>OZ030006.1:12468388-12930888 GCA_964023405.1 Apodemus agrarius | reverse complement strand
CCCTGATGGGGCCTATCCTTGAATGTGGTTGATATGCAGAGTCGCTCCATTGAAGAACACTGAGTTTTCCTGCTCCAGCATCTATTAGTTGCAAATAGCTTCTTGGATAGGGGAGAAACTTCATGTATATGTTCCCTTCTCAATGTGGGAGTTTTCCTGGCTTGAACTTATAAAAGTCTGGTGCATGCTGTTATAGTCTTTGTGTGTTTATATCTGTATAAGTCCTATAGTGTTTGGAAAATGCTGTTTCCTGAAGTTGGTCACCACCTATGCCTCTGACAATCTTATCCTCTCCACCTTCTCTTAGCTCTCTGAACCTTGAAAGAAGTGGTGTGGCAAAGGTATCTCATTTAGGATAGGTACTCTACGTACCCAGTAAGTCTTTAATGACTGAGCTATCTCTCCAATCTTTTTTATCACTGGCCAGTTTATCAAAATGTACAAGCATATTTCAACTTAGTTATATTCTAGAAACTTGAGAAACATCTCCATTGCATGTTTTAAAAGGTGTTAAATTCTCAATAGTTCATTGGATTATTTATGGTCATGAAACCTAGTTTATAGACAAGATGCTAATTTAAAAAAAATAAAGGACTCAATGTGAAAATTTACAGGGGATCATACAACTTTTATTTTGCTTGATTCTTATAAGTCTTGGCTTTTTTAAAAGTAATACAATTATTACTGAACTACACTCAAAATCATAGACAACATAACTTTTTGAGAGATAATAGTGAAAATAAAACATAATAGGTGTTAATATTGTTAAATATTAAACTTATTTCAATTTCTAGATATATAAGTACATTTCATTAAATGTATGGCATGTTTATTTCTATTTTTCATTAAAATGTTTCTTTGTATGATGTATGTATATGTGCATTGTGTGTATGTGTGTGTGTGTGTGTGTGTGTGTGTGTGTGTGAGAGAGAGAGAGAGAGAGAGAGAGAGAGAGAGAGAGAGAGAGATTTGTGCCACGGCTTGCATGTGGAGGTCAGAGAACAAATTGTCCATTTAGTTCTTTCCTTCTGCCCTGTTTGACACTTCCTCTTGCCTTCATTGTCTGGTAAACTACTTTACCACCTCCTGTTGACATGCTATCTCTGCCTCTAGTCTTCCATTAGGGCGTAGAGTGGAATCATAATGCTTTCCCTGCAGGATATTGTTCTTATATGAATTTTGGGAATCCAAACTCATGTACCTAGGATTGCACAAGGAAGACCTTTCCCACCGAGCCATCCCTGGCATTATGATGTAGATAGTGCCTTTATGTTGCTTTCTACTCACTTCTTTTTTTTTTTTTTTTTTTTTTTTTTAGTTATTTTTATTTTCTATATTCTATGTTTACATTTCAAAGGCTTTCCCCTTTCCCAGTTCCCACCCACCATAGTTCCCATAGTTCTTCTCCCCCCCAACTATTCCCCAATCATTCCCCCTCCCCCCTCGGTTTCTTTACTAAACTGGATGCAATCTTTACATGCTCAGGGTCCTCTCCTTTCTTCTTCTTGGGAATCATTTGACTTGCTATTTGTGTCTTGAGTATTTAGTGCTTCTGGGCTCATTAATATCCACTTATCAGTGATTGCATTTCATGTGCATTCTTTTGTGATTGGGTTAGCTCACTCAGGATGATATTTTCCAGGTCTAACCATTTACCTACAAATTGCATGAATTCATTATTTTTAATTGCTGAGTAGTATTCCATTGTATAAATATACCACATTTTCTGTATCCATTCCTCCTTTGAGGGATATTTGGGCTCCTTCCAATTTCTGGCTATTATAAACAAGGCTGCTATAAACATAGTGGAGCATGTGTCTTTATTGCATGTAGGGGAATCCTCTGGGTATATGCCCAGGAGTGGTATGGCAGGGTCCTCTGGAAGTGACATGCCCAATTTTCTGAGGAACCGCCAAACTGATTTCCAGAGTGGTTTTACCATTTTGCAATCCCACCAACAGTGGAGGAGTGTTCCTCTTTCTCCACATCCTCGCCAGCACTTGTTGTCTCTTGAGTTTTTAATCTTAGCCATTCTGACTGGTGTGAGGTGGAATCTCAGGGTTGTTTTGATTTGCATTTCCCTGATGACTAATGATGTTGAACATCTCTTAAGGTGTTTCTCGGCCATCCGAATTTCTTCTGGTGAAAATTCTTTGTTTAGCTCTGTGCCCCATTTTTTGATAGGGTTATTTGTTTCTTTGCGGTCTAACTTCTTGAGTTCTTTGTATATATTGGATATTAGCCCTCTGTCAGATGTGGGGTTGGTAAAGATCTTTTCCCACTTTGTTGGTTGCCGTTCTGTCCTTCGGACAGTGTCCTTTGCTTTGCAGAAACTTTGTAATTTTATGAGGTCCCATTTGTCGATTCTTGATCTTAGTGCGTACGCTATTGGTGTTCTGTTCAGGAACTTTTCCCCTGTGCCCAAGTCCTCCAGGGTCTTCCCAAGTTTCTTTTCTAATAGTTTCAGTGTGTCTGGTTTTATGTGGAGGTCCTTGATCCACTTGGAGTTGATCTTAGAGCAAAGAGATAAGAGTGGGTCAATTCGCATTCTTCTGCATGTTGACCTCCAGTTGAACCAGCACCATTTGTTGAAAAGGCTATCTTTATTCCATCGGATGGTTGTGGCTCCTTTATCAAAGATCAAGTGACCATAAGTCTGTGGGTTAATTTCAGGGTCTTCAATCCTGTTCCATTGATCTGTTTGCCTGTTGCTATACCAATACCATGCAGTTTTTAACACAATTGCTCTGTAGTACTGCTTGAAGTCAGGGATATTGATTCCCCCAGAAGTCCTTTTATTGTTGAGAATAGTTTTAGCTATCCTGGGTTTTTTGTTGCTCCAGATGAATTTGAGAATTGCTCTTTCTAGATCTATGAAGAATTGAGTTGGGATTTTGATGGGGATTGCATTGAATCTGTATATTGCTTTTGGCAAGATGGCCATTTTTACTATATTGATCCTGCCAATCCAGGAGCAAGAAATATTTTTCCATCTTCTGAGGTCTTCTTCGATTTCTTTCTTCAGGGACTTGAAGTTCCTGTTGTACAGATCTTTCGCTTGTTTGGTTAGAGTTACGCCAAGATACTTTATGTTGTTTGTGGCTATTGTGAAGGGTGTTATTTCCCTAATTTCTTTCTCTGCCTGCTTGTCCTTTGAGTACAAGAAGGCCACTGACTTGCTTGAGTTAATTTTATAACCTGCCACTTTGCTGAAGTTGTTTATCAGCTGTAGAAGTTCTCTGGTGGAGTTTTTTGGGTCGCTTAGGTAAACTATCATATCGTCTGCAAATAATGATAGTTTCACTTCTTCCTTTCCAATTTGTATCCCTTTGACTTCCTTATGTTGTCTAATTGCTCTTGCTAGAACTTCAAGTACTATATTGAAAAGATATGGAGAGAGAGGGCAGCCTTGTCTAGTCCCTGATTTTAGTGGGAATGCTTCAAGTTTCTCTCCATTTATTTTGATGTTGGCTACTGGTTTGCTGTAGATTGCTTTTACTATGTTTAGGTATGGGCCTTGAATTCCTGCTCTTTCCAAGACTTTTAGCATGAAAGGATGCTGAATTTTGTCGAATGCTTTTTCAGCATCTAATGAGATGACCATGTGGTTTTTTTCTTTCAGTTTGTTTATGTAGTGGATTACATTGATGGATTTCCGTATATTGAACCATCCCTGCATCCCTGGGATGAAGCCTACTTGATCATGGTGGATGATCGTTTTGATGTGCTCTTGGATTCGGTTAGCAAGAATTTTATTTAGTATTTTTGCATCTATATTCATCAGAGAAATTGGCCTGAAGTTCTCTTTCTTTGTTGGATCTTTTTGTGGTTTAGGTATTAGCGTAATTGTGGCTTCGAAGAATGAGTTGGGCAGTGTCCCTTCTGTCTCTATTTTGTGGAATAGTTTGGAGAGTATTGGTGTTAAGTCTTCTTTGAAGGTCTGGTAGAATTCTGCACTAAAACCATCTGGTCCCGTACTTTTTTTGGTTGGGAGGCTTTCTATAACCCCTTCTATTTCTTTAGGGGTTATGGGACTATTTAGCTGGTCTACTTGATGCTGATTTAATTTTGGTATTTGATATCTGTCTAGGAAATCGTCCATTTCCTCCAGATTCTCCAGTTGTTTTGAGTATAGACCTTTGTAGTAGGATCTGATGATCTTTTGAATTTCCTCAGTTTCTGTTGTTATGTCTCCCTTTTCATTTACTAAAGGCAGCAAGAGAAAAAGGCCAAGTAACATATAAAGGAAAACCTATCAGAATAACACCAGACTTCTCACCTGAGACCATGAAAGCTAGAAGATCCTGGGCAGATATCATGCAAACTCTAAGAGAACACAAACTTCAGCCAAAACTACTTTACCCAGCAAAACTCTCAATTGCCATTGATGGAGACATCAAGGTATTCCATGACAAAACCAAATTTGCAAGATATCTCTCCACAAATCCAGCCCTACAAAGGATAATAGGGGGAAAACACCAAGACAAGGACGGAAACTACACCCGGGAAGAAGCAAGATAGAAACCTCCTCTCATCAAACCCAAAAGAAGATAACCTCTCGAATATAAAAAATAAATAAGATAAATAAATATAATTTCAAAAATGTCTGGAGGTAATAATTACTATTCCTTAATATCTCTTAACGTCAATGGACTCAATTCCCCAATAAAAAGACATAGATTAACAGACTGGATACGGAAACAGGACCCTACATTTTGCTGCATACAGGAAACACATCTCAGTGTTAAAGACAAACACTACCTTAGAGTAAAAGGCTGGAGGACAATTTTACAAGCAAATGGTCTCAGGAAACAAGCTGGAGTAGCCATTCTAATATCAGATAAAATTGACTTTCAACCTAAAATCATCCAAAGAGACTCAGAAGGTCACTTCTTGCTGGCCAAAGGGAAAATCCACCAGGAAGAGCTCTCAATACTGAACATCTATGCTCCAAATGCAAGGGCACCCTCCTTCGTAAAAGAAACCTTACTAAAGCTTAAAGCACACATTACACCTAACACAATAATTGTGGGTGACTTCAACACCCCACTCTCCTCAATGGACCGATCAGGAAAGCAGAAACTAAACAGGGACACAGTGAAACTAATTGAAACTCTGGACCAATTGGATTTAACAGATATATATAGAACATTTCATCCTAAAGCTAAAGAATATACCTTTTTCTCAGCACCACATGGTACCTTCTCCAAAATAGACCATATAATCGGTCACAAGACAGATGTCAACAAATACAAGAAGATCGAGCTAATCCCATGCCTCTTATCAGATCACCATGGAGTAAGAGTGGTCTTCAATAGCAACAAAAACAACAGAAAGCCCACATACACATGGAAACTGAACAATACTCTACTCAATGACACCTTGGTCAAGGAAGAAATAAAAAAAGAAATCAAAGACTTTTTAGAATTCAATGAAAATGAAGGTACAACCTACCCAAATCTATGGGACACAATGAAAGCAGTGCTAAGAGGAAAACTCATAGCTCTAAGTGCATCCAAAAAGAAACTGGAGAGAGCATACACTAGCAGCTTAATGGCACACCTTAAAGCCCTGGAAGAAAAACAAGTTAATTCACCCAGGAGGAGTAGAAGACAAGAAATCATCAAACTCAGGGCTGAAATCAATCAAATAGAAACAAAGAGAACCATACAAAGAATCAACAAGACCAGGAGCTGGTTCTTTGAGAAAATCAACAAGATAGATAAACCCTTAGCCAGACTAACCAAAGGACACAGAGACAGTATACAAATTAACAAAATTAGAAATGAAAAGGGAGACATAACAACAGAAACTGAGGAAATTCTACTCACTTCTAAGCAAAGAAATTTTTGGAATATTACACATTAAGGTTTTTGTTTTGTTTTGCTTTGCTTTTAAGTAGAAGGAAAATTCTGGATCTTCTAACATTTTCTGTTTGGCACACATCAAAATGGATTTATACTACACTTTCCTATTACACAATCACACTGCAATACTTAGAAGTTAAAAGGTTACCTTGCACTGTTTAGTCTTCTCTTTATATTTATTTAGAGTGTTTGTAAGAGCGGGAAGGACAGGGTAAGTGCCACAGTATGATGTGTAGAGGTTAGAGATCTGGCTTGAGACTTCTAAGTGGGTACCAGGTTGCGATGCAGATTACTAGACTTGTCTGAATGCATCTTTTCCTGGTGAACCATCAAGTTTGCCTACTCACTGTATTTCCAAATTCTGGAGCTAGTGCTTCTATTATTTGTTGTGGCTCAAGGACTCCTCTCAAGTTTATCAGAGAGATACTGGATTGTACAAAATGATTCACAGATAGGGCCCTTGACATTATCCCTGGGTTTCTTGTTCTTTAGAACTCTCTGCTAGGTAATCTGGACATCCTGTGATACAGTACCTCATGCTCACTGGCATGAGTGATTGAGAGCAATGAGGATGCCTTTCCACTCATCAAGACTTCTCATTTATCATAGTCATTTTACAGAACAACCCTTGGACAACAAATAAGGCTAGGTAACAGTGTGAGTTCCTGGGGCAGGAAGGATCATTTGAGTTCATCTTGGTGGTTAGCTAGCACACTGTTAAATGGATATTGTTTGAAAAATGTCCCTTATTTGTGAAATCCAAACAACCTGGGTTCACAGCAGCAGGTAAGTCAATATATGAGGCTTCTTGGCTCAAACTTCTAATAATGCATAAAAACTTGTAAATTTAAAGGCAAATATAATCTGTAACTTTATCGTATTGAAAGGATAAGGTTGCAAGCTAGGAATCCCCCGTGCCTGAGTCTTGGGTGACCCCAAAGGAGCAGAGGTTTGGCCCATTCTTCCCTCTAGAGTCTGGCTGCGAGCTTCGGGCTGGGAGTGTCCCTGGCATCTTTCCCAGTCTCCCTCCACGGAGTGGCTATGGCAAGGACAAGCGCGGCTGGGGGCTGGCAGAATCACCACGGGGGCTGTGGAGCTCCTGCCTGGGGGCACTTAGGTCCCCCCTATTGCCAGTGGGGGAGGGTGGGCACGACCCTGTGTGTGGCTGCCAAATAAGCAGAAATGACTTTGTTTCTCAGAGAGTGCGGGTTCGGATGGTTTAAACTGATTGGCTTAGAAGCTATGGAGTGGCTTGTGTAGGCAGGTTTTGCTGAAAATCTATAAAAAGCAGTCGTGTATCTACCCCAAGCGTGCACCGTTCTCTACCCTGCGTGAGAGAGGGCCATGGCCCCAGAGCTCTGGAAGTAAAACCTCTTGCAATTTGCATCAAGGAGGTTTCTCGTGAGTGATTGGGGTTCCGGCTTCCAAGGCGTGGGGTGCTGGGGTACCCCCATTTTTCTTTCGGGTCTTACAGTATCCTCATTAAATTCATGTGGAGTATTGAACGTGACAGAATTATGAAGAGAAAATACATTTTCATTATGAACTAAGATGAGAACAGCAATTTAATTTACATTCCAAACAGTTTTCAGATGAAAGTGCATTTAGGTCATTGTTAAAGTACCCTGTGAAGATGCTTACTGGTGACAGGTTTCAATTAAAGCCTTTTAATGATTCTTCCTTGCAAGTTTGAAACTTCTGAATTTTACCTGAAAAATGTACTAAATCAGAGAAAGAAAAAACATAATTATCTTCTACTTGGATGACTTAATCACTCTGTATTTCTTTCTCTCCTTCTCCCTCTTCCTCTCTCCCCCACCCCGCACCCTCCTGCCCCGTGTGTAGGTGTCAGTATTCTTGTATGTGAGTACTTGTGTGTGGAACAGAATCTATGGATGTCTTCGATCATCTTTTGCCATAGAGACATATACCAATGAACCTGGAACATTCTGATTCAGCTAGACTTCCTAGCCAATTGACTCCAGGGATCAATTTATACTTTAAACTGTGTACTCTAGGACTGGGGTAACAGATGCTGCTCCTCCTGACTTGCATGGGTACTCAGTTCCTCACCTTTACATAGCAAATACTTTACTCTCTGAGACATAATCTCAGCCTGACTCTACAGTTCCTTTACATGCTCAAAATAAACTGACTTTGCTAAAGCAAAAATAATAAATATAAATCAGTGTCATGGATCATCCTGGTGCTGTTTGTATTTTGATGCTAATTCTGCTTTCCCAGGAGGGGTTGCAGACAAGGGGCAAATAATGTACACAGGTGACTTCTTATGAACCTCCTTTCTACCTTACCTTGTAAAATAAAGGCTAGAGTCTGGGATTGGGCAGTGGGAGGGAAGGTGGCAAAGAAAAGTTTGGGGGAGAAGGAGGAGAGGGGAGAGAGAAAGAGAAGAAATAGAAGGAAGAGGGAGGAAGAAGAAGATGATCCAGATTCCTTGTGGCTTTAAATACCCACAGGTAGCTGTGGATATCACAAAAGGATGGAACAACTGGGATAGCTTGTCTAATCTAGGTGGGCAGCTTGTATCATTGCCAATTGGCTCTGAAATTATTGTGTGGGCATCTTGGGAATTGAGAATTTATTGATATATAAATCTGGCTGATTAATGATAAGCTTCCAGTGTTTTTGGTTCACTGGGTTAAGGGGAACTGTGACAACTAGCCACAGGGGTTACATGGCTAAGAAGGTAGAAGCAGCTCTGAGTCAGGAAAACTGAGAAGGGAAGACTGCCAGCTGGGCTAGCCTAGAGATGGTGAGACCCAGCCAGAGAGTAGGTGTATATAGAGCAGGATGATGATGTGCTTTTTAATATTTCCCACAACAAATAAGCCTCACATATCAAAAGCTATATTGAAACATTAAAATGCCTTAGGAGGAAAAACTAATAGTGTAAAATTCATTTGAATATTTTGGATAGGATATACCTCTGGTATTTTATACTCAGTTACTTCCTTCTAAACTCTTTAGGTTTCAAAGACTGACTTAATGGTAAAAACTGTTACATTTTTATCCCTAAGAATGTATTTCATCTTTGGTAATTTGTGGTGGGGTGTCATTACTGGACTTTATAACCAAATTTCTTTGTGATTTTTTTCTGGCTTAATATCCAGATATAGTTGAAATAAGTGCCTTGGGTGAATTTTCAAGCAGTGAAGGCTCCAGGTAGTTTAGCCTCATAGTTTCTCTTCTTGAATTTATAATGAGTTGGAAATATAGGAGTTTATATGAATAAAAAGAAAATCTTTTAGGACCAAGGGAAGCTTAACATGTCAATATACTTGTATTTTGCTTCCAACTCTATTTTGTTTTTGTGTAAAGTTGTACTGCTTCAAAAAAATCAAGAAAGAAAATATTAGTTGTGAAGTTTTTCTTTTAACAAAAAGGTTTTGTTTTTACCTGTTTTCTATATTATCACCATGATTTCTTGCATCAACATGCATGCCTGAATGCCATATCAGAAGAAATGTATTACTATCATGAAATATTGTACTTCAATGCTCAATGTCTTCAAGATACCATGAAACATATTTACCTATCTTCCTTACTATTCATGTAAGCACATTTTTGGGTTTCTTCTCTAAAACTGAGCAGCTCACTCTCAGCTTTACATTACTGCCTTGCAGTATACATGACTCATTGGGAAGAAGGATTGGCTCTTTCAGACTACGAAGAATATTTAGAAGTGAAGACAAGAATGTCTGATGGTATATTCCTGTAATCCTTGTTCCTTAGAATTGCAAGTCCAAGGTCATTCTCTGCTCCAAATTGTGTTCAAGGTTAGCCTGGGCAATGTAAGGAGAGTCTGTATTGGAATACAAAGAAAACAGGGTATGTAGCAGAATGCTTTCCTAATCTGTTTAATGCCCTAGGTTTAACCTCTAATACTTCAGGAAAACTAAACAGCTGCATGACATTTTTTAAAAAATATGCAATAGAATTTTCATTTTCCAAACCGGGAAGTATGATGAACAAATTGGGATTTAGCAAGAAATATGAATAAACAAAGGAGAACCCACTCTACTTCAAGTGTGTTCTAATACTGAATTTCAAAGTGTAACATTAAATTGAGGGCAATTTCTCTTTTTTTCTTGGAATATATCCATGGTTAAGAAATCACAACATTCATGGAAAAGTGGAGGTCATTTGGTGTTGATTCTGACCTAGATGACTTAAGCCAGTAATCCTCACTTTTATTTCTTTAGGGGTTATATGACTCTTTAGATGATCTTTTTGGTCCTGATTTAATTTTGGTATTTGGTATCTGTCTAGGAAATTGTCCATTTCCTCCAGATTTTCCAGTTGTGTTGAGGATAGATTTTTTTTGTAGCAGGATCTGATGATTTTTTGAATCTCCTTAGTTTCTGTTGTTATATCTCTCTTTTCATTTCTAATTTTGTTAATTTAGATACTGTCTCTGTGCCCTTTGATTAGTCTGGCTAAGGGTTTATCTATCTTGTTGATTTTCTCAAAGAACCAGCTCCTGGTTTTGTTGATTCTTTGTAAGATTCTCTTTGTTTCTACTTGATTGATTTCAGCCCTGAGTTTGATGATTTCCTGTTTTCTACTCCTCTTGGGTGAATTAGCTTCTTTTTGTTCCAGGACTTTCAGGTGTGCCCTTAAGCTGCTTTATGCTGTCTCCTGTTTCTTTTTGGAGGCACTCAGGGCTATGAGTTTTCCTCATAGTACTTCCTATATTGTCTCACATAAATTTGGGAATGTTGTGCCTTTATTTTCATTAAATTTTAAAAAGTCTTTGATTTCTTTCTTTATTTCTTCCTTTACCAAGGTATCTTTGAGTAGAGTATTGTTCACCTTCCATGTGTATGTGGGCTTTCTGTTTTGGTTTTTTTTATTTTTTATTTTTTTGCTATTGAAGACCACTCTTACTCCATAGGATTAGTTCGATCTTATATCTGTTGAGGTCTGTCTTGAGACCAATCATATGGTCGATTTTGGAGAAGGTACCATGAAGTGCTCAGAAAAAGGTATATTCTTTTGCTTTAGGATAAAATGTTCTATCTATCTATCTATCTATCTATCTATCTATCTATCTATCTATCTATCTATCCATCCATCCATCCATCCATCCATCCATCTATCTATCTATCTATCTATCTATCTATCTATCTATATCTGTTAAATCCAATTGGTCCAAAGCTTCAATTGGTTTAATTGTGTCCCTGTTTAGTTTCTGTTTTCCTGATTGTTCCATTGAGGAGAATGTAGTGTTGAATTCATCCACAATTATTGGGTTAGGTGCAATGTGTGCTTTGAGCTTTCGTAAAGTTTCTTTTATGAATGAGGGTGCCCTTGCATTTGTAGCATAGATGTTCAGAACTGAGAGTTCTTCTTGGTGGATTTTTCCTTTGGTCAGTAAGAAGTGTCCTTCCTTGTCTCTTTTGATGACTTAAGGTTGAAAGTCAATTTTATCTGATATTAGAATGGCTACCCAGACTTATTTCCTGAGACCATTTGCTTGTAAAATTGTTTTCCAGCCATCTACTCTGAGGTTTTGTTTGTCTTTGACCCTGAAGTGTGTTTCCTGTATGCAGCAAAATGTACGTCCTGTTTATGTATCCATTCTGTTAGTCTATGTCTTTTTATTGGGGAATTGAGTCCATTGGTGTTGAGATAGTAAGGAATAGAGATTATTACTTTCTGTAATTTTTGATGTTATTTTTATGTTTGAGTGGTTTTCTTCTTTTGGGTTTGATGAGAGAAGGTTATTATCTTGCTTTTTCCAGGGTGTAGTTTCCCTCCTTGTATTGGCATTTTCCACCTATTATCCTTTGTAGGGCTGGGTTTGTTGAAAGATATTGTATAAATTTGGTTTTATCATGGAATATCTTTGTTTCTCCATCTATGGCGATTGGGAGTTTTGCTGGGTATAGTAGTCTTTGCTGGCATTTGTGTTCTCTTAGAGTCTGCATGAGATCTGCCCAGGATCTTCTAGCTTTCATGGTCTCTGGTGAGAAGTCAAGTGTAATTCTGATAGGTCTTCCTTTATATGTTACTTGGCCTTTTTCTCTTGCTGCCTTTAATATTCTTTATTTGTTTTGTACATTTGGGGTTTTGATTATTATGTGACATGAGGTATTTCTATTCTGGTCCTGTCTGTTTGGAGTTCTGTAGGCTTCTTTTATGTTCATGGGCATCTCTCTCTTTAGGTTAGGGAAGTTAGCTTCCAGAATGTTGTTGAAGATATTTGCTGGCCCTTTAAGTTGTGAATCTTCACTCTCATCTGTTCATGGGCATCTCTTTTTTAAGTTGGCAAAATTTTCTCCTATAATTTTTTGAAGACATTTAAGTTGGGAATCTTCACTCTTATCCGTAGGTTTGGTCTTCTCATTTTGTCCTGGATTTCCTGTATGTTTTCTGCTAGGAGGTTTTTGCATTTTGCATTTTCTTTCACTGTTGTTTCAGTGCTTTCTATGGTATCTTCTGCATCTGAGATTCTCTTTTTTATCTCTTGTATTCTGTTGTTGAAGACTGGATCCATGACTCCTGACTTCTTTCCTAGGTTTTCTATGTCAAGAGTTGTCTCCCTTTGTGATTTCTTTATTGTTTCTTCCTACATTATTAAATCTTGGATGGTTTTGTTCAATTCCTTCACCTGTTTGCTTGTGCTTTCCTGTAATTCTTTAAGGGCTTCTACCTGTTTACCTGTGTTCTCCTGTATTTCTTTAAGGGAGTTATTTATGTCCTCATTGAAGCCGTATATCAGCATCATGACCTGTGGTTTTAAATCCAAATATTGTTTTTCTGGTGTGTTGGGGTATTCAGTACTTGATGTTGTAGGAGAATTGGGGTTGGATGGTGCCATGTTGCCTTGATTTCTGTTGGTAAAATTCCTAAATTTGCTTTTTACCATCTGGTTATCTCTGGTGTTAGTTGGTCCTGCTATCTCTGGCTGGTGCTTGCTCTTCCTGTAGGCCTGCAAGTCTGTCTCAGCAACCCTAGGTGATCGGCTCTTCCCTGGCACAGTGTGCTGTGGTGCTGCCCAGCTCCTGGGTGCAGGTGGAGCCTGGACTGACTCTGTCCCAGTTGCTCTGCCACTCCTGTGTTCCCTGTGCTCCTGGCTATATCTGCCTGCTCATTTGTAGGAGAGAAGATGGAGGCCTTACCTCCAAAGCCTGGAGCCAAATTACTCCCTGCAGAGCTGTTCTCCCCTGGCAGGTTCAGTGCACAGAGGGCTGTGGCACTGCCCAGCTCCTGGGTGCATGTGGAGTCAGTATGGACCCTGGCCCAGCTGCTCTGTCACTCCTGTGTTCCCTGCACTCCTGGCTTTACCTACCTGCTCAGTCACTGGAGAGAAGATGACCTGTCACTGGAGAGAAGATGGCCAGCTTCAATATTAAATTATGTATTTATTCATGCTTATGAAATGCATGTGTATCATTTGATAAAAGCAGTGAACACAAAATTGAAAGTACCTGCTGAAAATCTACCATAAAGTTTCAAGAAAACATTTATGGCTATTGGTTGATATACAATGGTCTTTATTATTTGGGATCACTTCATCCAGATATGTAATTGTTATTTGGAATCAATTGGAATCAATGACTTAATCTCTTGTAAAATTCAAAGATTTCTGTAAATACGCAATTCCTCAGCATATAATACTTTCTATGAAGTTCATAGACAAACTGTAGATTACTCACAAAATCACACACACACACACACACACACACACACAAACATACATAAAGAGCTCATATAACAGATTCACATGGGCATAAACACATGCTTATACTTTCACAAATCAGTTTTTAGGCAAGCCACAATTCAGACTCAGGACAGGTAGAGGATGGAAGGCATAGGGAGCATGACATAGAGGATTCAAATATGAACTCTGTCTTCGTTAAATAACTAGAAAAGGAAGTGTCTTTATTTCTTCATTGTGACACCCATGCTTTATTGGTAACATACTTAATCATGAAGGTGTTATATTCTGCACAGAGAATGAAGAAGAAAGCTATGAAATGGCTTATAGAAATGACATAGGTGTTTGCACTCATTAACTCATATATTCTGTGGTCACCTACATAAGATAAAATCAATTGAAATTTCATTATTGATAGAGAAGTGGCACATGTGGTTTCTCTCTTGGCAGGGGAGCTATTGGTAGTTGATTGCCAAGGACCAGCCTCATCTTGGAGAAAGTTTCCTGAGGAAGGCATGTTTGTGAGCAGCAAAGGAAAAGACTCGAAGTCAATTATAGATACAAGCTGCCAGCTTTGTGTTCTGCATTAGCTGGCTCTTTAGACAGATGTGAGGATAGCTCAGCCCTTGCACCCCAAAGCCCAGTTTTTTATTTTCCTATTAATTGAGTCATTACCCCAGGTTCCCTTTTGATTATTCGATGAATCAGTATTTTATAATGTTTGCCTCTTGATTCATAGAAAAGACAGGAAGCACATTTTTTTAAACATAGCAAATGAACTCAGAGATCTGCCTGCCTTTTTAAGAATAAACAATAGCTGGGCAGTGGTGGCACATACCTGGAATCCCAGCACTTGGGAGGCAGAGGCAGGCGGATTTCTGAGTTTGAGACCAGCCTGGTCTACAGAGTGAGTTCCAGGACAGCCAGGACCACACAGAGAAACCCTGTCTTGAAAAACCAAAAAACCAAAAACCAAACCAAACCAAAACAAAAGAATAAACAATAGATTTAGTAAGTTTGGATCCTGTCCTGAGACTACCATTCCCACTACTTCTGATCCTAAACCCACTCTGTCTCAGGCTGATATTGAACTCAGGAATCTGTCTGCTTTTGTAAACACAGAAAATAAGCAACGGGGGTGGGGTGGGGTGGGGGGGTGGGAGGTGGGGGTGGGATCTGGCTCTGAGATCACTATTCTCACTTCCTGGTATTTATTTTGAACCATGAGCCTTGTTTTTTAACTATTCTTTTCCTTTACCTATCTCATTTCTGTTCTTTAGGGTCCATGAAACCTCTCATAAAATTCATATCGCATCCTTAGATTCCATATAGTTGAGAAATTATATATATTTTTGAACTCATGTTTTCAGAGGTCTTAATGGCTCCTCTGAAGATCATAGTGTTCACCATTTTACAGAGGAACACATTCTTGCCTTGTGCATTCATGCTGTTTCTTATTATTATGGAGTCATTAACCTTAACAGAGAGAGCATTTCCCAAAGAGGGAACATGAAAATATACACATTATTATACAACTAAGCCTTATGGCTACCAACTCTCAACACTCGTGGAGGCCCAAATGCAGCTTGCTCTGCTCCTGGGTGGGAACTCTTGTCACACCCTCCTTTCCACATGGAAGGACTTGGCAGTTGGTGGTTATTAAGTTAGGGAAAGTCACTATACTTTGGAGGCATGGCCATTGGTAGATTCTTCATGTCTGAGTGGATGCCCTTTATCATACACATATAGGCAGCAGTAATTGAATTCAGGGATCTATTAATGATGACAAAAAATAGGAGAACCTGAAGCTGGCAGACAGGATTAGGGGTACTATTGTAGTTGGAAGGATGCTATGGTGGATACATGGGTTCAAATACATTGTGTAAACCTATGAACTTTTTAAAAATTAAATGAAATAAGATTAAAATTAGAAAGAATTTGGGGTGGTGGTATAATTAGCAGCAGCCTCAGGCATTCCAAAAGCACACCTTGTATTCCAAGCACGAGCTTCTCTAAGCAATAAGGAGTGAGGATGTGGTGTAGAACAATTGCATGTCTGGGTTAGAAATCCCCCACTTAAACAGAGGAATAATAATAACTACCATGCTGTGCCAGGACAGCAAAAGGTTTCAATGCTCATGTAGTATTCCTCTGACAAATTATGCTCTAAGTTTATCTTTATTGCTCAGTTTGATTACAAAATAGAAATGACTCTTTTGATAATGCAGCAAATGACAAGTGATTTCTACATGAAGTTTCTTGTATCCATATATGGAATATCTGAGTGCTTAATACTGTAGACTCAAGATAAACTCATTTAATACACAAACACATTAGACACTAAATTCATTAATTCTGGGAATGTAAAGTAGAACAAATGCTTATTGAAGTATCATTCCATCTTTTTACATGTGAAAATGGGATTCAAATCAGCATTGTGGTATTCACAAGAGAAACCAGCTTCATCAAAATGAACAGCTCTAATTAAATTAGAGGATGAGTAGACATCAGCATTAGGTTTGGCTGTGCACCCATTATTTGTTTTGTTTTTGCTATTAGTTTGACCCTACACAGTTTATATCGAACTTCCATGTTAGAGGGTAGAATATGAGTTAGTGGGCTATTATATTCTTTCTCCCAATATTTAGAATGTTTATCATGACAATAAATTCAGAAGTTAACTGTGAAGCAACAAGGATCAGGGCTATAAATAGTCAACACACAGTACTTATATTATAATATATTATAATTGATTTTTTCTGTCTTTTTCTTCATCTCGTTCTATAAACATACATTAGAAGACATGTTTTAAGTAGGCACATTTAAGTTGTAAAAATTTTGCTTGCACCATTTCTCTGTTAAAATATTCTGTGTTCATTTGAAATTGATACATAAAATGAAACTTTCAGGGTTAGAGATATAAAATTTCACAAATTACATACTAAACCAATCAACAAACAAACAATTAAAATCTGCCACGTGGTTTGACAGGGAATGAACTTCTCTTTGGAACAACACAAAAGTATCCAAATATTTGGCATATAGTATGAATTGGGAGAAAGTTAATGGCTGGGATTTTGTAAGTTAATATTTCTAAGCTTTTCAACTGGATTGCAATCTTTTAAGGACAGGTGATATAATATATATAATATATATTTTAATATAATATTTTGATTAATTCTAGAATTATCATATATATTTCATTCATTTTGATAGTACTAATTCTCATTCCTTCTTCCCATTCCCCCAGCAGCCGTCAATTATCAATAGCTCCTTATGAGGCCCCCTCCTATATTTAGACAGAATTTTAACTAGTTTGATCTTGTACAGGTCTTTTGTAAGCAACCACTGCTGATATGAATAGTTAGAGTTCAGTGTTCTTGTCATGTTCAGAAAATGCTCTCTCATGTTAGTACTCTCCAGTCACTGGCTCTTGGCATGGTTCTGTCCTGCCATTCAGAGTGTTCCTTGAGTCTTGTGAGGAGGTGGTATGCTACATATTTATGCCTGAGTGCTTATTGAAAGCTTTTGTTTTTTACTATGACAAGTTGTTGCATTAATCTATGGATATAGACTTATGAATTTAATAGGAAGTTTGATGCAGTGTTGATTTAGCAATACATGAGCAGGAGGGTGGACTCTGGGATCTATGAACTGCCTAGCCAAGTATTCTTGGCCAGATTCGTAGTGCCAGGATATGCTTCCCCATTGGGAGCTGCTTGTTTTAAATCAAATAAAGTCAGTTGGTTACCACCCAAAATGTTTATTTCACCATTCTATCCATGGGCATATTTTGCCAGGACTGTTCTCAGCTGGGTAAGATTGCAATTACCATCCCTTCACCCATAATCTGCATTAAACTTTTCTGTATACTATTGAAGTATACTATGAAGGAAAATATCAGGAAAGACACTTCTAGGTGAGTACCATTTTGGCACTTACCAAGTTCTATGTTTCTCCATGTGCACAACACTTATTTTTGGAAAAAAATGAAACAGATAATGTAGTTCTTCATTTAAATTATTTTAATTAAACGAGCATTTTCCTAGTATGTATATCTATGCATCCTGTGCATTCTGGAACTGAAGTTATGCACAGCTGTAAACCACTATGTGGCTCCTGAGAATTGAACCCTGGTTCTCTGCAAGAACAACAAGAATTCTTTACCAGCCAGGTGCTTCAGTTAATAAAAACTTATGATTGATTGTGGTGAGCAATAAATTGTCTCAGACAGCTCTCTTATAGGGGATTCTGATGGGGTTCCCTGGTTGAAATTGAAATAGATCCAATAGAAAGAGAAACTGTCAGCAAGACAGGACAGGGGCCATTCTGACTCCATGATTCACCTTTGTCATTTCCTGTTCTCAGGTCACTCCATCAAGGTTTAAAATTTTATGACATCAGGTTTGCTGATGGACCTATTTTAAGGCATAAGGACTTTATTTTCATTTTTATCAGGCTGAGAAGAAATTGACACAAAGAAAGCTTAGATGCAGGTTCTACCAGATAATGTTAAGTCTTTACTTTTCCAGTAAAGGCTAGAAAAGTAAGAAGAGCCAATGTGCAGATGAGTCCCAAACAATACAGGATGAACAGAGATTTCATCACTATATAACTAAAGGGGATCATTGTGAGCTCCAAGAAAATGTTACAAGGCCATACAGATACCTAGACATGCAAATGATCCTTAGAAACTACACAGCTACAAATCTGATCTAAAGTTACTAGAAAATCAATCTCATTAAACATTTTATGGGATGCCACATTGATTTCTTCATAAGATTAGAGTAGATTCATATGTACTTATGAATCATATGTACATAGCTAGGCCTGCTAAATAAACATTTTCAAGTATCTAACATCTCTGAAAATTTAAAGTGATTTAAAATGAGGATATTATTATACCTACATAAATTGTTATGAAAACTTAAGAAAATGAGAATTCAGAATATAATATAATCCTAGACTACAGTCTAGGTGACAGGAATTGTTCTACTGATTTGGACCTATAAGATGGTTACACAGATAACATTTAATTCATTGCCTCATCAACTATTTGTTTATCTATGTGCAAATCTCAATATTTGATGTATTCTCTATTTTTAAAATGTTCATTTTTACTGAAAATAAGTGTTTTTCTCACATGATTAGTTGCCCCTCCTTTTATTCCTTCCAGTTACTCCCAACTTCCTCTCCTCTCTATTTCTGTCAATAATTAGAAAACAAACAGGCTTCTTGGGAATATAAATATATGATATGATATGGTATAAACAGAGTAATGTATAATAAAACAAAAACTAAGACATTGGAATATGACAAAACAAATAAACAGAAGAAAAACAACCCAAGAAAAGGTACAAGAAACAGATAATGATACAGAGAGCCACATGATCACTCACCCAGGACTCTCATAAAAGTGCTAATGTGGGCTTCTGGTCTCAATCAGCACTCTGGACCTGAGGTCTTCCCACAGCTCTTGATGCATAAATGCTGACAGGAGAGAACTGATCTCCCAGGAGTGCTCACACTCCTAAGCTCAGAGGTGAGATCACCACTTTCTCCCCAGTAACTGCCCAAAGCATGCCCCACTAGGAACATACAGGGCACAGGAACAGCAGAGCAGCTAGGGACAGGATCCTTTCAGTCTCCATCTGCACTCTGAACCTCAGGCTATATCACAGCCCTCTGTGCACAAATCCTACCAGGAAAGAGCTGGTCTCCTGAGGAGTTCTGACAACATACCCAAAATCACAGGCCTACAGACCCACAGAAAGAAAAATCTTCAGTCAGAGACAGCAAGACCAAAACCAGAGATAACCTGATGGTGAAAGGCAAGCACAAGAACCTAAGGAACAGAAACCAAGGCTACTTGACATCATCAGTACCCAGATCTCCCACCACAGCAATCCTGAATACCCTAACCCACCAGAAAAGCAAGGTTTCTATTTAAAATCACATCTCAAGATAATGATAGAGGACCTTAAGAAGGATGTAAATAACTCCCAAATAGTGATACAGGAGAAAACAGGTAAACAGGGAGCAGCCCTTAAAGTGGAAACACAAAAATCCCTTAAAGGATTAATGGAAAACACAACCAAGCAGGTGAAGGAATTAAAAAAAATCCAGGACCTAAAAATAGAAATAGAAACAATAAAGAAATCACAAAGGGAGACAACCTTGGAGAAAGAAAACCCAGGAAACAGATGAGGAGTCATAGAAGCAAGCATCACCAACAGAATACAAGAGAATCTCAGGTGTAGAAGGTACCATAGAAAACATTGACACAACAGTCAAAGAAAATGTAAAATGCAAAAAGCTCCTAACACAAAACATCCAGGAAATCCAGAACACAATAAGACCAAACCTGAGGATAATAGATGTAAAAGAGAGTGAGGATTCCCCTCTTAAATGGACAGTATCATCAACAAAATTTTAGAACCTAAAGAAAAAGATGTCCATAAACATAGAAGCATACAGAACTCCAAATAGATTGGATCCAAAAAGAAATTCCTCCTGTCATATAGTAGTCAAAACACAAAATGCACAAAACTAAGAAAGAATATTAAATGCAGTAAGGGAAAAAAAGACAAGTGACATATAGACAGATCTATCAGACTTCCAATAGACTTCTCACCAGAGACTATGAAAGTCAGAAGATCCCAGGCAGATGTCATACAGACCCTAATAGAATACAAATGCCAGCCCACGATACTATACCCAGCAAACCTCTTAGTTAACATAGTTGGAGAAACCAAGATATTCCATGACAAAAACAAATTTAAATAACATCTTTCCACAAATCCAGTCTTACAAAGGATAATAGATGGAAAACTCCAACACAAGGATGGAAACTACACCCTAGAAAAATTCAAGGAACTAATCTTCTTTCAACAAACCCAAAAGAAGATAGTCAGACAAACATAATTCCACCTCTAACAACAAAAGTAACAGGAGACAACAATCACTATTCCTAAATTTCTCTTAACGGAGAAATTAATAGACTCAATATCTCAATAAAAAGACATAGACTAACAGACAGGATTTATAAACAGGACCCAGCATTTTGTTGCATATAGGAAATGCACCTCAGTGGCAAAGACAGACACTACCTCAGAGTAAAGGGCTAGAAAACACTGGAGTAGCCTTTCTTTCTTTCTTTCTTTCTTTCTTTCTTTCTTTCTTTCTTTCTTTCTTTCTTCCTTCCTTCCTTCCTTCCTTCCTTCTCTTCTCCTTCTTCTCTTCCTTCTTCTTTTTCTTTTAAATTAGATACTATCTTTATTTACATTTCAAATGTTATCCCCTTTCCTTGTTTCCCCTTCAACCCCCCCCTTTCCATACCCACTCTCTCTGTTCACCAACCCACACACCCCCTTCCCTGTCCTGGCATTCCCCTATACTGTGGCATTGAGCCTTCACAGGACCAAGGGCCTCTCCTCCCATTGATGTCCAACAAGGCCATCCTCTGCTATATATGTGGCTGGAGCGATGGGTCCCTCCATTTGTACTCTTTGGATGGTGGTTTAGTCCTTGGGCGCTCTGAGGGTACAGGTTGGCTCATATTGTTGTTCCTTTTATGGGACTGCTAACCCCTTCAGCTCCTTCAGTCCTTTCGTTTGGAGTTTCTCAGTCCAATGGTTGGCTACAAGCATCCATCACTGTATTTGTCAGACACAGGCAGAACCTATTAGGAGACAGATATATCAGCCTCCTCTCAGCAAACACTTGGCATCCACAATAGTGTCTGGGTTTGGTAACTGTGCATGGCATAGATTCCCCTGGTGGTGCAGTATCTGAATGGCCTTTCCTTCAGTCACTGATCCACACTTTGTCTCTGGATCTCCTTCAATTGGTATTTTGTTCCCCCTTCTAAGAGGGACCTAAGTATTCACACTTTTGTCTTGCTTCTTCTTGAGCTTCATGTTGTCTGTGAATTGTATCTTGGGTATTCCGAGCTTCTGAGCTAATATCTACTTATCAGTAAGTGCATACTATACCATCGCTTATGACTGGGTAACCTCATTCAGGATGATATTTTTCTGGTTTCATCCACTTGCTTTAGAATTTCATGACATCATTGTTTTTAATAGCTGAATAGTACTCCATTGTATAAATGTACCACATTTTCAGTATCCATTCCTCTGTTGAATAAAGCTGCAATGAATATAGTGGAGCATGTGCCCTTGTTATATGTTGGATCATCTTTTGAGTATATGCCTAGGAGTGATATAGCTGGGTTCTCAGGTAATACTATGTCCAATATTCTGAGGGACCACTAGACTAATTTCCAGAGTAGTTGAACCAGGTTGAAATCCCACTAACAATGTTGGAGTGTTCCACTTTCTCCACATCCTCACCAGCATCTACTGTCACCTGAATTTTTGATCTCAGTCATTTTGACTGGCTAAGAACCCAGATGTCCCTCAACAGAGGACATGTATCCACTTATACAATGGAGAACTACTCAACTATTAAAAAGCATTGAATTCATGAAATTCTGAGGCAAATGAATGGAATTAGAAAATATAATCCCGAGTGAGGTAACCCAATCACAAAATAACACATATGATATGTACTCACTGATAAGTGGATATTAGCCCCAAAGCTCCAAATACCTAAGATATAATTCACTGACCACATAAAGCCCAAGAAGAAGAAGGATGCCCAATGTGTGGATGCTTTTGTCCTTCTTACAAAAGGAAACAAAATTCTCATAGGAGCAAATATGGAGACAAAGTGTGGAGTAGAGACTGAAGGAAAGCCCATCAAGAGACTGTCTCACATGGACATTCATCCCATATACAGACACCAAAACCTGACACTATTGTGAATGCCAAGAAATGCTTGCATAAATCAGGGAAACAAGCCTGATTTATCTGTCTTTTGAGAGACCCTTTTGAGAGAGCCTTACAAATACAGAGGTGGCTGCTCAAAGCCAACCATTGGATGTAGCTTGAAGTCTCCAATGGTGGTGTTAAAGAAAGGACTGAAGAAGCTGAAGGGGTTTGCAATCTCATACAATATCAACCAACTTGACCCCCATAGCTTCCAGGGACTAAGTCACCAAACAAAGCGTGCACATGGCTCCGGCTACATACGTAGCAGAGGAATGCCTTGTCAGGAATCAATGGGAGTAAAGATCCTTGGTCCTATGAAGGGTCGATAGATGCCCCAGTGTAGAGGAATTGAGGGTATGGAAGCAGGAGTGGGTCGGTGGGTGGAGGAACACCCTCATAGAAGCAGGGGTTAGAGGGATGGGATTGGGAGTTTCCAGGAGGGTTAAAACCAGGAAAGGGGATAACATTTGAAATGTAAATAAAGAAAATATCCAATAAAAAACACTTTGAGGAAAACAAAAGAGATTTCTTTCCTTTAGTTTCCCATAATAACACAAGAAAGTTTCTTCAATTTGTTATAACTTGGGATCTTCATTTTTTTCTTGGATTTTAGGTATAGAAACAAATGCAGAAAACAGGGAAGAAAAATAAATTAAATTTTTATCTGGTTTTGTCTACACTATACTTTTGATTTAGGATTTTTTGATACATATAACATCTCTGGACGGGCAGAATTAGAGAAGGGTTGGAGAACCTAATATATCCTGGAAGTCATGAAATCTTTGTAAATATTTTCCTCCTTTAGACCAAAGTCCTAAGTCAATGTTCTCAAAAATGAATAAATGTACATGACAATCTTGTGACTGGGCATGAATCTTGGGAATTCATGAATCTAGTAAAGTTACTAGAGCTTACACAAACCTCTAGGCTCCATTGCTAGCAACAAAAGAACAAAAATAAGCAAAAGACACACAAGTAAAATCACTTTCAGTGTACCCTTTAAACCCAACCCTTGAGATACAGATTCAGTCTACATGCTCTTTTTTATATTGGATATATTCTTTATTTACATTTCATTTCCCTTTTCCTGGTTCCCCACCCCCCAAAGGTCCCACATGCCCTTTTCCCTCCCCCTGTTCCCCCATCCACCCCTTCCCACTTCCCTGTTCTGGTACTCCCTTACACTGATTCATTGAGCCTTTCCAGAACCAGTCCACAGGTTCTTAAGAACTGGAATCTTTGTAAATCAACCCAGCTCCTTTTGGACCAATAAAATTCAGATCACACCTTGATAAACACTATCAGATATGTCTTCTCTCTGATAGCAATATCACTTAGGTACTTATTATGATAAAAGGTTCCTCCAGTCAACTCTGTAACATTTCAAGGTTGAGAAAGTAGGGATAAAGAAGGCCCAAAGCTTACTAGCTACTACTTTGATTTGTATGTTTATTATTGGATGTGCATGTCTAACATTCAAGCTAAATCTCCTTAACATTAATTTTATTGCTGCTTAGTAGATGTCTTCAAAAATACATTTGCATTGTTAAATGAGTTAGTATGTGAATTTTTTTCTAGTATAGGATGTCAAGCACTGACATTAAAAATACTAATAATTAACTTTATTTGAAATAGAATACCAAGATTCTGACTCTGAGACAAACTTGTGAAGACACATTTTTTAAATTTCTTACAGAAACATTGTTTTCTGGCTTCATGATGACAACTTCCTGAGGTGTTACCTTCCTGAGGACTCACAAGCCCACTTTGTTCTAAAAGTTCTTGTTTGTCTCACTTAAAGCCTCATGGTCAAGTAGAGTACTGATACCAACAGCTGAGAAAGGCCTTCCAATGCTAATCACTTTAGACTTCCTTAGGACAAATGTGTCAGGACCAATGATATGCCTAGTTTCTCTTTGTCAGAGAACTGAGAAGTGAACTTAGGGAACTTTCATAAATACAAGTAGAATTCAATATATATTAGTTGAATCAAGTATATGCATTCACATCTAATTGCTGCTGGTGTAGACTACACTGTAGTCAATTGCCTACAAGAGGCAAAGGCAGGGATCCAGATGAAATTAGCCTGACCAAAACTTTCTGGCATTGTCTGAAAAGGGAAAACATGTTTGAAGAATTATTTTTCCTCTCATGAACCTGGACAACAGTAGACAGAAATAGTTATTTGTGCATCCAAAACTTAATAGAGAAGCACGAGTGGAGAATTACTTTGACCGTCAGCCAGGAATAATGTTATTAGGAAATAAAAATAGCTGTGGTATGTTAGGAAAAAAAAAGAGATTCTCCCAAGAAAATATGTTTTAGATCCTCCAAATCCTGGACACTTACTCCTTAAATGAACAGCGGCTCTTTAGTTCCCATGTGGTTCTTCCTTGAAGATGCTGATTTTCATCAGGGCAATGGGTGCATTCTGGGGAGAACCAAGTCATTGTTCAAAGATATAAGTACTTTCGATTTTGTTATATTCTCATTTATTCACTTTGGGAAAAATTGGCATCCCTGAGTTTGTTCAATTCTAAGGAGTGACACAATTGATCTGGGAAAAGAAGTTTCAGCCAAAATCAGACTGTAATGAGATGACTAGCAGCATCAAAGACCACTGCTAAGAGCATCCCCACCATCCTACCTTGCTTCTCCTTAAAGAGGTACTTGAAAAAGTGCATGAGCTTCTTTTGAAATTAAGATATTTTTGTTGTTGGAAAAAGAAAAGCAAAGTAAATTGAGGAAACACTAGATCATTGAGAATTGATATCATTTTTACTTCTCAGAATTAGAAAAATAAACGAAATGAAAGGAAATTATATTGGACAGACTTCTTACTCTCTTCTTACATGTCATTTCTGACTTTTAGTTTGCCTCGTCTCAGATCACTTTGACCATTCATATACTTTCAAATGAAATATGTTGAAATGTATTTTGCATAGTGAAGTGGTTAATTTAGAAATACTTGCTATACCTCACTTTAGTCTGTAGCTATTATAGACTGCGACAACATTAATTAGTTCATGTAATGCTTCCCACAATGAGCACTTTAGGTGGTCAAATTTGTGACATAATAAGGCTTATTGATAATATTTTCAGTCTAATCCAGCATGTGAGATACTACTAAATTAAAACAATTTTAATACAAGCTACTAAAGCATTAACACCTCATTCTTTACAGGTACTAATAAAATCTCTCCACATTCACCTGCAGAACTTCAAGACTATTTCTTCCCTCCCTCACATTTCAACTGCAAGATGACCCTCTCTATATTATACATTTAATGTTTCAGAAAAAATAGAATAGGGGAAGAGGGATAGAGAGAGGGAAGGGTTGCAGAAATGGGGAAGAGGAGGGGAGGAGAGGGAGCGGGAATGAGAGAAGGAGGAAGTGGAAGGGAGGGCAGGAGGAGAGCAGGAAGAAAGAGGAGATGGGAAAGAGGGAGGGAGAGGGGAAAGAAGAATAGAGCAGGAGTGGGTAAGAGATTAGGAAGGTGGGAAGGGTACGAGAGGAAGTGAAGGGAAGGGGAGGAGAGTGAGAGGGAAGTGGTGGGGAGGAGATGGAGAGGAAAAAGAAGGAAAGGAGAGGGGAAGAGAAGTACTTATTTTTCTTAACTATATATCTGAAAATTGAATCATGGAGCTTTGACTTTCTTTGATTTCCTTCAGTGAATTAATGGTAAAGATTAACAAGCACTCATGGTGGTAAGATTTGTCCAGGAGCAAATTAAAATAAACATTTATCTGCAAATTGCTACTTCTTTAGTGTTTTTATATATTTTATTGGTTATTTATTGGTTAAATATTGTCCCCCTTCCTTGTTTCCCTTTTGCACCCCCCATCACATCTCCCCTCACCTTTGCCTCTGTGACGTTTCTCCCCCACAAACCCACCCACCCAGCATCACCTGGCTCACAACTCTAGCATCCTTTGACTCTGAGGCATCCATGTTCCACAGGACTAAGGGCATCCCCTCCCACTGATAGCAAATACAGCAATTTTCTGCTACATATGCAGCTGTAGCCATGGTTTGCTCCATGTATACTCTTTGGTAATTAAGAGTAAGTCCCTGGAAGCTCTGCAGGTTCTGTTTGGTTGATGTTGTTCTTCCTGTGGGGTTGCAAACCCTTTCATCTTCTATAGTCCTTTTCCTAACGCCTCTATTTCGGTCTGTGTGCTTAGTCCTATGGTTGGCTGTATCTGCATCTGTACTGGTCAGGCTCTGGCAGAGCCTCACAGGGGACAGCTATACCAGGCTCTTTTCAGCCAGCATTCCTTGGCATCAGCAATAGTGTGTGAATTTGGTGTCTGTAGATGGGATGGGTCCCTAGGTGGGACTGTCTTTGGATGGCCATTCCTTCAGTCACTGCTCCAATTTTTGTCCCTGCATTTTCTTTCAACAGGAAATTTTCTGGGTTAAAATTCTTTGAGAGTGTAGGTGGTCTCATCCCTCAACTCAGGGCCATGCTTATCTACTGGAGGTAGTCTCTACAGGTGATTGTTTTTAATAGCTGGGTAGTACTCCATTTGTGTAAATGTACCAAATGTTCCATATCCATTCTTCTGCTGAGGGTTGTTTTCAGCTTCTGACTATTATAAATAAGGCTGCTATGAACATAGTAGAGCATGTGTCCTTGTTATATGTTGGATCATCTTTTGGGTATATGCCCAGAAAAGGTATAGCTGAGTCTTCAGGTAGAACTCTTTCCAATTTTCTGATGAACCTCCAGACTCTTTTCCAGAGTGATTCTGACAGCCAGCAGTTCCACCAGCAATGGAGGAATGTTCCTTTTTCTCAGAATCCTCACCGGCAACTGCTGTCACTTGAACTTTTGATCTTAGTCATTCTGAATGGTGTTAAGGGTCATTTGATTTGTGTTTCCCTGATAAGTATGTTGAACACTTCTTTAGGTGTTTGTCCCCTATTCGGTATTCCTCATTTGAGAATTCATTATTTAGCTCTGTACCAATTTTTAATAGCGTTATTTGGTTCTCTGGATTCTAACTTCTTGAGTTCTTTGAATATTTTGGAAATTAACTCTCTTTCAGATGTAGAGTTGATAAAGACTTTTTTCCTAATCTGTAGGTTTCCATTTTGTTCTATTGACAGTCTCCTTTGCCTTAGAAAAGCTTTCCAATTTCATGAGATCCCATTTGTCAATAGTTGATCTTAGAGCCTGAGCCATTGAGGCTCTGTTCAGGAAATTTTCCACTGTGCCAATGTGTTTGAGGCTCTTTCCCACTTTGGATTCTATTTGTTTCTGTATATCTGGTTTTATGTGGAGGTCCTTGATACATTTGGATTTAAGCTTTGTATAAGGAGATCAGAATGGGTCATTTTGCATTCTTCTACATGCTGACCTACAGTCGAACCAGCACAATTTGTTGAATATGCTGTCTTTTTTTCCACTGGATAATTTTGGCTTCATTGTCAAAGATTAGGTGACCATAGGTGTGTGGGTTTATTTCTGGATCCTCAATTCCATTCCATTGATCTACCTGTATGTCTCTGTACCAATACAATGCAGGTTTATATCACTATTGCTTTGTAGTACAAGTTGAGCTCAGGGATGGTCATTCTCCAAGAATTTCTTTTATTGTTGAGAATGGTTTTTCCTAGCCTGGGTTAGGTTATTCCAGATAAATTTGAGAAGTGGTCTTATTTTTAATAGCTGAGTAGTTCTCTATTTGTGTAAATGTACACAAATGTACATTTGTGGTTGGGTTGAAATTTTGATGGGGATTGCATTGAATCTGTAGATTGCTTTTGGTAAGATGTCCATTTTTTCTATTTTAATAGTACTGATCCATGAACATGGGTGCTGGGAGCCCGAGCTGCTTGACCTAAGCATTGCCATTTTGTCTCTTAAGACCTGCATAGCACTAACAAGTTAAGCTTCTATTCTGCTTGGGTTTCATTTCTTGGTAGAAGAAGCTCTTCTCAGAAATCATGATGAACCTCGAGGATTGGGACCTGTGGTTGGGACTTAGCCCAGAATAACCCATTGCCTAGCCACAAATCCGCCTAGCAGAACATCTGCTACCAACTGATATTCCCCAAAAAGTCCTTTTTTGCATTTAAAATAAGGCAATAAAAGAGGCTTGATCAGAATGTTGTCTTACCTCCAACTCTCTTGCCTCCTTATCCTCACCCATTTCTTAGAGACCTTATCTATTGTCCCAGGGTGCCAATGCAAGCTGGTGCCCATATGTGGACTCAACACATGAGGGATTCAGTGAAGGACTCTGCTTCAAGAGCCACAGGTGAATTTCCTGGGGCATTGGCTGCCTACCGATTCTGTCGGACCTCTGTAACTAGGCAGTGGATTATGGGGCAAGCAGTTAGTAGCCACGAACTCTTTGTGGATGGCCCGAGAAAGGTCCTCAAGGCTAGAGGCATCAAAGTAAAGACTAAAGAAATTTTAATTTTTTTTTTACTTTATTCAGAGGTTTGTCTCTGGTTCCCTACTGAGGGTACTATTAATCAAGGACACTGGCAGTGCGTAGGGGATGCCCTCAAAGATTTTTATAAGTTTTTTGGGACTGAAAAAAATTCCTGTCAATGCATGGTCACACTGGAATCTTATTCATGAAATTCTTGGCCGCAGCAGTGCTGACCTGCAGCTGGTAGAAACAATTAGAGAAAGAGAGAAATGTTTGAAATCTGACTCCTCTTTACAAAATAAACCTCTACAGAAAGGTCTTCTGAAAGATGACACTGTAAAGGACCTTAGGTCATTTGACAGTGATGTGGAAAATGGTGCATTGCCTTCTCTGCCTAAAAACGAAAAGTAGGAAAAAGGATTTTACAGGATCTAGGTTGACCTTCTGTGGTGCCCAGTCAAAAATCTCCTGTGTAGTCTGTCCGAAAATTCCTTGTGGTGCTTGTCCAAAAATGTAGGGCAGTGCCAAATTATCCCATAAAGCAAAAATTAAGGCGAGCAATAAGATTTAACCATCCTTATAGGACTTCAAAAATTATCACTCTCACAAGGGTGATGACCTCGATGAATCAGACTGTGCAGATCTAGATGAACAAGCTGCTGCATATCATAATCCCGACTGGTCACCCTCTTATGCTCCCCCGGTATCTGCTCCAACATTTCAATCAGCTTTTCTTGTTATGCAGCCTACAATCACAAATAATTCTAACCACCAGCTGCGTGAACAGATGAAATTAGAAAAAGAACATTTAGAATTACTAAAACAGCTACAAGAGCTCAGAGTCTCCCATGTCCCTCCCAGAACCAGGTCCCAAGCAGGAGAGAGTGAACACCATGACACCTTCACTTTCCTGGTCATGGAGCATTTTGATGCTCAAGGAAATCTGTGGCATAATCATCTTGGTTTTGATTTCACATTAGTTAAAGAAATTAAACAGGCTGTGACCACCTATGGTGCCACTGCCCCTTACAGTCACCCTTGTGGAAACCACATCAGAACCGTGGTTCATTCCTTAGGATTGGTTTAGTCTCACCAGGGCTGCTTTACCAGGTGGGAGATTTTCTCCTGCATAAATTAGTATTCTTAGAGGCCTGTAAAGAAACTGCGAAAGGAAATGCTAAGGCAGGAAAGGGCTGGACCCAGGAAATACTAGAGGGAACTGGTGCATATGCTAACGAAGAGTATCAGATCAATTTCAACCCTGCATTTTTGAACAGATCAGAGCTACTGCCCTTAAGGCCTGGAAAAGAATCCCTGTAAGGGTGGCTCAGATTTCTCCAGAACCAATGTAAAACAAGGCCCTGATGAACCTTACTCTAATTTCATCCAATGCCCAGTTACCAAGGCCTCCAGGTTGTTCTGATCAACTGAGGGTAACTTCGACTATATCAAACAATTGCTGGGCATATACCCAGAGGATTCCTCAGCATCTAATAAGGATACATGCTTCACTATGTTCATAGCAGCCCTATTTATAATAGCCAGAGACTGGAAAGAACCCAGATGTCCCTCAAGGGAGGAATGGATACAGAAAATGTGGCATATATACACAATGGAGTACTATTCAGCCATTAGAAACAATGAATTAATGAAATTCTTAGACAAATGGATGGAGGTAGAGAACATCATCCTAAGTGAGGTAAACCAGTCTCAAAAGAACACTCATGGTGTGCACTCACTGGTAAGTGGATATTAACTTAGCAGCTTGGAATACCCAAGACACAATTCACATATCAAATGATGCCCAAGAAGAAGAAAGGAGAGGTCCCTGGTTCTGGAAAGGCTCAGTGCAGTAGTGTAGGGGAATACCAGAACAGGGAAGTGGGAAGTGGTGGGTGGGGGAACAGGGGGAAGGGAAGACGGTTTATGGGACTTTCAAGGAGGGGGGATCCTGGAAAGGGGAAATAATTTGAAATGTAAATAAAGAATATATTGAAAGAAAAGAAAAGAAAATGCAAATCCTGCCTGCCAAGCTGCCATTTGCCATTATAGGAAGTGGAGGACACTCTCTGATTATTATGTTCACTTGTGTACAGAAATAGGCACAGCCTACCAACAAGGGCTTGCTATGTCAGCAGCTATGCAGGGAACTACAGTTTAGAAATTTTTAATTAATTAAAATAGAGCCTATACAGATAGAAATAAGTGCTTTCATTGTGGAGAACCTGGCCATTTTTCACGATGCTTGCCCACAAGAACAAAAAAAAAAATGGCTCTCAAAAAAGCTCTCCTCCTTGTTTATGCCCTAAGTGTAAGGCGGGGGGGGGGGTTAAACACTGGGCTAAAGAATACAGGTCTAAAACTGATGTACAAGGCCAACTCATCGCATCCAATAACCAGGGAAACGGGTACAGGGGCTAGCCTCAGGCCCCCAAACAGGCATATGGGGCAGTCAACATTGTTCCAGCAACAAAAACCAATCCATTTCAAACCTCAAAAGAGCCACACCAGAGAGTCCAGAATTGGACCTCAGTTCTGATACCAACCCAGTTCGATCAGCAGAAATGATGGTGGGGGATTGGGAAAAAATTAAAGATGGCATAATATAACCCCTTACCCCAGTTCCTAACATGATCACTCCGGCTTGGGATATTTTTCCTAGGAGGTGTTGATTGTTCTGTGGCCCATGCAGAAAAGTTCGCACAGCTGTCTGATGATACCGTCTGGGTTGATCAATGGCCCCTTACCTCAGAAAAGCTTGGTACAGGAACACCTCAAGGCCTGTCATTCCAGTATGTCTCCTTGGAATACACCTATTTTTTGTCATTAAGAAAATATCAGGGAATGGTGTCTCCTATAAGATCTTATGGCTATAAATAAAAGTGGTTGTTATGGGGGGGTCTTACAGCCTGTACTCCCTTCCCCCCAGCCACCCCTTTATATTATTATAAGATTGTTATTGATTTACATGTTTGCTTTTTTACAATTCCTTTACATCCTGAAGATCAAAAACATTTTGCATTTAGTCTCCCCACAGCTAATTTTCAGGCACCCATGAAAAGATTTCAGTGGCGTGTCCTCCCACAAGTCATGGCCAATAGTTCTACACTTTGTCAGGCCTAAGTTGCATCTTCTATTCAACCAATCAGAGATGCCTGGCTGCAAATTTATACTACAGTACACATCAGTACAAACAGTACAGTATACAACAGTACAGTATAATGTACACATTATATGGATGATATTTTGCTTGTAGGCAAGGCAGGAGAGGAAGTCTTATTGTGATATCAGGCATTGACAAAGGCTTTACAACAGAGAGGCCTACAGATTGCACCTGAAAAAAGTTCAATTAAAGGATCCATATACATATTTAGGCTTTCAAATGTATGAAGAAAAAATTGTTTCCCAAAAGGTTACCTTTTAAAGGTGAAAAGCTCAAAATCCGCAATGACTTTCAAAAAATTTTAGGTGATATTAATTGGTCGCTCTCCTATTTAAATAGTAGCAAAGAAGAATTAAAACTTTTATATGATATTCTCTCAGGTGATTCTAACCCTACCTCACATAGGGAACTCTCCCCTGAGGGGCATTTCCTTAGTTGAGAAGGCAATCCAGAACCAACAAATCACCTATATGGATTATAGTCATCCCTTGTGGTATATCATTTGTAAGACTCTGCAAATTCCAATAGCAGTTTTTGGCAGATATCTTCCACAATGTGGATTCATCTTCCCAATAGCCCAAAAAGGGTGTTGAATCTATATTTTCAGTTGATTTCTGATATATTTGTTTTAGGTAGGAGACAAGCTAAGATTTATTTTGGCCGAGAGCCACATATAATTATTCAATCCTATACTAAAGATCAAATTGATTGACTTATGCAAAATACAGATTCCAGGCCTATAGCCTTAGCTGGCTTTGCCAGCATAACCCTGGGTATGTCAGAACTCCTGGCAGTCAAGCTGTCTCTGTGAGTCTGGGTATGTCAGAGCTACTGGTTGTCAAGCTGTTTCTGGATGTGATTAGAGTGGGGAGGGCTGGAGCACAGCATCCACTCTTGAACCAGAAGAAAAGTGTCTCTGGCTAGTCAAGAGTTCCTGTGTCACCTGGGCCCCAGGAATTCCAGTTGGGCCAGGTATTGTGTTGGTAGTGATGGACTCATCCATGAGTATGGGTATGTCAGAACTCCTGGGGGTCAAGTTGTCTCTGGGTATAGTTTGGATGGCCAGAACACAGAACCCACTGCCATGTATAGATCTTAATAGGATATTTAGACAGGAAACTATTCTAACAATGCTGATAGATAAGGATTATCTCTTAATTTTTACTCTTCTAGAAAGACATTGTCTAAAAATTTCATCTAAATATCCAACCATTTGCTTTAACATGATGTACTATAAACAAATTTTAAGTAAATTAAAGTAATTTATAATTGAGCAATCAGTTTCTGAAATTTTTGAAATAAAACTTTACTAACCAAGTGAATATTTATGTCAGAATTAATTTTACTGTTATAGTATTTGGGATTCTTGGCTAACTCATAAAAAATAATTTTTTCCTAGTTTCCTAAATTCTGTGCTCGAAATGCATATCCTTTAGAAAAAGGACTTACCTTCCACCTGTAGTGGGCAAAGAAGGATGATAACAAATTGTGTGGGAAGTCTCTTGAGAAAGACTAAAAGCAATGTTTAATTTATATAAATAATCTCTGAAGCCCTTGAAACAAATTCACTGCACTATGTCCTCAGTCTTGCTTCTCCTGAATTTTGATTGAACTGTATTGGGTACTCCAGTAGGCCTAATTCCTGGCTGAGTATCATAAACTAAGAAAATGCTAGTGTACTAGGTATTATGAATACTGCTCCTGCTGCTGCTGCTACTACTACAACTGCTGATGGTGATGATGATGATGAGGAGGATGACAATTAAAACTGAAAGAGCTACATAATGACATCATGTTTACCACTGATTAACTGGGAGCCCTCTGTGTGGAAGGATTGATATTTGTAAATATGTGAGGCAGTTACTTTCTATAAAATTTAAAGCTCAATGAGTGATTCTGGGTTGTGGGCCAGAGATATCTTCAGGCATTCTTGATAAGATAACACTTTGTAAGCATTGGGAAGAGAGTTCTTACAGGATCTTAAAAACAAGCATGGAAAAATATGTTCAGATTTCTTTTATATATTATTTTTCAAGTATTCAAATGACTGTATTGTATAGTCAATATCAAGAATATTCCATACTGATATTTATTGCTGTCAATACTTTGTGATATTTGCTTTAGCAAATTTATTTATTCATCCATTTTTCAAGCATATATGAATTGAATTTACATGCACATCATAGATAAATATGTGCATTTTGACTTAAGTATTGGATCATGGAATAATTACCATAGTTTTTACTCATAAAGTGCCCTTGGAAAGCCTTTGTAATGTAAACAAAGATTATAGACAATAATTTTAAAAAAGAAAATGTTTTTCATTTTATATCTAATAATTTTTAATGTATATACTAATAATTTGGCTTTAATATTTTTAAAGGTTATTCTATTAGGAAGGTAATTGTAAATAAAGAGAAACACACAGCCCTTAACATCTTTTTAAGCAATCAAAAATGCATAAATTTGACCCAAAGTAATGGTGACTCTTTATCAAATATATAAGTCTCATCACCTAAATCATACCTTTCTTTTGCAGTTATTTCTGGTCCTATTTTGCACTTTCTATTGTTCAGTGTTCTGATTCTTTATTTTAGGAATATGTTTCCCATTCTGAAACTTGATATTAATTCTTCTTTATCAGTATTTTTATAGTTTTTTGATTGAGCATATCATCAGTTCTTTTGAAATTGATGAAAAGTGTATTATTACATACATATATCATATTTTGTTTGTTCTAGATGGAAACCTAAACTCTTTCTAGCATTGATTAGCATCAGTAACTGAGTCAGAAAACAATTACGGTCCACAGATGTGAGGTGAGACCTGAGTTCCATTTGAAGCACAGGTGGTCTGACATGACTGCTCTCTTTATCTGGATTGGCTGATTTCTGATAAATTTTGCAGTCAAAATCAGCAATTTTTATAGACTCAGTACGTGAAGGAAAATGAAGGGTAGCCTAGTTTTCAATGAACTAAATAATATTGTATTTTGTAGTATTTTATTAATGTATTATTCCCCAAAGTAAAACACTACATAACATATATTCACCTATAATTTAGTCAAAAAATCATAAATTTCCAACAGTCTTCATCTTTAACCTTGTTACCAAAGATTAAAATATAATTAAATAAAATTCAGTTTAATAAATTATAATTTAAGACCTTTGGAAAAATCACAGTACTTTTATTTGACAAGGGAATGATTTATTACAAAAGTTATAATTAAGATAAATGAATGTTATAATATAATACAATATTTCTCAGAGGACTGAAATCAAATGTGAAAATTTGAACTTTAAGTTCATCTAACTGAAGGTTTAAAGATAATTGAAATTTGAAAGAATTAAGTTTACTGGCAATTTATAGCATCTCATTTTTAATAAAGTGTAAACAAGTAGTATAATTCTCATTGAACTAATTTCAGAACTAAAACTTCTTAGTTGGAAAACAAAGTCTTTAAAAGCCTTATTTTAAAGGTATTTTAATTCTTCTTTCTCTCAAAATGATGACTGCCATGCATGTAGGATACATGCAATTATATAATTATAAAATTTTGTGAAAGAATAACAATGAAAAGCGTGAGATGGACTTTCTCAGACCAGTTAATTCCTAAATAGCATGTTTTGCTTGAAATTTTATTAATGTTGAGAAAAAAGTCAAAAGTCTATGCTGACAATCTTTAATATTATGTTATGCCATCTAATGGTTGTACATAATAATAAAGGTGTCATTAAAATGCAATTAAAGATTTACCTCTCATGCCAACCTGTCAACATGCCTCATTTTGTTTAATTATCTCCACATACAAGGCCACCTGTTTTCAGGAGAGCTTTTCATCTTCAGAAAGTCAAAGCCATGAAGCTTTCTTTTGCCTACCACCTAATCTAGCCTCCAACCATTCCTGAAAAGAAATGCCTTGCAAATCTCTCAGTGTCTGCTGTATCTCCTCTAGCAGGTATGAGTTCTTACAGATAAGATAAGAAATGACTGGCTTCCTAAAGCTGTTATCCATAACAGAGCATGTGACTGGTTGTACTATATGATGACTAACACCTTGTCCAAGGTAGAAAAATGAATGTTGTACTAGTTACAAGGCCATGCCATCTCAACTTGTCACATTATCATATCTACTTTTGTCATGTTTAGTTTTCAAATAAAACAGCAATAATTATCATTATTATCCTGAGATAATATAACTACCTAAAGGAAAATTGCAAATGTAATATATTTTAACTAGGTTATAATCATGCCTAATATGACATAACTATAACTTGTACAAAGGCAAATACATTATAAATTTAGAATAAATGGTAATGTCCCTAAGGAATACAATTTTAGTACCTGAAATTCAAATATTATTTCCACTAATGTTATTTTAATTGAAAGTTATATTGCACAATAAAGAAATTGAGGGGAAAACCCTACAAATATTCATATAAAGGTATTCTTAACAAAGATATTCATATAAAGATATTCTTGACAGAAACACTTGTATCAATTATAATTCTTGTTTTTGAAAGTGGTCAGATGGTTTTTGCTTATATCATAATTGCCTTACTCTACTATCTATTCTCTTTGCCTTCCATCCCTTGCAATCACCTCAGCAGGTCTTGCTTCTTTGCTTAGAGGAGTGGCCCATAATTTAATTTCTGCCAAGTCTATGCACCTTGTCATCCTGCCTGGATTAGGCTATTGTAGTTCCCCATTGATTTTAATCTCAGAAAATCTTAGACCAAAAGAAACCCTGAAGGATCTCCTACATCCCAGCCATAATCTTTCTTTTCTCCACGGTGGAGAAGCAATTCAATTTCCCCATTGTAATCTAGATGAATTACCCATCCTAACACTGTTACTCTATTCTTAGATTGTTGGCTTAAGGGCAGCAGAAGCTCAGAGTGGCCACAGGTTCCAGTTCAACAAAATGTTTATGGTGACTCCTGGAAGGAGCACTCTCCTCTCTGGAAACAAAACTCATAGGCCAGCAGAACTTACATCACAGGAACAGAAAGAAAGATTTTCCTAGTGGATCACCTGGGATGAAAGTTAGTGGAACCATGACATGGGAGAAACCATGACATTTATTGAATACAGATACAAGGCAACTGTTACCTTCTCAAGAACCCTGGCCAAGTTTTTCCAAAACTTCAGAGCTTCTGCCACTTAATTGCTATATCCATGTCTTTAAAAGCCATTTCAACTTTTTATCAGGCCAGCTGCTTCAAATAATAGGGAAGATGGTAAGAGCAGTGGATCTCATTATTGTGGGCCCATTGTTGTACTTCTTTGACTGTGAAGTAATTTTTTTTTGGCCAAAAGCAATACTGTGTGGAACACAATTATAGTGAATAAGGCTATTATGTATAGTTGGTTTGGCAGAAGCGGTATGCATGCAAAGACAAACCCATAAACAGAACAGGTATCTACAGTTAGGAAAAAGCACAGTCCTCTCTCAGAGAAAGTGGTCAAATTTAGTCAACATGTCATTAAGTGGCTGGTTGGTTACCCTGTGGAATGGTGCCATATCTGGGACTCAGTGTTAGTCTTTGCTGATAGCAGATCTGGCACTCAGCAGCTGTAGCTAGGTCAGCCTTGATGAGTGACAGTCCACGCATATTCCCAACTCTGCCACCATTGTTACTTTGTTCATGAGCCCATTGCTCACTGACAAATTCATCTCGCATTGTCCCACGCTATGGGACTCCTACGAATTTCACAGAGGCAGAAGACGGTTGAATTTTGGCTGGATTTTTCTCCCATTTTCTGGTGCACATATGTGTTACCAAGTCCAAAGCAGCCACTAACTCCTGGTCACTTGGTCCAATCAGCATATTGTCATCATTATACTGAACCAATATGGAAAAGACACATGATCAAGATCCCTTTGAATTAAGTGATGACACAAGTTAGAGAGTTAATATAGCCTTGAGGTAAAACTGTAAAGGCAATGCCTTGCAAATGTTTTCTGTTAGTTCTTATGGACAGATATAAAGAAAAATGCATTTGGTAGATCAATATCTGTATCCTATGGACCAGGAGAGATATGTTAAACTGCTTACTGGGGACACCATAGCTGGTAGAGCAGATGCAATTGGAGCCATTACTCCGCTGAATTTTTGATAGTTAGCTGTCATTCTCTGTGATCCATCTGTCTTATAAACTGGTCAGATGTGAGAGGATACTCTCCCTGTATTTTTCAAATCCTTGATGGTGACACTAACTTTTGCTCTTCATCCCAGCATGAGATACTATTTTTGATCCCTATTTTCCCTCACAGAAGCAACTCTAAAGGCTTCCATCTACTCTTACTAACCACAATAGACTTTCCTCCACAGGTCATGGGACCAACATAAGCGTTCTGCCAACTGAACTGAACTGAGTATATCTATCCCAATTACCTACCTTGGGACTGGGAAATAACCACAGGATGAGTTCAGAGACCCACAGGACATACTGTGAGTCATACGTAAGCAAAAACTTCATAAATCACCTGAACTTCATAGCCCCTACTTGAATTGAAAGGCCACAATTTTTCTCTAGGGTCTATGAGAATCAACATCAATTGAAAACCAATATCCAATAGACCCTGGAAAGTCTGATTGTTTCCTTTATTTCAGTGTACAGCTATCCTTGTAAAAAGCTACATATTTCTCTGGGGAAGGACTGGAGAAAAGCTATCAGTAAAGTTCTTAGGTATTTTATTAAGCTCCTTCTTAGAAAAAACTAGCCATTTCTTCATTCAAGGGGTTTTTAGGTTTGCAAATTGTCTCAAGACTGGAAATACGCTCACAGGCTGAGTTTTTTCCCTACAATTCATCACAGCTTAGATTTCATCTATTTCAGAACTTTTCTGCAGATCAAGAAAAAAATCAGTATGCTTATCTATTTCATGCCTGAAAACATTATGAATGATTAGTCAGTACCAAAGGTCTATATGAGTCATGACAACATAAAAATCATTTGCCTGTGCTAACCATTGGGTTAGGATGTTATGGGCATTGACTTGTCTGTGCTGCCATTACAACAATTATGATCATTTTGTCTTTGGAGATTCAGTGCTACCACCTGGCCCCTGCTACTTTGGGGCCCAATTATACCCAACCAATCATCAATGTCTCCAACCCTAAGGTCTGATACAAATAAAACAGTGATATCAAGGCTCTTCAAATGTACTAATGCCAAACCGAGCATTTTGTGTCTTATTGGATTGGTGAAGGACATGTCTTCTGGGCCTTCTCATTGTGGAGGGTTTGGTCTAACACAGTGAACCCAGTTCAGCATTGCAATATTCCTGACCTTAAAATCCCTTGCATCAACACTAAGATAAGCAATATTAGCCATCTCTAATTCCTGTTCAGTAGGCCATAATAACAATTCAAACAAACTTTTGATACATTTTATAAGTCCATGAACTTTTGTATTAAAACTAGAATGGCCACCCATATTAATAAACTCAGCCTGAACAAGTTTTAGGTTTCTTTCACCATTATCACAGACCTTAAAATCCATTCCCATATTTTCCAGACTGAATAAATGAGCAAACTCATTAAGTTCCTTTGTAGTGTAGCATACTCCTAAAGAACTATGCTTTTTCTCTGCTTTCTAGGAGGCTGCTTAGGCTTAAGACTGGTTATTGGTCTAGAGGCAACTCAGTTTGAATTTCCATAACTTGAGCTTTGTGATTGCTGGAGAAAGGCATTTCTTTCAGGGCATACATAGAGACCTTTACCATGTTTATTTGCATCTGGAACTGGCAAATTTAACCTTGTTAAATTCATTGTTGTCCTTCACCATATTCTGATATGCTAGAAATTGTTAATTTTAGCACTGAGTTCCTTATTTTTTTTGTCACTTTAGTTTAGAGATTGCTAGTGGTAAACAACCCTTGTAGTTATATTTCTTAATTTTCTACAAATGGTCAAAAGTTTCATATGCAGAATCACCAACTCTGTTGCTTTTCTCAAGTGGATGAATCAAGATAATTAAATTCATTTGTCTCCTTAAGTTTGCAAAATGTTTGCAGCATGGGCTTTCAGTAGTCTGAGCTTCCAGGAGAAGCTTTAGTAACTGGAGAGGCTTAAGTAAGTATAGGTTTTGGCAAACTGGAAGCCTATTTCAGGTATTTAAATATTCATCCTTACACTTCTGTTGTCTAGAACCACTTCTAATACCAAAATCTGCATTATTCAGGGTTCCTTGGAGAAACAGAATTTTGTATATACAAACATATGCATATGTATACATAGATGGGTAATGCACATATACATGTATGTATAAATATATACATATTTAGGTAAAGACACACATACATACACATATTCATATATATATGTATATATATGTATGATATATATATATATATATATATATATATATATATATATATGATTTCTTAGAATGGCTTACAGATTGTGGTCGAACTAGTTCAGCAATGACTATCCACCAATAAAAAGTACAAGAATCAGTAGATTTTCAATGCATCCAGGACTGAATAGCTCAGGTGGACCTCGATAAACAATGGGGATCCTTTGGAAATAGACTCTAATGTCAATGATGGAATGGATTTGCTAGCAAGATCAAAGCAATCCTTTATATAGACTGCTAGAAGTAGGTTGTGGTCCAAATTAACAGAAGATCTTCCCACTTCAAATGATCTGAATTCAATGTGTATCTCCCCTTCAAATGATTTAATTAAGAAAAAGAATCCATTACCAGTTTGCTCACCTATTTGGCTTTTGTTGAATTCTAGATATAGCCAAGTTGGAAAAAAAACAGCTATCACAGACATGAAGGAAACCAGAAACAAGAGTGATACAATTTTCAAAGTAAAATTAAGATGCCTTGTTAGGTTTTATGGTGTTTGATGACTTTAGGCTGACATCGGACGGGTTAAGCACCCCTCTCTTTGAAGTGGGTGGGAAGGGACTACTTCCTAAGCCTACTTAGCTGCTTTTACTTTTACTTGGTCAGTCTGTCCATTAGAATGACATATTTTGGGGGAAGTAAAGTGTATCTCAGCTTGCTGGCTCAAGACAAGCTTCAGGACAGAGTTAGCTCTTCTAGCTTTCCATTGCTGTGATAAAAATAGTCAAGAAAACCACATGAAAGAAGGAAATTTCTTCTTTCCTTGCAGAGGTGAGACCAGACATTAAAGCAAGGAGCACTTAACACAGCAGCCTGTAGAGATCATAGCAGATAGGAAGTAGAGAAAGGACAAACAACAGCAAGGCCAAAGCATATCCTTCAAATACGAGCTCTTAGACATCTTCTCCCCAGCAAATCACTGCCTATTTTCCCCTCTTCCCAATGGCACCAAGAGCTAAGAGCCAAATCTTCAAAGCATGCAAGTTCTGGAAATATTCAGACCCAAACCATATTACCTCCCAAATATGGAAATAGACCCAGAATTGACCAGTTTTAGATCGAATCTGACATAGATGTCTAAGTCATCCCCTAAAGGATGGTCATTTTAACAATAATTGTAACAGGTCATGCAAAGCAGTAGTTACCAAAAGGATGTTAAAAGAGCAGGATATAACCTGCAGGGGCAAATAGACATGCACTCATCACTTTAACAGCTCTGCAACTGATACCAGGAAGTCTTCAGAAAATCTTGCAGAGGATACCTTAATAGCTAACATCATGAGTACTGCATTCAGTTCATAGACTTTCTTTTAAATAATTTTTCCAGTGGTGAGAACTGTATTTTGCTTAAAATAACTAAAATATCTGATCATGTTTATGTGGGATTTAAATGATTTGCCTAGTACACTTCTGTATAGAGGCTGACTAAACATCAGACAGGTCATGATTTGTCACTGCCCGCAGTTACATTGAACGGGTTACCTGGAGGGGAAGCTGGGGATGTATGTGAAGGCGGCAAAAAGAGACAGAGACCAAGATGACACCTGCTATTCAAGGTCTCAAAGTTTAATGAAAAACTCCAAATATATAGGCAGGGGTTTTCCTTTCCCCAAAGGCTGGAAGCTTCTCAGCAGAACCAGTTCAGTTGCTCCACTCGGTGGCTAGTGTTTCCTGGAAACTGCAGGTCCTTGAAGAACAAGAGGCTTCACCTTGGTCTGAGCACTCCACCCTAGGAGGAGGGGATTATGACTAACACAGGAATTCCCACTCAAAGGATGGGAGAGGAACTTCACATTGGTTGATGTCAAGTTCCTGCCAGGTGGCATGGCACCTCAATAAGGCTCTCTACAATGGTTTCAGTCCCCTTCCTTTATTCTCTTAGAATATTTACTTTATAAAACATCGTTTAGGTATGGGCCTTGAATTCCTGCTCTTTCCAAGACTTTTAGCTGAATTTTGGATTGATTGGATGCTGAATTTTGTCGAATGCTTTTTCAGCATCTAATGAGATGACCATGTGTTTTTTTTCTTTTAGTTTGTTTATGTAGTGGATCACATTGATGGATTTCCGTATATTGAACCATCTCTGCACCCCTGGGTGAAGCCTACTTGATCATGGTGAATGATCGTTTTGATGTGCTCTTGGATTCGGTTGGCAAGAATTTTATTTAGTATTTTTGCATTGATATTCATAAGAGAAATTGGCCTGTAGTTCTCTTTCTTTGTTGGATCTTTTTGTGGTTTAGGTATTAGTGTAATTGTGGCTTCAAAGAATGAGTTGGGCAGTATCCCTTCTGTCTCTATTTTGTGGAATAGTTTGAAAAGTATTGGTGTTAAGTCTTCTTTGAAGGTCTGATAGAATTCTGCACTAAAACCATCTGGTCCCGTACTTTTCTTGGTTGGGAGGCTTTCTATAACCCCTTCTATTCCTTTAGGGGTTATGGGACTATTTAGCTGATCTATTTGATGCTGATTTAATTTTGGTATTTGGTATCTGTCTGGGAAATTGTCCATTTCCTCTAGATTCTCCAGTTGTTTTGAGTATAGACCTTTGTAGTAGGATCTGATGATCTTTTGAATTTCCTCAGTTTCTGTTGTTATGTCTCCCTTTTCATTTCTAATTTTGTTAATTTGGATACTGTCTCTGTGTCCTTTGGTTAGTCTGGCTAAGCGTTTATCTATCTTGTTGATTTTCTCAAAGAACCAGCTCCTGGTCTTGTTGATTCTTTGTATGGTTTTCTTTGTTTCTATTTGATTTCAGCCCTGAGTTTGATGATTTCTTGTCTTCTACTCCTCCTGGGTGAATTAACTTGTTTTTCTTCCAGGGCTTTAAGGTGTGCCATTAAGCTGCTAGTGTATACTCTCTCCAGTCTCTTTTTGGATGCACTTAGAGCTATGAGTTTTCCTCTTAGCACTGCTTTCATTGTGTCCCATAGATTTGGGTAGGTTATACCTTCATTTTCATTGAATTCTAAAAAGTCTTTGATTTCTTTTTTTATTTCTTCCTTGACCAAGGTGTCAAGAGAGAAACTTGAAGCAATCCCACTAAAATCAGGGACTAGACAAGGCTGCCCTCTCTTTCCATATCTTTTCAATATAGTACTTGAAGTTCTAGCGAGAACAATTAGACAACATAAGGAAGTCGAAGGGATACAAATTGGAAAGGAAGAAGTCAAACTATTATTATATGCAGATGATATGATAGTTTACTTAAGTGACCCAAAAAACTCCACCAGAGAACTTCTACAGCTGATAAACAACTTCAGCGAAGTGGCTGGTTATAAAATTAACTCAAGCAAATCAGTAGCCTTCTTGTACTCAAAGGACAAGCAGGCTGAGAAAGAAGTTAGGGAAATAACACCCTTCACAATAGCCACGAACAACATAAAGTACCTTGGCGTAACTCTAACCAAACAAGCGAAAGATCTGTATGACAGGAACTTCAAGTCCTTGAAGAAAGAAATTGAAGTAGACCTCAGAAGATGGAAAAATATTTCTTGCTCCTGGATTGGCAGGATCAATATAGTAAAAATGGCCATCTTGCCAAAAGCAATATACAGAGTCAATGCGATCCCCATCAAAATCCCAACTCAATTCTTTATAGATCTAGAAAAAGCAATTCTCAAATTCATCTGGAGCAACAAAAAACCCAGGATAGATAAAACTATTCTCAACAATAAAAGGACACTTCTGGGGGAATCAATATCCCTGACCTTAAACAGTACTACAGAGCAATTGTGTTAAAAACTGCATGGTATTGGTACAGCAACAGGCAAGTGGATCAATGGAATAGGATTGAAGACCCAGAAATTAACCCACAGACTTATGGTCACTTGTTCTTTGATAAAGGAGCCACAACCATCCAGTGGAATAAAGATAGCCTCTTCAACAAATGGTGCTGGTTCAACTGGAGGTCAACATGCAGAAGAATGCGAATTGACCCACTCTTATCTCTTTGCACTAAGATCAACTTCAAGTGGATCAAGGACCTCCACATAAAACCAGACACACTGAAACTATTAGAAAGGAAACTTGGGAAGACCCTGGAGGACATAGGCACAGGGGGAAAGTTCCTGAACAGAACACCAATAGCTTATGAACTAAGATCAAGAATTGACAAATGGGACCTCATAAAATTACAAAGTTTCTGTAAGGCAAAGGACACTGTCAGAAGGACAAAACGGCAACCAACAAAGTGGGAAAAGATCTTCACCAACCCCACATCCTACAGAGGGCTAATATCCAATATATACAAAGAACTCAAGAAACTATCCCCAAAGAACCAAATAACCCTATCAAAAAATGGGGTACAGAGCTAAACAAAGAATTTTCACCAGAAGAAATTCGGATGGCCGAGAAACACCTTAAGACATGTTCAACATCATTAGTAATTAGGAAAATGCAAATCAAAACAACCCTGAGATTCCACCTCACACCAATCAGAATGGCTCAGATTAAAAACTCAAGAGACAACAAGTGCTGGCAAGGATGTGGAGAAAGAGGAACACTCCTCCACTGTTGGTGGGATTGCAAAATGGTAAAAACGCTCTGGAAATCAGTGTGGCAGTTCCTCAGAAAATTGGGCATGACACTTCCAGAGGACCCTGGCATACCACTCCTGGGCATATACCCAGAGGATTCCCCTGCATACAATAAAGACACACGCTCCACTATGTTTATAGCAGCCTTGTTTATAATAGCCAGAAATTGGAAGGAGCCCAAATATCCCTCAAAGGAGGAATGGATACAGAAAATGTGGTATATTTATACAATGGAATACTACTCAGCAATTCAAAATAATGAATTCATGCAATTTGTAGGTAAATGGTTAGACCTGGAAAATATCATCCTGAGTGAGCTAACCCAATCACAAAAGAATACACATGAAATGCAATCACTGATAAGTGGATATTAATGAGCCCAGAAGCCCTAAATACTCAAGGCACAATTAGCAAGTCAAATGATTCCCAAGAAGAAGAAAGGAGAGGACCCTGGGCCTGTAAAGATTGGATTCAGCTTTGTAGAGAAACTGTGGGGGGAGGGTGAATGTTTGGGGAATAGTGGGGGAGAGGAATTATGGGACATAGGGAGGGGGGGAACTGGGAAAGGGGAAAGCCTTTGGAACGTAAACATAGAATATAGAAAATAAAAATTAAAAAAAAACATCATTATATATCTGGGTTTGACCCATCATTTTATATTTATTTGTTTTTATTTACTTATTTATTTGGGAATTATAATTATAATACCTCTCCTTTAACTTTCCTCCCTCTAAACTCTTCCATATTCCCTCCTCTCTGCCCCCCTCCTGGTTCCCACTCACACAGTCCCTTGCCCTATCCCTTCTTCCCTTCTCTGAGGGGGTCGAGACTCCTCTGTGTATTCCCCAACCTTGGGACATCAAGTCTCTGTAGAGCTAAGCAGATAATTTCCTACAGAGGACAGACAAAGCAACCAAGTTATGGAATCATATTCTATAGGCAGGCAACAGCTATAGGGAAAGCTCCTGCTTCAGTTGTACAGGGAACCACATGAAGATGTATGGTGGGGAGGACCTAGGTCTAGCCCATACATATATGCTCTTTGGTTGGTGGGTCAGTCTCTGGAAACCACTAAGTTTCCAGGTTAGTTGACTCTGTTGGACTTCCTGTGGAAATTTTATCTACTCCAGGGCCTTCAATCTGTGCCACCCCCTGCCCCACACTTTTCCATAAGAATCCCAAGCTCCATCAAATGTTTGGCTGTGGGTACAGAGGCATCTATTTCATTTAGATACTGGTTGGAGCCTCTCAAAGGTCAGTTATGCTAGGTTTCTTTCTGCCAACATAACAGAGTATAATTAATAGTGTCAGGTATTTGCACTTGTCTGTGGGATGAATCTCATGTTGGGTGGATAATTTCTTGGCCATTCTCTCGGTCTTTGCTCCCTTCCCTGTCCCTGAATTTCTTTAGGTAGGATACATTTTGGGTCTAAAGTTTTGTGGGTGGGTTGGTGTCTCTATTATTCCATTGGGGTTTCTGCTTGGCTACTGCAGGTGTCCTCTTCAAGTTCCAAATCCCCAGTGCTGTGCCTCTCTGCAAAGGTCATCTTCATTGATTCCTGGGAGTCTCCTCCATCCAAGATCTCTGACATGTCCTTGGAAAGCTCCCACACCTTCCCTCAAGCTAGCCAGCTGCCACATGTCCCTGATATTTCTAATAATTTTAACATGAAAACATGTTTGATTTTGTCAAAGGTTTTTTTTAGCATCTAATGATGCAATCACATAATTCTTTTCTCTCATTTTTTTTTATATGGTGGATTATGTTGATGGGTTTTTATATTTTGAACCATCCCTGGAGGGGGAGTTTCTGATACTTAGGTCTAGTTCATTAATTGGTTCTTGATTTGTAAGTAAAGAAGGCCAGGAGCTAATTGCTGTGCAGAAGGTACAGATGGGACTTTCGAGTCTCTGGAGGAAAAGGTAGATGTAAGGAAGGAGAGGGGCTTTTTCTGCCATGATTTTCAGGAAAGAGGATGCTGCAATCATGGAAGGCATTGGGGAATCTAGGGCCTGCAGCCTCCACTGTGGGCTGATATTCAAGGAGGTTGGCAGGGACTAGCTGATACAAGCCACTATGTTTAGAACAAGAGGAGAAACAGAGATAATAATTGATAAGGACATGCTTTTCCAGTCAATTGTGCCTTGCAACTGGCAAGTTCTAAAATAACAAAGCTGTTTGTGTGTCTTTTATCCATGAAATCAAGTCTTAGGAGTGGGCTGCTAATGTGACCCCCTCCTGGGGCAAAGAACTAGCTTTTGGATTCCTTGATTCTTTGTATTGTTTTTGTTGTTTCCAATTGATTGATTTCAGCTGAGATTTTGATTATTTCCTGCCTGCTACTCCTTCTTGGCATGTTTGCTTATTTTTCCCCCTAGAGGTGTCCAGTGCTACTTTTGTTATTTCAGCTCCCAAAGTTACACAGGAACCTGAATGTCTACATGTAAGATGCCAAGGGTCCCTGCCTCCAGTTGGTTTTGATTGGTAAATAAAGATTCTGGCAGCCAATGGCTGAGCAGGAAGACAGAAGTGAGACTTTTAGGTTCCCAGGCAATGAACACAGGAGATGAAGGAAATTCCCATCACCAGAGAATGGATGAGATGTAGGCTTGAGTGTGGCAGGAGACATGTAATACCAGCCACATAAGAGCTGAAAATGACTAAGCACAGGGACCCCAATGGAGTTGTTAGGGGAAGGAATGAAAGAGCTGTAGGGGTTAGTAACACCACAGGAAGAAAAACAATATCAACCAACCAGAAACCTCAGAGCTCCCAGAGACTAAACCACCAACCAAAGAGTACACATGGAGGGAATCATGACTCCAGCTGTATATGTAACAGAGGATTACCTTATCTGGTATCAATGGCAGGGTACCCCCTTGGTCTTCTGGCGGCTTGATGACCCAGCAGAGGGGAATGCTAGGGCATTAGGTGTGAATGAGTGGATGGTTGGATGGGTTGGGAGCGCCCACATAGAAGCAGGGGGATGGGGAAGGGGTATAACATTTGAAATGTAAGTAAATAAAATAACCAATAAAATAAAAAATTAGACAATAAATCTTGTTGTTTGTAGAATCATTAAGATTCACTATGCCATCCTTCACATTGGCATGAATGAAGATTTATTACAATTAATTATTGATCAAATTAACTCATAAAAGGATAGTTTTCTTTCATCAGTTCAAATAAGGGGTAAAAATTCATTCTTAACTGATCTGTATACTTTACACAATCTATACTAATATCTTAATAGTACTAAAATTTTGGTTTTCAGATAAATATATTGCAGGATGTACAGCTCTGACAAGATTCATCTGCAAGGATGCTAAAATGACCTTTGTTCTAACTCCTGTCTCCTGTTGCTGTCCAGAAACTTCGAAAATCTCTGTAGGAATAACTGCTGATTCCAGGTGAACTCAGTTCATCCAGTCTTTCAGTTAAACCTGTCAGAACCAGTCAGAAATTCAATAAAGCTTTTACTCTTCTAAGCGCACAGAGACTGGATAACATGCTAAATCTAGCAATTTTAAGTTTAAACAATTTTTCTAATTTTCTTATCTCTCCATGACATTAAAAAAATCATAGCCCCAATTCAGGAGGAAGAAGCCATGGAATGCCATCATCTCAATTCCTTAGATTTGGGTGTATGGTTATGGTTATTTTATAAATTATGGAGAGATTGTCATTTTAAAGGATAACTTGGAAATAGTGATTATTTTGAATAGGGAGGAAATATATAGGAGGAAATGTATAGATTACTAAATTTGGTCTTAAAACATGGTATAGCTATAATGTTACATTGGTAGAAGTCTTTATAACTGATGCAAAATTGAAGTTAATGTTTCTTACATTGATACACAGTTCATATATTGATACAGATTTAAGGTTTTCACTTGTACAAGTTTTTATATTGACACAAAATTTGAAATTAATATTGTTATTCTTAGATAGCCATTATGCCTATAAAACTCATTTAAACATACAAGGCTTAGACCCAGTCCTTCTAATAGCTACTATTACAAACTGCCTATAATAATTAGATAATACAAGTTAAGGGCCAGGTAGTAAACTCATGACTATATTAGATTCTGATTTAATTTTAATAGAGTATTTTCAATATGATTCAAATAGAAATAGCTAAGTTAGTCAAGGTATAACAGTTCAGATATACAGATAGGCTTCAAAACCATCAAAAATCCATAGAATATTACATTTAAAATAATTTCATTATTAATCAAAATTTTGATTAGGAGATATGTCTGCTCCTAACATTACTCCTCATCACACTTCAGAGAAGATATTGAGCATCATTACCTCTAATTGGCATCACTTCAATTATGGTAAGCTAGTCACTGGGTAAGAAATACCCTAATTTATTCTCTAGACAAATGTTGCCCAAGAAAGGAACAAATTGGACGTGAGATAGTCAACTGTTAAACTCTGCCAAAACAGGGTAATCTAGTCCTTCATAATTACTGCCTCAATTAAGGTCTGTCTGATGGTTCTGAGCCAGAAGGCTGAAGATAGATGCTCTAACATTTTGAGGAATAGGGGACTGTCCAGGAAGTCAGCTGTCTCTACAAATTAGTTACATTTTTAAAGCTATGTTTTTGTGCTTCCTATGTACTCAGGTAATATTTAATTCATTTTTGGATCTCTGACGGGGTTGGAGACTAGTTATAGACTCAAAATCAAACTTAAGTTGTTTAACATTAAGGAAGATTGGAAAAAATAATTTTCATATGGTAATACAAGTTAAAATCAAAACATAATATAGATATAATATTTGAGACTCTAAGTTAAGATGGATGTTAAAGTAATGTATCTAAATTGACAAAATTTATGGACTGGATATTATTAAAATATATCAAACTTGTAATTTACATAACTATGATAAGTCTGTTTATTGTATTTCTTAGATAATAGACAAAAATTGTGAAATGTGGATTGGTTCTAATGCTACTTGTATTAATTCAGCTTCCCTAATTACTCACAAAACTGGTGCATTTAAGATACTGAGGGTTCCTGTCCCCAGTTGGCTTTGATTGGCAAATAAAGTTTCTTGCAGCCAATGACTGGGCAGCACTACAGAGGCGGAGTTTTTAGATTCCTGGGCAAGGAATGCAAGAGAGAAAGGAAATCGCCATTGTTGGGGAAAGAATAAGATATAGGTTGAGAGTGGAAGAATACAGAGTATCAGCTATGTAAGGACTAGGTAAAAGTGTCCCCAGGTGTCCCTCCACCCAATTAGGTCTAGGGTAACAAAGATGGAATATAGATTTTAGTAAGTAATAACTCAGGAATATTGAAGGGAAAGTGTTAGCAAAGTCGAAATCTGGAACTGTCTCAGCCATTGCACTGTTTAAGGCATATTAAAATATAAGGCTGAATATATGTCTTTTATTCAAGAATCCAGAGCACTGGGGTGACTAGTGAGGAACTCATGCTGCTACCACCAGATAATCAGAACTGATTCATTTACAGCTACAGAGTGTTCAGGTGCAGTTTTAAATTGCTGGTATGTGAACTAATTTTCTTATGGAGGCCCTTAGAGCTACAAACTTTCCTCTTAGCACTGCTTCCATTCTTTGCCATAAATTTGGGTACGTTGTATCTTCATTTTCAGTGAACTGTAGAAAGTCCTTAATTGTTTATTTTGTTTTGTTTTGTTTTGTTTTTCCTTACCCAGAGATCATTAAGTAGATGTTTGTTCAGTTTCCATGAGTTTGTAGGCTTTCTGGTGTTTCTGTTGTTGGTTTCCAGCTTAAATAGATGGTGGCCTGATGAGATACAAGGTGTTATTTCAATTCTTTTGTATCTGTTGAGGCTTCCTTTATGACTGTATATGGTCAGTTTTGGAGAAGAATCTATGAGGTGCTGAGAGGAAGATATATTCTTTTGTGTTTGGGTGAAATATTCTATACACATTTGTTAGGTCCATTTCATTCATAAAGTTGGTTAGATTTATCATTTCTTTGTGTAATTCATGTCTGAATGACCTATCAATTGGTGAGAGTGGGGTCTTGAAGTCTCTCACTATTAATGTGTTTGGTTCATTGTGCCACTAAAGTTTTAGCAGTGTTTATTACAAATGTGGGTATCCTTGTGTTTGGGGAAAAGATATTCACAATTGGGATATTATCTTGGTAGATTTTCCTTGAATGCATATGAAATATCATTCTCGGTCTCTTTTGATATATTTTGATTCAATGAAAATTTATTTTTTAGACCTTAGAATTGCTGCTCTCTGTCTTGCTGGCTGGGTCTGTGTGATTAGGCTTCATCATATGATATATGGAGTTCTTGCTATTATCCATGGTGTTACATACACCACAGCTTCACTAAGAGCAGCCATATTGCCACGTTTTAGGGTATAATCAAGTAGGCTACCATTTCAGTGTTACTAGCAAGGGGCTATGTGACATTAGTAACTGAAGTCTACAGGTATCCTTCACAGTAGTTTTCACCATGGTCTTCTGAGTAATTTTGTAAAAAAAATAATTATAATGTGTTCATGAATGCATGTTTGTGTGTGTGTGCACCTGTGCGCGCACGCGTGCGCGCGTGCGCGCGCACACACACACACACACACACACACACACACACGAAGATCAGAGGACATCTGTGGTAGTTTTTTTCCTCTCTACCATGTGTGTCTCAAGGAAGGAACTCATATTTCTAGGTTTGGCAGCTAGCCAAGAAGGAAGGAGATGCCCCTGGTCCTGGAAAGGCTCAGTGTAGCAGTGTAGGGGAATACCAGGACAGGGAAGCTGGAGGGGGTTGATTGGGGAACAGGGGGAGGGGAGATGGCTTATGGGACTTTTGGGGAGGGGGCATCCACAAAAGGGGAATTTTTTTGAAATTCAAATAAAGAATACATTTAATAAAAAAAAAACCCAAGCCTTTATTATGACTCTCCATTTCTTGTACCTACATGCCAGATGTAATTAGGTTGTTCACTCCCTCCTCCTACTGTGTCATTCCTAGGGCTAGGATTGAACCTAGGCACTGTGCATGTAGGCAAATACTCCTTCATTGAGTTACAACTCAGGTCTGAGACCCCATTCAGTTTCTACAACAAACACAGGGAAGGCTAGATAAGAATACTCAGCTGGAAATTTGACTATCTCAAGACTGGATCTTGAGAATGGCTGACAGTTTTCAAGAATGGAAATGTTTACCTATCTGAGAAAGAAAAGAAAGCACCTTTTATTCTGATAATGGCTGACATAAAACTCATGTCTCATGTCACATGTGCCAGTAAATCAAGCCTGGTTAATCTTCCTATTTAGTAGCATTTACCAAATAAACTACATACTAGATGAGGACACACCACTGAGCCAGACTCAGGCTCATTCCAGGTACTAAGATGTACAAAGAGACCCACCCAATATGGTAGTAATTGGGTGGTGTGGTCTAAACCTAGTCTGCTGTGTCTTAGTTTCTAGTGTGCTTACAAATGATCCTTGTCAGGGTCAGTTAATAAGACCATGTGACCTATGGAAGAGAATAACCAAAACCTCTACTCTGCTTCTCTGGCTGATGAGATTTTTAAGAGCTCTGGTTTGCTAAGAACTGCCTTGGACCTACTTGGTTAGTTCCTCTACACTTTAACTCTAACTCATCTCTAGTCCCAGTAAGTCAGTTCCATCCCATACATTGTGAAACAGTCACCTGGAAGAAACACTTCCTCAATTTTCTCTAAGATCTGCCATGGCAAAAGGGCAGCTTCAACTGTCTCTCCTGTGTTCCAAACTTACATAGGCATGTTCTCCATAAGAAGTCTGTGGCCACATCTGCAAGTTCTGTTTACTGTGACTATTCTTGGGCTTCATCCCAACACTGCTTAAATTGAGATATTTTTCTTGTTATCAAGATGGATTCATTGTCCCACCCCAGCCTCCAGAAGGCTAATCTGAGTTCTGTATTTTATCAGATGTGCCTAATCTACATTGTCATCCTAAATTAGAGGCGAGATACCTGCACCAAAGTTGAAGATAAGTGATTCTGGGGCATGATCCTGAACCCACAAAGAGCAGTGGGATACCAGAACTCTGTATAGATGCCTGGCAACTAAAGATAATTAGCATGCATACCTCATGCTCCTGTACATACATTTCTCTATTTAACTGGAGCTGATCCAGTCTACCTCATACAACCCATTCAATGGAAGGACAAAAGCCAGCTGCTGGAGGTAGAGTAATGGCTCCCAGGTTAAGAGCATTTGCTGCTCTCTCAGAAAACTTAGATGACACTTAACAATCTACTATATCGCAGGATCTGGTCTTTGAGGGAACTGCACTCAAGCAGACCACAGACATACAGTAGGCAAAACACTCATTCATATAAAATAATAAAAACTAACCCAAATAGCAACAACAAGTGTACAGCAAATGCATGGTCAAGGCCAACAATATCTATAAAATGTTACTTTTACAACATCCCAATGACTTGGAAGGACATTATCTTTGTTGTGTGCTTATTACTGATGCTGTTTTACACAAAAAAACAGAGGCACATGGCTCTGGGTTTCCTGATTTTTTTTTTAGACTTCTCTGTGAATGTTTTTATTTCCTGAGAGGCTGTTGAGCAATGCAAGTGTATTTCTCAATATTTGGTCCACAGAGTCACTAATGAGTATGTGTTGTAGAATACTGCATTTTACAGGTAGCAAAATACATGACAACATGGATATAGTATGTGGAGCTAGCCACATTACCACACATAAGACACCATTGTCCTGTGTAACCCTGACTGTTTAGACATTCACTATGCAGCTCAGGAACTTAGAGAGATTTATCTCTCCTTGTGAGTTCTGAGATTACACGAGTGGGCCAGCATACCTGAATAAAAAAGATGGTCTTAAGAGTGAAAAGTTAGGCTCTTCACCTGATGCCTTGTGGGACTAAGCAATTGCTAGATCCTTGGACTTCTATTCAGAGCGCTGCTGACCATTACTGGGGAATTGGACTACAGTCCGTAAGTCACCAACAAATTCCCCTACTATATAGAGACTACCCACTGGTTCTGTGACTCTAGAGAACCCTGATAAATGCAGCACTCAGTTTACCAATTAAAAAAACAAAACAAAACAGAAAAAAAGACTAACAGAATTGAAATGAAAATAGGAAACATCTTTCTGTTGCAAATGATAAATACATCTCAACATCAAAGAATAAAGGACTAGAAAAAAAATCTTCCAAGCATATGGAGCCAAGAAGTAAGCTGATATAGCAAAGCCTGACAAATTCAGAGGCAGATACTTTCACTCAAACAGTGGACTAAGCATGGGGTCCCCAAATGGTGGAGTTAGAGAAAGTATTGAAGGAGCTGAAGGGTTTTGTAACCACATAGGAAGATCAGCAATATCAACCAACCAAACTCCCCAGAGCTCCCAGAGATTAAAATACCTACCAAAGTGTACACATGGGTGTGTCCAGCCTCATGTGTAGCAGAGCATGGCCTTGTTGGGCATCAATGGGAGATGAGGCCCTTGACCTGGGCCTAGATGCTTCATTATAAGGTAATAGTAGGATGGGTGGACAAGGGGGAGGATGGATGGGGGAGCACCCTCATAGGGGGAGGAGGGATGGGATAGGGGGTTTTCCAAGGAGAAACCTGAAAAGGGGGATAACACTTGCAAGGTAAATAAATAAAATATCCTATAAAATATCTAATAAAATAATAGAATAAAAAGTGTGAAAAGCTAGAAATAAATTTTTATGCATAAAATATTTTTGCAAAACCAACTTTAATAAGGCAGTAAATAAAGAGTAAATAGTCTTAGAAAAATGTGAAAAACAATAACAGGAACATATAACATCCCACGACCAAAACAAAAACAACCAAAAGCAAGGACTCAAACAAAGACACAAATAGAAAATTATATTAAGCATCATTTTCTTACTATAGATGCAGCAGCACAGACCAACAGACAATGGCTGGTCTGGGACACTTGGTGGCAGGGCAGTCATCTCAGTTCACTCAAGGTGTATCATCAGATAAGAAAATGGAATAAGACCCAGAGGCTAGCTCATTGGCTACCTAAAACTAGGACTTATTTACACTAAGGAAGCAAACTATGAGGTAAAAGATTAATCCAAGAAATTTTGTTGTTGCTGGGGACAGGGCTCAGCAGCACAGCTGAGGCAGCAACTGATTCTGCCTGATGTTCTCTTCCTAGGCTGTGGCCAATTCAAACTCATGCTGTAGTTTCTCATACTTGGGATAGGAAGACAGTTAAGACACTGGTTTGGTGGGGACTTACCATGTCAATTGTCAGACTGCTATCTCCTACCCCTTAAAATATACTGGACAGGCAACATAGATCTTTTAAATGAAATCCTTGTTTGTTCCTCCAACGAGTAAGAGAAACACAGTACTTGACCTAGAAATAGCCAGAGCCAGCCAGTCAGTCAAGAGGGAAACACACTGGAGGAGTGAGGATGAATATAGGGAAAGCAGAAAGAAGATGCAAGAGACAGAAATAGAAGTGATTAATACCATACCAGCAAGCAAGTATATATTCTCAGTGTCTTTTAAAGGCAAGCTATACAAATCATGACCAATTCCAGGACAATAAACAATGGCCACAAATGATTACATGGCAAGTTTGTGGAACACAGACTGGTACCGTTTACTGGTTTGTGGTACATTAGACTAAGGCCGTTTCCTTCATGCTCAGACAATCTCTCAAGGATATATGCATAAGCAGAGGAACTTGGCAAGATATGATGCATGTCTTAATTAAAAACAAAGACAGATGTTGGCAAACTCATTCATGATTAATCACAAGCAAGAAATAAGCCAGAGTTAATTCCGATGTGCTCTCCACATGTACTCTCTCTTTTTTTTAAATCTATACAAGCCAAAGCTGTCTCAACTTTGGTGCAGAAAGACTGTGCCTGTTTTAGAAATTCCCACTCAAGAAGTATAGACCTTACCCATAATCAGTACATGAATTCTAGCATTCATGCCCTGTCTTAGGCTGATCCACCTCTCAGAGAATCTTATGAGTCTTTTATTTTATTTTAATTTTGTTTTTTTATTTCTATCCCTGAGATTGAACACAGAGGCAGGGATTTTAAAACATGATATATAATAAAAAGCCTTAACAATTTGAAATTTTCTCTATGTGCATTTTTTTAATGAAGATGTCAGGCTGTCCTGACTATGTGCTTGTTTTTCTTATACAAGGGAAGGCCTTTAACATGCACTTGAATTTTTAACATCTATTCACAAATCTGAATAGACACCAATTGTGCACTGTTTGCCCCACTTCTCCTTAATATCTCTTAATATCAATGGAATTAATTCTCCAATAAAAAGGCATAGACTAACAGACTGGATACATAAAAAGGCCCAATATTTTGTTGCATACAAGAAACTCACCTCAGGCACAAAGACAGACACTATCTCAGAGTAAAAGGCTGGAAAATAATTTTCCAAGCAAATAGTCCAGAGAAACAAGCTAATGCATCCATCCTAATATCAAATAAAATTGAATTTCAACCTAACGTAATAAAAAAAAGATGAGGAAGGACACTTCATACTCATCATAGAAAATATCTACCAAGACAAACTGTGAATTCTAAACATATATTCTCTAAATACAAGGGCACCCACATTCACAAAAGAAACTTTACTAAAGCACGAAGTGCAAATTACACTCTACAGAACAATAGTGGGAGACTTCAACACCCTACTCTCATCAATGGACAGGTCAGAGAAACACAAATTAAACGGAGAAACAGTGAAACTAACAGAGGTTATGGATGAAACAGATTTAACAGATATCTACAGAACATTTTATCCTAAAACAAAAGAATATATGTTCTTCTCAGCACCTCATGGTACCTTCTCCAAAACTGACCATATACTCTGTCACAAAACTGACCTCAGAAGATAAAAGAAGATTGAAATAATTCCATGGACCCTATCAGAATACCACAGACTAAGGCTGGTCTTCACTAACAACAAAAATAACAGAAAGGCCACATACACATGTAAACTGAACAACAGTCTACTTAATGATAATGTGGTCAAGGAAGAAATAAGAAAGAAATTTAAAGACTTAAATTTAATGAAAATGAAGGTATAACTTACCCAAATTTATGGGACACAATGAAAACAGTCCTAAGATTAAATCTCATACCTCTGAGTGCCTCCAAAAAGAAACTGTAAAGACCATATACTAACAGCCTAACAGCACGGCTGAAGGCTCTAGACCACCCAAGAGGAATACAAGGCAGGAAATAATTAAACACAGGGCTGATATCAAGCAAGTAGAAACAAAAAGAACTATACAAAGAATCAACCAAACCAGGAGCTGGTTCTTTGAAAAACCCAACAACATAGATGAACCCTTAGCCAAACTAACCAGAGGACACAGAGACAGTATCCAAATCAGCAAAATAAGAAATGAAAAGGAAGACATAACAACAAATACTGAGGAAATCCAAAAAAATCATCAGATCCTACAACAAAAACCTATACTCAACAAAAATGGGAAATCTGGATGAGATGGACAATTTTATAGATAGATACCAGGTACCAAAGTTAAATCAGGATCAGATAAATGATCTAAACAACCCATAACCTTTAATGAAATAGAGGCAGTCATTAGTAATCTCCCTTCCAAAAAAGCCCAGGACCAGATGGGTTCAATGCAGAGTTCTATCAGAACTTCAAAGAACCAATACCAATACTTTTCAAACTATTCCACAAAAGTGAAACAAATGGAACACTACATAATTTGTTTTATGAAGCCAAAATTACTCTGATACCTAAACCACACAAAGAACCAACAAAGAAAGACAACTTTAGATCAATTTCCCTTAAGAATATCGATGCAAAAATACTCAAAAATTTTCACCAACCAAATCCAAGAATATATGAAAATGATCATCCACCATGATCAAGTAGAATTCATCCCAGGGATGCAGGGATGGTTCAATATATGGAAATCTATCAATGTAATCCACTATATAAACAAACTCAAAGAAAAACCCACATAATCATTAGATGCTGAGAAAGCATTTACCAAAATCTAAAACCTCTTTATGATAAAAGTCTTGGAAAGATCAGGAATTCAAGGCCCATTCCTAAACACAGTAAAAGAAATAGACAATAAACCAGTATCCAACATAAAACTAAATGGAGAGACACTTCAAGTAATCCCAGTGAAATTAGGGACTGGACAAGGCTGTCCATTCTCCCTGTACTTGTTCAATATAGTGTTCAAAGTCTGAGCCAAAGCAATTAGACAAGAAAAAGAGGTAAAAGGGATTCAGATTGGAAAGGAAGAAATCAAAGTATCACTATTTGCAGATGGTATGATAGTATACTTACCTAACCCTAACAATTCCACCAGAGATGGAATATCATGTTATCCTAAACATGATTAAACAACTTCAGCAAAGTGGTTGGATATAAAATTAACTCAAACAAATCAGTAGCCTTCCTACACTCAAAGAATTAAGAGGCAGAAAAAGAAATTAGGGAAATGACATCATTCACAATAGTCACAAATAATATAGAATACCTTAGTGTGATTAACTAAGCAAGTGAAAGATATGTATACAAATAACTTCAGTTCCTCATACTTCAGAACTTCAGTCTCTGAAGAAAGAAATTGAAGAAGATCTCAGAAGATGGAAAGATCTCCCATGCTCCTGGATTGGCAGGGTTAATATAGTAAAAATGGCCATCTTGCCTAAATCAATCTACAGATTCAATGCAATCTCCATCAAAATTCCAACTCAATTTTTGATAGAGTGAGAGTACTTTCTAAATTTATTTGGAATAACAAAAAAATCTAACATAGCTAAAACTATTCTCAACAAAAAAGAACTTCTGGCAGAATCATCATCCCTGACTTCAAGCTATACTACAGAGCAATAGTGATAAAAACTGCATGGTATTGGTACAGTGACAGGCACGTAGATCAATGGAATAGAATTGAAGACCCAGAAATGAACCCACACACCTATGGTCACTTGATCTTTGACAAAAGAGCTACAACCATTCAGTGGAAGAAAGATAGCCTTTCCAGCAAATGATCTGGTTCAACTGGAGGTCAGCATGAAGAAGAATGCAAATCAATCCATTCTTATCTCCCTGTATAAAACTCAAGTCCAAGTGGATCAAGAACCTGCACATAAAACCTGATACACTGAATCTAGAAGAAGAGAAAGTGGGAAACAACTTGGACCACATGGGCACAGGGGAAATTTTTCTGAACAGAATGCCAATAGCTTATGCTCTAAGATCAAGAATTTAGAAATGGGATCTCATAAAATTGCAAAGCTTCTGTAAGTCAAAGGACACTGTCAATAGGACAAAATAACAATCAACATACTGCGAAAAGATCACCAATCCTATATCTGATAGATCACTTATATTCAATATATACAAAGAACTCAACAAGTTAGAAATCAGAGAACCAAATAACCCTGTTAAAAATGAGGTACAGAAGCCGGGCGTGGTGGCGCATGCCTGTAATCCCAGCACTTGGGAGGCAGAGGCAGGCGGATTTCTGAGTTCGAGGCCAGCCTGGTCTACAGAGTGAGTTCCAGGACAGCCATGACTACACAGAGAAACCCTGTCTCAAAAAACCAAAAAAAAAAAAATGAGGTACAGAGCTAAATAAAGAGTTCTCAACTGAGGAATACCAGATGGCTGAGAAACACCTAAAGAAATGTTCAACATCCTTAAACACCTGGGAAATGCAAATCAAAACAACCCTGAGATTCCAACTCATACTATTCAGAATGACCAAGACCAAAAACTCAGGGGACAGCAAATGCTGGAGAGGATGTGGAGAAAGAGGAACACTCCTCTATTGCTGGTGGGATTACAAGCTGATAATACCAATCTGGAAAGCAGTTTAGCAGTTCCTCTGTAAATTGGACTTAACACTACCTGAGGACCCAGCTATACCACTCCTGGGTATATACCTAGAATATACTCCAACATGTAATAAGAACACATGATCAACTATGTTCATAACAGTTTTATTTATAATAGCCAGAAGCTGGAAAGAACCCATATGTTCCTTAACAGACGAATGGATACAGAAAATGTGGTACATTTACACAATGGAGTACTACTCAGCTGTTAATAACAATGAATTCATGAAATTCTTAGGCAAATAGATGGAGCTAGAAAATATCATCCTGAGAGTGAGGTAACCCAATCACAAAAGAACACATGGTAAGATATTCACTGATAAATGGATATTAGTCCTATAGCTTGGAATGCCCAAGATACAACTTACAGACCACATGAAGCTCAAGAAGAAGGAAGACCAAAGTGTGAGTACTTTGATCTTTATTAGAAAGAGGATCAAAATACCAGCCAACCAATAGAATGAGCATAGGTTCCCCAATGGACTAAGTAGAGAAAGGACCCAAGAAGCTGAAGAAGTTTGCATCCCTGCAGAAGGACCAATAATATGTACCAACCAGTACCCCCAGATCTCCCAGAGACTAAACCACCAACCCAAAATACACATGGAGCAACCCATGGCTCAAACTACATATGTATCAGATGATGACCATTTCTGACATCAATGAGAGGAGAGGCCATTGGTCCTGTTAAGGCTTAATTACCCAGAATAGGGGAATGCATGTCAGGAAATTGGGGTGGTGGTGGTGATCAGGGGGGAGCAGATGTGATAGGGGTTTTTGGAGGGGTAAGATGGAAAGGGGATATCATTTGAAATGTCAACTAAGCAAATATCTAATAAAAAAGTCATGCAGGAGCTGAATATGGTCAACAGACTGATCAGTTCACAACATTGAGAGACCAAACACTACAGAGGTAGCAATAAGGATCCAATCTCTCTCTTGGTCTACTACCTCTAACAGTTGTTTGGCTATCCTAGAGTTAATGCAGAAATCAAAGAGGGGCACCATCAGAGCCAGGTGGTCAGGAGATTTCGAGAACATACTATGATGGGCAGGATCAGATTTTTTACTGTTCCTATTGTCAGATGGCCACTGCATCTGAAAGAAGTCACTGGGAGTGAAGTGCAGTGATAACCTTCCTTACATTGGCAAGTGTAGATGCTCCCTAACTCTTGATGGTTTCATTAGGACCCCATGTAAAACCTTCAATGTCTAGTAAGATTAAAAACTAAGAGCTCAGAGTATAAAGGTTTGGCCTTGCCAACTCCTGGCTTTGAGAATGGACAAACTAGTGCTATGAAATCCTTAACTTTTAAGAATTATAAGCATGGAAATCCATTTGCTTTCCAATGGCTTCAGTTCCTTTGCACCATTAATAGAAAGCCCAGGTCAATCTCCAGGAAGCTCCAGTCCCCCCCCCCCCTGCCCGCCACTCAGGACTTACTGTGTATTCCCCAGGACCACTTCTTTCTGTTTAGATATCTCTGAGATGGAGGGCCAGCTTCCTTCTGCCTCTCTCTAGTCTTTCTATACTCCCCATTCTTTCTGACAAGTAAATACCTCAGTCAGGCAAAGCATGTCTGTGGATGAACCCTGAAGAAACTGACTGAATACCTTAAGAGCAGATACAAAGGTGACATCACAATATATTCCAAGAGCTCTCAGAGATACAATAAAATGTCCAGAGAAGGTTCTGATGAGAAGCTGAGGTATACTTTGCAGGAGGCTCTCCTATGACATAGCGATTGAGCAATACTACCTTCTAAGGCCAGCGATTGCTCTAGGATGGATTGGAAACACATTAATACTTCCCATGTGGGGACTTCATGTTTACTTTTCCAACTCTTCCAAGAATTGTTTCATACTTTCTTCAAATATTCCCTTACTCATTCATCAATATGAGCCATCCATTAAATACTATTGAGAAACCACACTAGGATGAATGTGGAGATCTTCTGCCTCCATATACTGGTGCTTGAAAGCACATCCAGGTAGAGCCTGCAGGGCTAGTCAAAACATGGAATGTGGATTAAGGTATACAGTCATAGAAGGCATGGGAGTAGTCTTTGAAAGTTGCTTCAAGATACCTTAGCAGAGAGTGAGTGCAGCCATCAGGTGCTGGCAACATTGTAATGAGCTGTTGGCAGAGGAAACTGCAATAGTGGAGGCACCAAGGGAATGAATGTGGTGCTCCCTCCTCTCTGCACTAGAAATACCAAGGCAGAATTGGTTATAAGCATTTGTGAGCTACACTATGAGATTTTGTCTGAAGAAAGAAAAGTCAACCGGGTGTTGGAGTGAGGGTGTAGAAAAACACTGTAGACATATCTCAGTTGACAGAATGAGTACCTAGCACATAGGATTCTGTGACTAGTGCTGTCCTCACAGGCCTTGGTGGCCCCATTTGTAGTCCTACCTCTTGTTAAGAGGAAGAAGAATCATTTGAGATCAAGGTTAACCTGCACAGCCAGGTAGACAATAGCTTGGGATACATGAGACCCTCTCTCACAAAACAAAACTGGAACATACCCTACCTCCAAGGCCTCCCCTAATAATCTTTGATTATTCAAATTATCTACCATTTCCTTACTTCTCTTTCATTCTAAGAAGATAGGGAGGAAGTGGAAGTGGCCTTTCTATTCTAACGACCTTACTCTTGTCTTTCCTTAGATCCACACTGAGGCCAAATGAAAGAGGGTTTCACCATCTGAACTATTGAGTAACATCCACTGCTGCTAACATTGGCATTGTCCCTATATCAAACTGTCTCTCCTGAGTGACACTATGTCAGAAGGAATTATCAGGTGCTGAGGCTAAACCCTACTTATCCCTTCAAATGTCAAGACAGAAGACATCAGAAACACTCTTCTTGCCCTGATATTAAATTAAGCTGATTTTTAGGGTTTTACTTAATTAGGGTTTTACTGCTATGAACAAACACCATGACCAAGGAAATCTTATAAAAGGCAACATTTAATTGAGACTGGCTTACAGGTTCAGTTCAGTCCACTATTATCAAGGTGGGAGCATGGCAGCACCCACTCAGGCATGGCTCAGGTGGGGCTGAGGGTTCAACATCTTGTTCCAAAGGCAAACAGGAGAAGACTGGATTCTAGGCAGCTAGATAGAATGTCTTAAAGCCCATACCCACAGTGACACACTTTCTCCAAGACCACACCTTCAAATAGTGCTGCTCTCTGGGTCAAGCAAATCAAACCACCACACCCATTGCAAACCTTGTGACCTATTTAACCACACATCGTACCTTTACCTTTCAGATTTCAGTACTTGGTGGAGTTCATGAACCCAGTTGAGTATAGTGGCATACTTCACCAATATCTGTATTTGTTCAAGAATTTGGTGTAGTTAAGCAACTGCTGCTCTCAATAAGAAGTGAGGAGTATCATGAATGAGGTGACAGTAATGTACTTATATTTTTATTCAATATATTAATTTACATTTCATATGATTTCCCTCTTTCCAGGATCCCCCCTTCCCGCAATCCCATAAGCCCTCTTCCCTCCACATGTTCCATCATTTACCTCTTCCCTCTTCCCTGTTCTGGTATTTCCCTACACTGCTGCATTAAGCCTTTCCAGAGTCAGAGGACCTTCCTTCCTTCTTCGTGGACATCATTTGATATGTGGGTTGTGTCTTAGGTATTCTAGTCTTCTAGGTTAATATCTGCTTATCAGTGAGTGCATACCATGGGTATTCTTTTGAGACTGGGTTACCTCACTTAGTATGATGTTCTCCAGCTCCATCCATTTCTCTAAGAATTTTATGAATCCATTGTTTCTAATGGCTGATTAGTACTCCATTGTGTATATATACCACATTTTTTTTGTATTCATTCTTCCGTTGAGGGACATCTGGGTTCTTTCCAGCTTCTGGCTATTATAAATAGGGCTGCTATGAACATAGTGGAGCATGTATCCTTATTGCATGCTGAGGAATCTTCTGGATATATGCGCAGGAGTGGTATGGCTGGGTCCTCCAGAAATATCCTGTCCAGTTTTCTGAGGAACCACCAGACTGATTTCCAGAGTGGTTGTACCAGCTTGCATTCCCACCATCAGTGGAGGAGTGTTCCTCTTTCTCCACATCCTCACCAACACCTGCTGTTTGCTGAGTTTTTAATCTTAGCCATTCTGACTGGTGTGAGGTGAAATCTCAGGGTTGTTTTGATTTGCATTTCTCTAATGACTAATGATGTTGAACATTTTTCAAGGTGTTTCTCAGCCATCTGAAGTTCTTCAGGTGAAAAGTCTTTGTTTAGCCCTGTACCCCATTTTTGGATAGGGTTATTTGGTTTTCCATGGTCTAACTTCTTGAGTTCTTTGTATACATTGGATATTAGCCCTCTGTCAGATGTAGGGTTGGTGAAGATCTTTTCCCAATTTGTTTGTCCCTTTGACAGTGTCTTTTGCCTTACAGAAACTTTGTAATTTTATAAGGTTCCATTTGTCTATTCTTGATCTTAGAGCACAAGCTATTGGTTTTCTGTTCAGGAACTTTCCCCCTGACCTAGTGTTCTCAAGGATCTTACCCAGTTTCTTTTCTATTAATTTTAGTGTGTCTGGTTTAATGTGGAGGTCCTTGATCCACTTGGAGTTGAGCTTAGTACAAGGAGGTAAGAGTGGATCAATTCTCATTCTTCTGCATGTTGACCTCCAGTTGAGCCAGCACCACTTGTTGAAAAGGCTATCTTTTTTCCCACTGGATGTTTTAGCTCCTTTGTCAAAGAGCAATTGGCCATAGATGTGTGGGTTCGATTCTGGGTCTTCAATCTTATTCCATTGATCCGCTTCCCTGTTACTGAACCAATATCATGCAGTTTTTAACACTAATGCTCTGTAGTATTGCTTGAGGTCTGGGATATTGATTACTCCAGAAGTTCTTTTACTGTTGATGATAGTTTTAGGTATCCTGAGTTTTTTGTTATTCCAGATGAATTTGAGAATTGCTCTTTCTAACTCTATGAAGAACTGAGTTGGGATTTTGATGGGGATTGCATTGAATTTGTAAATTGCTTTTGGCATGATTGCCATTTTAACTATATTAATCCTGCCAACCAATGAGCATGGAAGATTTTTCCATTTTCTGAGATCTTATTTCATTTCCTTCTTCAGAGACCTGAAGTTTTTGTCATACAAATATTTCACTTGTTTGGTTAGAGTCACACCAAGATACTTTATATTGGTTGTGGCTATTGTGAAGGGTGTCATTTCCCTAATTGCTTTCTCAGCCTGCTTATCCTTTGAATATAGGAAGGTACTGATTTGCTTGAGTTGATTTTATAACCAGCCACTTTGCTGAAGTTGTTTATCAACTGTAGGAGTTCTCTGGTGGAGTTTTTTTTGGTCACTTAAATATACTATTATATCATCTGTGAATAGTGATAGTTTGACATCTTCCTTTCCAATTTCTATCGCTTTGATTTCCTTATGTTGTCGAATTGTTCTAGCTAGTACCTCAAGTATGATAGGAAAGAATTTTATTGAGTGTTTTTGCATCGATATTCATAAGGGATATCGCCCTGTAGTTCTTCTTTGCAGGATCTTTGCGTGGTTTTGGTGTCAGCAGAATTTTGGCATCATAGAAAGAGTTGGGTAGTGTTCCTTCTGTTTATATTTTGTGGAATAATTTGCAGAGTATTGGTGTTAGGTCTTCTTTGAAGGTCTGATAGAATTCTGCACTAAAACCATCTGTTCCTGTGCTTTTATTGGTTGGGAGACTTTCTATGACTGCTTCTATTTCTTTAGGGGTAATGGGACTGGTTATTCGATCTATTTGATCCTGATTTAATTTTGGCATTTGGTATCTGTCTAGGAAATTGTCAGTTTCCTCCAGATTTTCCAGTTGTGTTGATTATAGACTTTTGTAGTAGGATCTGATGATTTTTTTAATTTCATCCATTTCTGTTGTTATATCTCCCTTTTCATTTCTAATTTTGTTAATTTGGATACTGTCTCTGTGCCCTTTGGTTAGTCTGGCTAAGGGTTTATCTATCTTCTTGATCTTCTCAAAGAACCAGCTCCTGGTTTTGTTAATTCTTTGTATGGTCCTCTTTGTTTCTATTTGATTGATTTCAGCCCTGAGTTTGATGATTTCCTGTCTTCTACTCCTCCTGGGTGAATTAACTTCTTTTTGTTCCTGGCCTTTAGGTGTGCTGTTAAGCTGCTAGTGTATGCTCTCTCCAGTTTCTTTTTGGAGGCACTCAGGGTTATGAGTTTTCCTCTTAGCACTACTTTCATAGTGTCCAATAAACTTGGGTTTGTTGTGCCGTCATTTTCATTATATTCTAAAAAGTCTTTGATTTCTTTCTTTAGTTCTTCTTTGGCCATGGCATCATTGAGTGGAGCATTATACAGCCTCCATATGTATGTGGACATTCTGTTGTTTGTTTTTGTTTGTTTGTTTTTTGTTTTTGCTATTGAAGACCACTCTTATTCCATAGTGATCAGATAGGAGGCATGGGATTATGTTGATCTTCTTAAGTTTGTTGAGGTCTGTCTTGTGACCAATTATATGGTCTATTTTGGAAAACGTACCATGGGGTGCTGAGAAGAAGGTATATTCTTTTGCTTTAGGATGAACTGTTCTGTATATATCTGTTAAATCCAATAGGTCCAATGCTTCCATTAGTTTCTCTGTGTCCCTGTTTAATTTCTGTTTTCTTGATCTGTCCATTGAGGAGAGTAGAGTGTTGAAGTTGCCCACATTTATTGTGTTAGGTGTAATATGTGCTTTGAGCTGTAGTGAAGTTTCTTTTATGAATGACAGTGTCCTTGCATTTGGAGCATATATGTTCAGAATGGAGAGTTCTTCTTGGTTGATTTTTCCTTTTAACAGTAAGAAGTGTCCTTCCATGTCTCTTTTGATGACTTTAGATTGAAAGTCAATTTTATCTGATATCAGGATTGCTACTCTGACTTGTTTCCTAAGACCATTTGCTTGTAAAATTGTTTTCCAGCCTTTTACTCTGAGGTAGTGTTTCCTGTAAATAGCAAAATGTAGGGTCCTGTTTATGTATCTAGTCTGTTAGTCTTTGTCTTTTTATTGGGGAATTGATTCCATTGATGTTAAGAGATATTAAGGAGTATTGTTTATTACTTCCTGTTATTTTTGATGTTATTTTTATGTATTTGAGTTGTTATCTTCTTTTGGGCTTGATGAAAGAAGTTTACTATCTTGCTTTTTCCTGGGCATAGTTTCCCTCCTTGTATTGGTGTTTTCTACCTATTATACTTTATAGGGCTGGGTTTGTGGAAAGATATTGTATAAATTTGGTTTTATCATAGAATATCTTGTTTTCTCCATCTATGGTGAGTGAGAGTTTTGCTGGGCATAGTAATCTTGGCTGGCATTTGTGTTCTCTTAGAGTTTGTATGAGATCTACCCAAGATCTTGTAGCTTTCATGGTCTCTGGTGAGAAGTCTGATGTAATTAAAATTGGTCTTCTTTTATGTTACTTGGCCTTTGTCTCTTACTGCTCTTAATATTCTTTCTTTGTTTAGTACATTTGGTGTTTTGATTATTATGTGACAGGAGGTATTTCTGTTCTGGTCCAGTCTGTTTGGAGTTCTGTAGGCTTCTTGTATATTCATGGACATCTCTCTCTTTAGGTTAGGGGAGTTTTCTTCCATAATTTTGTTGAAGATATTTGCTGGCCCTTTAAGTCATATATTTCCCTCTCATCTATACTTATAATACTTAGGTTTGGTCTTCTCATTGTGTCCTGGATTTCCTGGATGTTTTGGGCTACAAGCTTTTTGCTTTTTATATTTTCTTTCACTGTTGAATCAATGGTTTCTATGGTATCTTAGGCACTTAAGATCCTTTCTTCTATCTCTTGTATTCTGTTGTTGATATTTGCATCTATGGATCCTGATTTCTTCCCAAGGTTTTCTATCTGTAAAGTTGTCTCCGTTTGTGATTTCTTAGTTTTTTTCTACTTATGTTTTTAGATCCTGGATGGTTTTGCTCAGTTCCTTCACTTGTTTGTTAGTATTTTCTTGTATTTCTTTAAAAGATTTTTGTGGTTCCTCTTTCATGACTTCTGTTTGTTGGCTCAATTTCTCCTCCATTTCTTTAAGTGATTTCCACATTTCCTCTTTATTGGCTTCTATCTGTTCTCCCATATTCTCCTGTATTTCTTTAAGTGATTTTTGTGTTTCCATTGTAAGGGCTTCTATCTTATCCATATTCCCCCGTATTTCTTTACGAGATTTATTTATGTCCTTTTTTTTTTCCTCTAACAGCATCATGACCAGTGATTTTAAATCCAAATCTTGTTTCTCTGGAGTGTTGGGGTATCCAGTAATTGCTGTTGTTGGGGAATTGGGTTCATATGTTGCCGTATTGCCTTGATTTCTGTTACTAATGATCCTGTATTTGCCTTTTGCCATCTGTTTGTCTCTGGCATTAGTTTGTCCTGTTAACACTGGCTGGTGCTTGGACTTCCTGTGGGCCTGTCAGGCTATTTCCCCACCACTGGATGACTGTGTTTCCCCTGGGACAGATTGCTGATGTGCTGCCCTACTGTTGGGTGTGGCTGGAGCCCTAGTGTGCCTTGTCTGTCTAACCGTGGGATTACCTTTAGATCAGGTGCTTTCCTGGTTGAACAGCTGGATCCAAGATGGTAGGATCTCCATCCTCAGGGCTCCATTTATCCATGGGACTTCCTGCAGTTCTCATGCTCCCCTGAGTGCCCATACAGCTGTAGATCTGCCTGGCTTTCTGGTGCAGAAGGCTCCTAGGCAGGCTATGCCCTGGGCAATCCTTCACTCCAGTGCCCTCTGTGTACCTGGTTGAGTTACCAGCTCCAAGCTGGTGGTGGGTTGTGAGGCTCTGTCTAACTGCGGAATTCCCTGCAGGTCCGAAGCTTCCCTGGCTGGACTACTGGAGCCTAGATGGATGCCTTCTTGAATCCTTTGTGCGGTTTAGGTATCATAGTAACTGTGGCTTCATAGAATGAGTAGGACAATGTTCTTTCTATTTCTTTTCTGTAGAATAGTTTGATGAGTATTGGTATTAACTTCCTATTAAGTCTGGTAAAATTTTGCACCCAAACCATCTACCTTTTATTTGGTTGGGAGATGTTTAGTGATTGCGAATATTTGCTTATGGGTTATAAAATAATTTTTATAATTTATCTGATCTTGGTTTTACTTTATTAAGTGCTATCTTGTCTTGAAAGCCATCTAGTTTGTTAATATTTTCCAATTTTCTGAAATATAGGCTTTTGAAGTAACACATAATGATTCTTTGAACTTTCTTGGTTATGCCTCCTCATTTCTGATTTTATTTATACAATATCTCTTTGTCTTTTGGTTAGTTTGGCGAAGGGTTTGTATATTTTGTTGATTTTCTCAAAGAACCAGTTCTTGGTTTTATTGATTCTTTTTAATGTTTTCTTTATTTCTTCTAATTGCCATGTTTTGGATTTTTACTACTTTTATTCTCTTTTGGTGTGCTTATGTTTTTTTTTTCTTCCTGTACTGTCAGATGTACTTTTAAATTGCTGGTATGAGAACTTTATAATTTCTTTATTGAGGCACTTAGTTCTATGAACTTAGTTCTTACTGCTGCTTTCATTATGTTCCTTAAATTTGGGTATGATGTTTCTTCATTTTTATTGAATTCTAGAAACTCTAATTTCTTTCTTTATTTCTTCCCTGACCAGAGATCATTAAATTAAAGAGTTGTTCAGTTTCCATGAATGTGTATGCTTTCTGGAGTTTCTGTCATTGTTGAAGTCCAGCTTTTATCCTTGCTGGTCTGATAAGATACAAGTCATTATTTCAATTTTCTTTTATTTGTTATGGATTGTTTTGTGACTGAATGTATGGTTGGTTTTGCAGAAGAAACCATAAGGAACTGAGACAAAGGTATATTATTTTGCATTTTGCTGAAATGTTCTGTCGATATCTAATAGTGTAGTTTTTATTTCGATGACCAATTGAATGGTGAGACTGGGATGCTGAATTCTCCCACTGTTAATGTGTAGGGTTTGAGATGCAATTTAAGATTCAGCAGTATTTTTTTTTTTAACAAATGTATGTGCCCTTATGTTTGGGGCATAGATGTTCAGAATTGAGATATCATCTTGGTAGTTTTTTTCCTCTTTTGGGTGTGAAATGTCATTTCCCGTGTCTTTTGATTAATTTTGGTTGAAAGTCTATTTTGTAAGATATTAGAGTGGCTATTCCAACATGTGTCTTTGGTTTTTTGCTTGGAAAACTTTCTTCCAACCCTTTGCTCTGAGGATATTTGAGCCTATTTATGTTAAGAGATATTAATGGCTAGCAATTGTTAGTTCTCCTTATTTTGATGCTGGTTGTATAAGTGTGTGTGTGTGTGTGTCCTCTTTGGGTTGGAGTTTTACTTTTTCTATTTTCTGTAGGTCTGGATTTGTAGAAATATTCTGTTTAAATTTGGATTTGTCTTGAAATGTTTTGTTTTCTCTGTCTATGGTGATTGGGTTTTGCAGGGTATAATAGTCTAGGTTGACATCTGTTGTTTTTTGGAGGTTAACTTATCTTTCCAGCTTTGAGAATCTCTTTTGAGTATTTGGGTTTAATTCTGATAGATCTGCCTTTGAGTATTACCTGGCATTTTTCTTTTGCTGCTTTTAATTTTCTTTGTTCCATTGATTTGCATTTTAATTTTTATGTGGCTGGAGGATTTCTTTTCTGTTTCAGTCTAATTGGTGTTTTATAAGCCTCTTCTATGTTTGTAGACATCTTTTTTCTTTAATTTGGGAATGTTTCTTTGATTATTTTGTTGTGACTATTTTCTGGTGAGTAGTGTTGGGTTATCTGAATGTAGGCTTGTGGAAGAATGTAAATAGATTCATATTAATAACCCTATACAAAACTCAAGCTGAAGTGGATCAAAGACCTTGACATAAAACAGATATACCAAATCTGATTGAAGAGAAAGTGTGAACACATTGACACAGGAGACAACTTCCAGAACAGAACACCAACAGCTTAGGCATGAAGATCAACAATTAATAAATGGGATGTCATGAAACTGGCAAGCTTCTGTAATGTAAAGGACATTATGAATAGGATAAAACAGTAGCCTTCAAAATAGGAAAAGATCTACACCAACTCTACATTGACAGAAGGCTGATATCTAAAATATATAAAGTACTAAAGAAAATAGACATCAACAAACCCAAAATCCTAATTAAAATGTTGCCCAGAATTATCAACAGAAAAAAAATATTTTATACTCAGAGAAATCTATTGACTTCCTATCCACTTTTCACCTCATCTAACAGTAAGATTTTGCTATAACTTGCCAAAAATAACTGCCACTAATAACATTAGTACATTTAAATACATTTAAACTCTATCCTCTTCTCTCTGTTTTGTGCCCTTATTCTAGTGCAAGTCCTTTTGTCATCACTTAACCAGTGGTGTCAATTCTCATATTAGGGATTCCACTGACTGCCTTAAAATCTGAAAACTCTTCTAAAAGACCAGTACTATACACAGAAAAAAATTCTATACTCTTGAAACAAACAAAGCATATCTTGTGGCCAATCTTCAAATAATTAGTGAGATTCTTGCTCTAATCTATTTTGTGTTGTTTTATGTGGTGCTATGCTTTGAACCCAAGGCATGCTGTGTAAACACTCTACCATAATATACATTCCCAGTTCCAATCTCATTCCCTGTTTTTTTTTCATGTGTCCTTCATCATCATTTGTTGTCCCATCCTGTCTGTTCCTCTTAAAATCACCCTTAAGGTCTCTGTGCCTGTGAGATTCTTCTTACTTTTATCTTCACCAACCCCACATCTGACAGAGGGCTAATATCCAATATATAAAAAGAAGTCAAGAAGGTAGACCCCAAAGAACCAAATAACCCTATCAAAAAATGGAGTACAGAGCTAAACAAAGAATTTTCACTAGAAGAAATTCAGATGGCCGAGAAACACCTTAATAGATGTTCAACATCATTAGTCATCAGGGAAATGCAAATCAAAACAACCCTGAGATTTCACCTCACACCAGTCAGAATGGCTAAGATTAAAAACTCAAGAGACAACAAGTGCTGGCGAGGATGTGGAGAAAGAGGAGCACTCCTCCACTGTTGGTGGGATTTCAAAATGGTAAAACTGCTCTGGAAATCAGTTTGGGGGTTCCTCAGAAAATTGGGCATGTTCCTTCCAGAGGACCCTGGCATACCTCTCCTGGGCATATGCCCAGAGGATTCCCCTGCATACAATAGAGACACATGCTCCACTATGTTAATAGCAGTTTTGTTTATAATAGCCAGAAATTGGAAGGAGCCCAGATATCCCTCAAAGGAGGAATGGATACAGAAAATGTGGTATATTTATACAATGGAATACTACTCAGCAATTAAAAATAATGAATTCATGCAATTAGTAGGTAAATGGTTAGATCTGGAAAATATCATCCTAAGTGAGTTAACCCAATCACAAAAGAATACACATGAAATGCAATCACTGATAAGTGGATATTAATGAGCCCAGAAGCCCTAAATACTCAAGGCACAATTAGCAAGTCAAATGATTCCCAAGAAGAAGAAAGGAGAGGACCCTGGGCCTGAAAAGATTGGATCCAGTTTTGTAGACCCAGAACAGAGAAATCGTGTGGGGGGGATGATTGGGGAATAGTTGGGGGGGGAGAGAAATTATGGGATGTATGGGGGGACTGGGAAAGGGGAAAGCCTTTGGAATGTAAACAAAGAATATAGAAAATAAAAATTAAAAAAAAAGAATTCAAACATACATTGAGGCACTTGCCTTGATTAGTTACATAAAAATACTTCTTGGCAGAGCAGTAGTTCAGGGGGCCCCAGCCAGGCATGGGCCCTGTTCCTTGAAGGCGGACCCCCAACTCCCTGCAGCCTCCTCCATCTTCCCAGCTGTCTCAAACCACTAGGTGGAACCAGCAGGCAGAACCAGCAGGCGGAACCAGGTACCTGAGATATCCTGAGTTTAAGACCTCTAGAGACTCACTCAGGCTTTGACCAGGAGCTGAGCAGAGAGCAGTGGTTCGGCGGTCCCAGCCAGGTGTGGGCTCTGTGCCATGAAGGCAGACCCCACTCTCCCTGCAGCCCCCACCATCTTCCTGGCTGTTTTGGCCCAGCAGCTGGAACCAGTAGGCAGAACCAGGTATCCAGAGTTTAAGACCTCTGGGGACTCAAGACACCAGACAGCAATCAGTGAGCAGGAGCCGCTGCTCTGAGCAGCAGCTCAGTAGGCAGAAGCAAGTACCCAAGATATCCTGAGTTTAAGAACTCTGGGGACTCAGGCTGGGAACAGGAGCTGCACGCAGAACAGCAGTTTGGGGGTCCCAGCCAGGCTTGGGCTCTGTGCCCTGAAGAGGGACCCTGCACTTCCTGCAGCCTCAGCCATCTTCCTGGCTGTTTCGATCTAGCAGGTGGAACCAGGTACCCAAGATATCCTGAGTTTAAGACCTCTGGGGACTCAGACCACCTGTCAGCAATCTGTGAGCAGGAGCCCCGCAGGGCAGTGGTTCAGGGCAGTGGTTCAAGCAAATGGTCTCAGGAAACAACCAGAGTAACCATTCTAATATCAGATAAAATTGACTTTCAACCTAAAGACATCAAAAGAGACACGGAAGGTCACTTCTTGCTGGTCAAAGAGAAAATCCACCAAGAAGAATTCTCAATACTGAACATCTATGCTCCAAATGTAAGGGCACCCTCATTCGAAAAAGAAACTTTACTAAAGCTTAAAGCACACATTGCACCTAACACAACAATGGTAGGTGACTTCAATATTCCACTCTCCTCAATGGACCAATCAGGAAAGCAGGAACTAAACAGGGGCACAGTGAAACTAATTGAAGCTTTGGACCAATTGGATTTAACGGATATATATATAGAACATTTCATCCTAAAGCAAAAGAATATACCTTTTTCTCAGCACTGCATGATACCTTCTACAAATCAATCATATAATTGGTCACAAGACAGATCTCAACAAATACAAGAAGACCGAAATAATCCAATGCCTCCTATCAGATCACTATGGAGTAAAATTGGTTGTCAATAGCAAGAAGAACAACAGAAATCCCACATACACATGGAAACTGAACAATACTATACTCAATGCCACCTTGGTCAAGGAAGAAATAAAGAAAGAAATAAAAGACTTTTTAGAATTCAATGAAAATGAAGGTACGACCTACCCAATTCTATGGGACACAATAAAAGCAGTGCTAAGAGGAAAACTCATAGCCCTGAGTGCCTCTAAAAAGAAACCAGAGGGATCATACACTAGCAACTTAACAGCACACCTGAAGGCCCTGAAACACAAAGAAGCTAATTCACCCAGGAGGAGTAGAAGAGAGGAAATCATCAAACTAAGGGCTGAAATCAATCAAATAGAAACAAAGAGAACCATACAAAGAATCAACAAAACCAAGAGTTGATTCTTTGAGAAATCGACAAGATAGATAAACCCTTAGCCAGACTAACCAAAGGGCACAGAGACAGTATCCAAATTAACAAAATTAGAAATGAAAAGGGGGATATAATAACAGAAACTGAGGAAACTCAAAAAAAAATCATTAGATCCTACTACAAAAGCCTATACTCAACACAACTGGAGAATCTGGAGGAAACGGACAATTTCCTAGAGAGATACCAAATACCGATATTAAATCAGGATCAATTAGATCATCTAAACAGTCCCATAACCCCTAGAGAAAAAGAAGGGGTTATAGAAAGACTCTGAACCAAAAAAAAGTACAGGACCAGATGGTTTTAGTGCAGAATTCTATCAGACCTTCAAAGAAGACCTAACACCAATACTCTTCAAACTATTCCACAAAATAGAAACAGAAGGAGCACTGCCCAACTCATTCTATGAAGCCACAATTAAGCTGATACCAAAAGCACACAAATATCCTACAAAAAAGGAAAACTACAGGCCAATTTCCCTTATGAATATTGATGCAAAAATACTAAATAAAACTCTTGCCAACCAAATTCAAGAGCGCATCAAAACTATCATTCACCATGATCAAGTAGGCTTCATCCCAGGGATGCAGGGATGGGTCAATATATGAAAATCCATCAATGTAATCCACAACATAAACAAACTAAAAAAAAAATACCCCACATGGTCATCTCATTAGATGCTGAAAAAGCATTTGACAAAATTCAGCATCCTTTCATGCTAAAAGTCCTGGAAAGAACAGGAATTCAAGGCCCATACAAAAATATAGTAAAAGCAATATACAGCAAACCAGTAGCCAACATCAAAATAAATGGAGAGAAACTTGAAGCAATCCCACTAAAATCAGGGACTAGACAAGGCTGCCCTCTCTCTCCATATCTTTTCAATACAGTACTTGAAGTTCTAGGGATGGCGATTAGACAACATAAGGAAGTCAAAGGGATACAAATTGGAAAGGAAGAAGTCAAACTATCACTTTTTGCAGATGATATGATAGTATAAGTAAGTGACCCAAAAAACTCCACCAGAGAACTCCTATAGCTGATAAACAACTTCAGCAAAGTGGCTGGTTATAAAATCAACTCAACAAATCAGTAGCCTTCCTGTACTCAAAGAACAAGCAGGCTGAGAAAGAAATTAGGGAAATAACACCCTTCACAATAGCCACAAACAATATAAAGTATCTTGTCATGACTTCAACCAAGCAAGTGAAAGATCTGTATTACTCCAAGTAATTGAAGATTACTCCAAGTCCTTGAAGAGAGAAATCGAAGAAGACCTCAGGAGATGGAAAAATATTCCATTCTCTTGGATTGGCAGGATCAATATAGTAAAAATTGCCATCTTGCAGATTCAATGCAATCCCCATCAAAATCCCAAATCAATTCTTCATAGATTTAGACAGAGCAATCCTCAAATTCATCTGGAGTAACAAAAAACCCAGGATAGCTAAAACTATTCTCAACAATAAAAGGACTTCTGGGGGGGGAATCAATATCCCTGACCTCAAGCAGTACTATAGAGCAATTGTGCTAAAAACTGCATGGTATTGGTACTGCGACAGCAAGTAGATTAAATAGAATTGAAGACCCAGAAATGAACCCACAGACTTATGGTCACTTGATCTTTGATAAGGGAGCCACAACCATCCAGTGGAAAAAAGATAGCCTTTTCAACAAATGGTTCTGGTTCAACTGGAGGTCAAGATGCAGAAGAATGCAAATTGACCCACTCTTATCACTTTGTACTTAGATCAAATCCAAGTGGATCAAGGACCTCCACATAAACCCAGACACGCTGAAACTAATAGAAAAGAAACTGGGGAAGACCCTGGAGAACATGGGTACAAGGGGAAAGTTTCTGAACAGAACACTAATAGCTTATGCTCTAAGATCAAGAATTGACAAATGGGACCTCATAAAATTATAAAGTTTCTGTAAGGCCAAGGACACTGTAAGAAGGACAAAACAGCAACCAATAAATTGGGAAAAGATCTTCACTAACTCCATGTCTGACAGAGGTCTAATATCCAATATATACAAAAACTCAAGAAGTTAGACCCCAAAGAACCAAATAACCCTATCAAAAATGGGGTATAGAGCTAAACAAAGAATTTTCACTAGAAGAAATTCTGATGGCTGAGAAGCACCTTAAGAGATGTTCAACATCATTAGTCATCAGGGAAATGCAAATCAAAACAACCCTGAGATTCTACCTTACACCAGTCAGAATGGCTAAGATTAAAAACTCAAGGGACAACAGGTGCTGGTGAGGATGTGGAGAAAAAGGAACACTCCTACACTGTTGGTGGGATTGCAAGATGGTACAATCACTCTGGAAGTCAGTCTGGCAGTTCCCTGGAAAATTGGGCATGACACTTCCAGAGGACCCTGACATACCCCTCCTGGGCATATACCCAGCGGATTCCCCTGCATACAATAAAGACACATGCTCCACTATGTTCATAGAAGCCTTATTTATAATAGCCAGAAGTTGGAAGGAGCCCAGAAGTCCCTTAAAGGAGGAATGGATACAGAAAATGTGGTATATTTATACAATGGAATAGTACACAGCAATTAAAATTAATGAATTCATGCAATTTGTAGGCAAATGGTTGGATCTGGAAAATATCATCCTAAGTGAGTTAACCCAATCACAAAATCATATCATGAAATGCAATTACTGATAAGTGGATATTAATGAGCCCCAAAGCTCTGAATACTCAAGGCACAATTAGCAAATCGAAAGATTTCCAAGAAGAAGGAATGAGATGATCCTGGTCCTGAAAAGACTGGGTCCAGTTTTGTAGGAGAGTATCAGAACAGAGAAAAGGGGGTGTGTGATTGGGGAATGGGCAGAGGGAAGAGGACTTATGGGACATATGGTGAGGGGGGAACTGGGAAAGGGGAAAGCCTTTGGAATGTAAACAAAGAATATAGAAAAAATGAGAGAAGACCAAAAAAAAAAAAAAAACCTACTTCTTGCTATATATTCTACATAGAAAACCAGTCTTTTAAAGTACTATATATTATGTTGATGATCCTCACATTTCTGTTTGGTATCATATCTGTCTCTGTAACAAGGATAACTTATTACAAGTTTGAGGGTGATGTTTGCTTCTAAATTTTTGCCTCTCTCAAAACTTACTTGATGTATAATATACTGGATACACCCAAAGCTTTTATTAGCAGAATGAGTGTTTTTGTGGAAAGCATATTACTTGGTTGTTGACAGTAAGATTTTGTTGATAATTCTAGTGAGAAATCACTACGAGGACAGTGATACCCATTTCTACAGTTACTTTTGTCTTTCACCTTCCTTAAAATTGCTACTGTATTTGCTTAAGTTATATTTTTGTAAAATTATCTTGACTCTATTTAAGTGGATACACAATAGTTGTGTGATAATCAAGTTGTAACTACATATTTGGGATTGCTTTGGGCTTGTGTTTACAACCACACTATTCAAAGCTGCTTGGTGAAAATTGTTTGAGATCACAAACAATTAGGAGACCAGAGCTGTGGCTTTGAGTAGAGTGGGAAAATTTCAAATTAATCCAGTAAGCAATTGTTCAAATCACTCCCCTGGAGAACAAAATGCTCAAGAACAGAAATCAGTTATCAGAACAGCTTTGCTGTAAAGCACCTTATGCTGGTGTTTATACAGCTCAATTACACAAACAAGCACAATCCTTATGAGCAGCCTAACTCTGTTTGCAATTGAATCCTGTTAAGAGCACCGTGCTTTGGTACCCTGTAATAGGTATCTTAGCTTCATAATTACTGATTTTTTAGGATGAGTATTTCCTTTATTACTTTTGTGTCTGACATGGAATGATCTTTCTGATTAAAAACTGATCAGGTTCTATGAACTATTAAATGACTCATTAGGGTAAACATTCAATATTTTTTTGAAATGTCATCCTCATTGTATCGTATGAGTGTGTGTGTGTGTGTGTGTGTGTGTGTGTGTATGCACGTGTGTGTTTGTGTATGTATGTATGATCCAGTGAACCTGGATGAACTGAATTTGAGTTGTCTAAAAAATGCTTTTGGTTTTGCTGCTTTAAATCAGTGATATACCTAGATTAGGTTTACAGGACATGGGTTGTCTGAATGCTTACAAAATCAGAGTAAATACATGTCTTGATTTGCTCACAGCTTTCCTTAAGCTGTAGGGATGCTAGCTACTCATTTCTCTGTAATCCCTAATGATTCAGATACATGTACTTGATTGTTACATTTAGCTACTCATTTATTTTATGAGACACACAAGAATATCTCTACCTAGATTTTCCAGACCAAAAAGCAAACACTATGTAAAAAAATTAAATTTTGTGATGGCTTGATAACATTTCCACAAGAATGGTTTAGCTCTCATTCCATTCTTAAATTAAAATTGTATATATTTTCTGTGTTCAAAATTATATTTGAGAATTTCTTAATGTATTATGTAAGAATTTGGTACTTGGAACTTTACAAGGTCATGTGTAAATAATTTACATATAGATCTGTCAAACTCCACCCAAAAAAGAGGTAACCAAAATGAAAAAATAATATACGTATAGATACAAAAACATCCATGGTAAATGTCTCTAGTGATTTTCTTTAAATAAAAATAAATACAAAGAAGAGTGTCATGCAAAGATTTTACCTAACTCTGTTTATAAGTGTATAGATGGTTTTCAAACATCCTATAAAGAAATTGCAAATTATGTAGTAAAAATTCATCAGTGATAAGCACAGATATTCAAAAGTATTCACAGTACTTACTAAATAGTACTTAACTGTGGGTTTTAGGGTCTGGTTATTCTCTGATCTGAGTGACCCATTACTGTGGGAAAATAGCTTTTCAAACTGTGCCACTCTCTAAGAGAGGCCACTTGGCAGCAGTTTTGACTTTATTTTGATGATGGAGAATGAGTCCTTTCTGAATAGACATGTGAACAGCTGTGGTGGTTTCAATGAGAATGTCCCCAGAAGGCTCATATATTTGATTCTGCTTATTCCTTCACTGGTGAAATTGTTTTGGGAAAGATTAGGGGATATGTATGGCCTTGTTACAGGAGATGTTTCACTGAAGGTGGACCTTGAAGTTTTAAAAACTCATGCCAAATCCAGTTTTTCTTTCTGCCTCCAACTGGAGGATGTCACATAAGCTCTTAGCTACTGCTTTATTGCCACGCCTACTTGCCTGCTGCCATGCTCTTTACCAGGATGGTCATAGACATCTCCTAAACAACCAATTAAATTATTTCTTTTCTAAATCTTGGTACCTTTTTCACAATAATAGAAAAGCAAATAAGACAATAACAGTAACTAACTGACACCATTTAGTAAAGTGCAGTGAATTATTTATTCCTGGAAGTAGAAAGAACACCACCCTATGAAGTTACTGGTATGAACTAGGAATGTGGATTCTGTGAACATGTTAAAGCTTGTATCAGGCAAATCAGCCCTGATGAATTATTGGACAAAGCAGATCTAGAAAGAATATGATTTCCTCATCTGGTATTTAAAAAGAAAAGAACATTTTACACTGTGATGACTAATGTCTTCTACCAGCCTGTCATCAGGGTAACCAGTATATACTTAAATCAACAAGTAGTGAACTCTCGACTGTCCTAGGGACTTCAGCTTGATTTGATCCCTGCTATTGATATGGTTTACTAGAATTACTCTCTTCAAAACCAGCTATTTGCATATATGGACTTGCTTGGTAACTGCCTGTATATGCATCTGAACTTGGTCCTGTTCTTATGCAGAACTCAGTTCTATAGCTAAAGTCTGATTTTATAGAGAGACTTCACAATTTCTGTAGAGAATTTTTAATCCAGCAACATGGCTGCTCTGGCAAGGACCTTCTTGGTCTATGTGATTGGTGTGAATGCAGACACACCCTGGATTACATTATGATCTAGGTGGAATACTGACACACCCTCAGTAAACACCTTTAACCCCAAACAATGTAGGCAAGGTTAGTTTGTAGAAGGAAACACCCATTTTGGAAAGTGACTTCTAGTTGGAGTGCAGTTAAATTGAGTTCAGGTAAGGCAGTTGAGTTTGGTTGAGTTCAGGTCAGAGAGTTTTTTCAAGCACAGCAACTCATTCAGAAGCTGAGAGAAGCCAGTTTCAGTCAGTCAGTCAGTCAGCATGGTGAGGAGTTTTGAGCCAGAGCAGCTGAGATGTACCAGCCAGCCGGAGTTTATAAAGATCTAGAAAGGGCGAGCTTTCAGCAGTAGGCGTCTGAGATGAAAATCACATCAGGTGAGTAAGTTATTCCTAAAATCTACCATGTGTGTGTCCAGAGACCCTTTTCCATCTAGTTCACCACACTCCCATGCATATTTGCATTTGTATCAGTTTATTGGATACCTTTATGCCAACATGTTATAAGCTAGAGTTATCTAAAAAGATGAAAACTCAATTGATAAAATGCTTCCATAAGTTACAGTTTCAGGGAGTTTTATTAGTGACAGATGGGAGAGTGCCCAGCCCATTGTGGGTGGGGCCATCACTGAACTGAGTGGCCCTGGGTTCTAAAGGAAAACAGGCTGAACAAGCCATGTAAAAGCAAGCCAGTAAGCAATACCCCTCAGTGGCCTACATGTCATCTTTTGTCACCAGGTTCATGCCCTGATTGAGTTCCTGCCCTCAGTACTTTTTGATAGTGAATTGTTATATGGATTGTGAATATAATAAACTCTTTCTTTCCAATTTGTGTATAGTTATGGTATTTCACCATAGCAACTGTAACTTTGACAGTTTTCCTGGTTTTGCCTTCTTAAATCTCTTTGAAACTCTTTGCTTCTTTAATCCAGTGAAGGTATTTTGTGACTTACATAGATAAATGTAACATATGATATGTAATCTATGGTAACTTATAATATTAATTAATACTGAAATGAAAGTAACTATTTGCCTTAGAAAGTACTATCAAAAATATTGAAATGTATGGTAAATTGCTGTTAATGAAACTGGTTCATCTTGTCAATTTTTTGTTTTCCAACAATTATGACATTGTGTTTGTCTGTGTTTCCGAAATAGCATATTTATGAAAGGAAAACATATTAAAAGACCCCCAAAACATATAATACTCTAAGTTTCTTGCCATTTTTTGTATTTTCAAGATAACTTCAAAATGAGAAATACTTTTTTCTTTTTACTTTCTTTTTTTCTTCAAATCAAGGTTTTTATGTATAGCCCTGGCTGTTCTGGAGCTTACTCTGTAGACAAGGCTGGCCTGGAACTCAGAAATCTGCCTGCCTCTGACTCCCAAGTACTTGGATTAAAGGCATGTGCCAACACTGCCCAGCAAAATATGAGAAATTCTTTTCATTTAAAACTATGTTTTATTTGAATATATTCAATTACTTAAAATATACCTTATTGTAAATGCCAGAATAATTTTTTTCATTTAGTAATGGTTTACCACATTAATGTCAAAATTAATCAGAAAAAATTAATGTTATGAATTAGAAGGACAATGTGAGAGAAACAATGACAGTGGTAGGGAAGTGTCGAGAAATAGAGGATACAAAATTACATGGTCTTTACCGAGTATCTTGATGAATTTCTCAGAGGCACCCTCCAGTAATAGACTGATTAGAATACTGATACAATAGAGTTTGGGGATGAAGGATAGAGAAAGCAAGCCTAATTCCTGCTCCCAGAAAAAGAAACAAGTAAGAAAATGAATACACAAGCAACTTATTGGGTGCTGATCTTTGGCAGAACAATCACTAAGAAGGATTCTGTGCCTTTGGTGGTTGAGAACCATGCTTCAGTGTCTTCTTCTGGGCAGGCTAAACTTTTGGAGATGAGTTGTCAGTCAGTTGTAACCATCCTTGGTTCTGGACAGAAACAAACCTTATACTTCCCTGTATGTATGGAAATATGGCTAGAGATGCCATAATTGTATGATGTCAGAGATGGAAGAAGACATTGGTATCTTTCCACAAAGAAAATGATTACATTATTAAATTGTATGTATCTATTAATTTTCCTTTTTTCCTCCATTTCTCCATTCACTCATTTTAGTGAGTGTAATATACACATGATAAAAATAAAAACATATAACCACATTCAATTAATAAGAGACATTTCTCTTCTGTCTTACAATGTGAGTGCCTTCTCCTCTTCACCATCATTGAATTTGTTCACATATTTAGGAACTAACTGCAGACACGAAGGTGCAATTTTGCTAATCTTTCCCTCCTTATTTAACCCTTCTTTCTTTTTTTTTTCTTTTTTGGATTTGGTTTTTTCGAGACAGGGTTTCTCTGTGTAGTCCTGGCTGTTCTGGAACTCACTCTGTAGACCAGGCTGATCTCAAACTCAGAAATCCACCTGCCTCTGCCTCCCAAGTGCTGGGATTACAGGAATGTGCCACCCCCACCCGGCCAACCCTTCTTCCTTAAATCACTATTTTTTTATGGAAAGCATACCACAGATGATATATTGAGAATTGTTCAAATTTCATTTGGTACATTCAATGTTTAACAAAAATGTATATTATTCTTGTAGATTTATGCTGTAGGCTCAAGGCACTTTAGGTATAATGACTATGTAATGATGACTTTAATGCTGCATTCTAAACAGTGAGGTACAGTGCTAATTGAAGTATACAGGTAAATTATTAATACCTTCCTAGACTTTTAAATTGTTCTTTTCTAAATAAATGAGGAAAGGTATTAAATACATCACCTCTCACATCTGAATAAGCATGAGCTTATTATAATCAAACTCATTCCCAGTTCTATAGTGTTATATTAAAAGTTTATGTTAAGTGTTGGTATATAAATGGTGAGTATTAAAATCAAATTTTAAGGTTGAAATGTATTGAAATTACATGTTAAAAATGAGAAAACCTTTTGTATTTTGATTTTTATTTCTAAAAGAAAACCAAGTCTGCATACTTCATAAACATTTCATGTAATTTTCTGAATTGCAACAAATACACTATATTTCTATATTTCTCTGGACAATTATCATGAACCCTCATGTTTTCATTCAGATACAATCTTTTCATCCAACCCCCAACTTTATTTCCAAATGATGTGCTTTTCAATCTTCTGTTCTCCCTCCTTCCAAGTGCCTCTTCAGAGCTCCCTGAGATGGGGCTGAATGGCCTGTTCAGTGGCCTCTCTGCTGCATCAAACAGCCACTCTATTTGGCGGAGCCCTCTTCATCTGATTTCCACGTGTCTTAAAGATTTTTTTAAATACGAGGTCTTGGTTAATTCTATTTCTATAAACTTAACCTAAGCTTTTTGTTCAACACAATAATAATAAGTATTTTCATATCACTTAAGTATTAATTTTATTATTCACAAATGTCACATTACAGTTTTACTTATATTTTATGGTTGTGAGCCTAGCCTTTAACGGCTGAGCCATCTCTCCAGTCCTCAGTTTTACTTATAATTATTTAACTAATAATGGAAATTAAACCAACATTATTTCTTTATTTTTAGTTTTACTAAGGAGACTACTTTAAATCTCATGAACAATTACATTGTATTTAGTTATTTTGTTTCCAGACATGGTTTAAATAGCAGCCATTAGACACACACGGTATCTCATTAACAGCACACTATTATCTAGAGGTAAGCAAACCTAAATGACTTCAGATCTTCAGAAAAATGCAATTTGGTCTTTCAGATAATTCAATATGTAGGTTTTACGCAATGTAAAGGACTGTAAACTATGAATGAATATTTAGTTTTGAGAAGGAAAAATTTAGATAAAATTTGGTTTTGTCCTTTTAATGCTACCAAGAGGAGGAAAAGCGATTTGTCTCTCCAAATGAACACAGTCACTAGTTTTCAAAGCAGGAAAGGAGTGGGGCAGGGTGAGTCACATGACAATTGCCTTCTCTGGCCAGATGCTGATTCTGATTATCTATCCCCGTGGAATAATTGCAGGTTACTAAGTTTCAGTTCCTTTATTTATGACTGTTTTAGGAGTTCGCCCTGCTAGAATTTTCTTAAAGCTCATGAGAATAAATTAGCAGGAAGGCTTTGTAGAGAGATGAGATCATTATCAAATAAACATCTGACATGAACTTCAGTGGATGTGCAGCGGGATGGAGATAAATTAATTAGGATAGGGAAAATCAGAAGTCAGAATTTATTTAGCTGTAATTAGTTAGTTAATTTTAGGGGACAGCCTCGCAACCTGTAGCTTCAGGAAGCCTCAATTTTACAACATTCGTCTGCCTCAGCTTTCTGAGTGTATGGAATTGAAACATCAGAATTTCTTATGTAGACTTTGCTAAAAACAAAACAAATAAGCAAACAACACAACCAAAAAAACAAAACAAGAAAAAAACCCAAACCAATCCCCCCCCAAAATAAGCTCCTGAATTGTCCTCCTTTTCCTTCCCTGAAAATATGCATTCCTCATCTCTCATGTATGCAGCTCATAGGTATGCAATGAGATGCAATGATCATATAATGCAAAGAGGAAGTCTGATCAGTTTGAGGCTCAAAATAAAGTGGAAGGCATGTGTATCCCACACTGAATGGAAGGCAGGTACATTCCATACACATTGGAAGTCATGAGCATTCCACACTGAATGGAAGGTGTGTACATTCTTTATTGATATGTCTGTCTATCAGTCTGACTTTCATCAATGTTACAAAACACCTGAACAGAACAAAAGGAAAGATCTTGACTCATAGGTTTTTTTTTTGTTGTTGTTTTTTTGTTTTTTTTTTTTTTTTTGTCTCACAGTTCTGGTCTGTCACAGCAGGGAAGGTTTGTTAAAGCAAACCAGCTCATGTCCTGACATCCAGATCTAGAGAAGAGGTGAATAAAAATACTTCAAAAACCTTTCTTTCTTTTTCTTCCTTCTATTACATGTCGGACTCCTGCTTATAGGATGCACTATCCCCATGTAGCACATTCAGTTATTCCTTTGGTTAATCCTGAAATTATCCTCACATATACTTACAGGTGTCCATTTCCAACATCCCAGCACAAGGTGAAGGAGGGCTACTGGGAATGTCCTTATCTTGAGAGGATTGCCAGAGAATGTAGTTTCCTTTTGTGTCCTATGAATATTTGTGTGTGTGTGTATGAGATACTGGCCCCTGAAATGTGATGGTGTAGTCGGACAGAACAGAAACAGATGAACCAGAGGTACCTCCACTACTCAGATTTGGACACCTACAGTGGAGGGAGAGAGGTTCTCATTATGACCCCTTCTTTAATGTGGTTTTACTGATACTTAGAAATTAGTATGTACTGTGAATATAATGTTATACTTTAATTGTTACTTATATTAATTTCCTAATAAATGTTCTTATATTAAATGATGTTTTAAATTAAAAATTACAAATCATTTTCTTTTTATTTCGTTACAGGGACTCCAACAGAGTCATAGTCTATAGTCAATTGACAGTCTCTATTCTAGCTAGCTGGAACTACAATAAGGCATTGGGGACCCAAGTATAAAAGCAGCCATTTAGAGCAAGGTCAAAATCTACATCCTCTTATCTTGATTGCAGCTGTAAGGAGAGATTTTTGCTCAAGCAAACAATTCAACTGAATCTACGATTAGCAGTTACCTGAAGGGGGAGGTTTATACAAGTAGGCAGTTTAACAAAAACAAAGATAAATTAACTCTAATATCTTATCCTCAAGTTCCTAGAATATAGTTGTATAATTTTCTAAGTAATTTTCTATCAAGGAAGTGAAATTTAGATCAAACATAGGATGGAACACAAGATCTAGGAACCTCTGTTCTGTCTTACCCTGTCAAATTTTTAATTAAAAATTTATATTTTTCTCATATTTATTTTCTTTCTTTTTTTCTATTTTTTGAGACAGGGTTTCTCTGTGTCACCCTGGCTGTCCTGGAACTCACTCTGTAGACCAGGCTAACCTCAAACTCAGAAATCCACCTGCCTCTGCCTCCCAAGTGCTGGGATTAAAGGCGTGTGCCACCACCGCCCTGCTCATATTTATTTTCTATTCAAGATCTTTCTTGATAATCATGTGGGGTCCTGAGTGGGTTGTTAGTATCCTAGAAAAAATATTGTTTTAGTAATAGGCATTAGAATTGATATGGAAAATATAAGCACAATTTTTTTCTGGCATAGTATGAAATAAACGGGGATCCAATTTAGAAAGGCGAAGGGTTCCTGTGTATCTGCCAAGGCAGTGGCTCTTGCATCTTAGGTCAAGGCACACATGCTTAAAACAGAAATAGAGAAAGTTTGCTAATAAACAAGACCCAAACAAGAAAAATGCCAATAGATAGATATGTTAATGTAGAAGGGAAAAACCTCATGGATCCCACTACTGGACAAGGAACTGTAGGCAACCAAAAACTGCTGAGAAAGACAGACAGACAGAGAGACAGACAAAGACAGACCCCCCACACACTCACAGAGGTCATTCTTAGGGCTGACCATAATAATTGGTTATTCAATATCAGTGGATATTCCTGAAATCATATACGACTTCATGCCTTGATCTCTCTCTTTTGAAAACCAGGCAAAATATTAAAAATAAAATAAATAAAAAATCAGAAAAGAAAAATACTATAAGGCTTGAACCTTTACATGCACATGTGTGCACATAAGTGCTACCTTCTCCAAGAACACATAACTGCAACAACAATAGCAGCAACAGCAGCTGCAGCAGTGGCAGCAGCAGTAACAGCAACTGGAAACCAAATATATAAGCAAAAGGTCATTAAGGTAAAAAAGTAATTCCCAAGCAAAGCATAATGAGACAAAATCCATCTCCAAAATTCCACAGAGTTTATTTTGTGTTGCCTGTCTACTGCTTGGCACAGGGCCTGCTCTAAAGTGTGGTTTGTATTACCATTGAGATTCCATTGGAGAAAACTAATTTTTCCTTTGTAAGTGTTTGTCATTTTGAGATACCTTCTGGGTTAGGAATGAGGGACGGTGCTCAGTTCTACTCTTAGCACTAGAATTCTAGCTGACTTGAATCACTGCAGGCCCTGTGACTACTGCCAAAGTCGATGTGCATAGATTTGGTTTCCTCCATGTCATTCATCTCCTCCGGTTTTGACAATCCTTTTGACTCCTCTTACACATAGTACCTGAGCAGCAGGGGAAGAGGTGATGAAGACATCTCATTAGGATTGGGTGCTCTAAGGTTTGTCACTCTGTGTTGCCCAGTTTTGGGTCTGCATTACTCCAATCTACTTGAAGCCTAAGCAACTTTCCAGAGCTAGTGAAATCATGGATCTTGGAGAAGAATGTACAATGACTACCTTAGTAAATACCAAGTAATCCAACATCAATCTATACATTTGTCCCTATATCCACTTATTATAATATTTTCTCCTTATCAAGGAAATTGCTCTTTGAAAATGATGGGGTCCTCTGCATAAAATCATATACAATCAAATTTCTGAATTCGGGAGTTCACTTGTGATGGATACATCTATGAAACATCCCATTATCAGGGAGCACTGGGGGAGTGGAATGATCAAAGAATCAGATGATTAAGGAGTTTGCTTTGAGAGTCAGCCTTGTAGTAATATCAGAAGCTTCTACCATGCAGACTCATCAACATGGCTACCTGAATGTGAGCTGAGCAAAGATGACACAAATAGCATACTCATGTTAATAGGGGGGAAAGCTCAGGAAGCCTCAACTACACAAAGAATTATGGGTAACAAAGTTATGCTGAGATTGTGACAAATTGTCTTCCCCAGGAAAGAACACATGAACTAGTTATCCAATACCCAATGGTCAGACTTGGAAACATATACACAATGAAAATTATACAGACTAAGCAGGTTATACATAGAAATGTGCATATATATGTATATATATGCATATATATACATACATGCATATAACAATTAATTAAAGAGATAGGCCATGGATCTGAAAGAGAGTAAGGAGTGGATTATGGGAAGATGTGGAGAGAGGAAATATAAAGGAGAAAGTATAGTTATATTCTCAAAACTTTTAAGAATGTAAAATAAAATGAAACTACTGATGTTTGTTTATTATAGTTGACAAATTACTTTCCTTTTCTCATGGAATAATACATTATTCTTAGTATTTTTATTTCTGTAACTGTAGTTTCTTCCCAGTTTATATTTATGAGAGGCAGAAATGCAGGAATGTACAGTTCCAAGAGGGATATAGTATCCTTCTCTCTGTTCTTTCCTCTCTCCCTCATTCCTTTCATACTTCCCTCCATCCCTACCTCCCTCCTTGCATCTTTTCTACTCTCCCTCCCTCGTTCCCATCCTTCCTTTTTTCTGCCATGCAATATTACTTTACTCACAATACCCATATGCTGAAACTGTCTACCCTACCATTTCCTTCAGGGGACTGGGCATATTAATGTACTTGTAATCCCCATGTGAAGCCCTCATACATGCTTTCACAGCCCTTTTCAAATATTAAGTTCAAAGAGAGGAAGTTCTTCTACACTTGAACTTGTAATGTGCTTTTAAAGTTCTGTTAGTATTAAAATATTCAGGGAGAATATTACATCAAAGTAAGGGCAATCATATTACAATATGGAATAACATGAGGACCAAAGGTAGAAGAAATCTTAAAACCATGGTATTGCAGCTGCATATTAGAAATTGATAAAACATGAGATTAAAAACATCAAAAGGAACTCCACAATACTGAGTGTATAAGTACATTAAAACTGCAAGAAAAAATGAGAATGATTATTGATAAGTATGTATGTCCTTGGGTCTAAAGGGAATAAAATTTCTTAGCACTCAATTATTGACCAGTATTAATAAGTTAGGATGAATATGGAAGTATTTCATATCTATAGTAAAATTACATGTTTTAGAGTTTCAATAAAATAAATTTTAGTTTGAATGTAAAATTCAGTTTATTAAGATTATGTGAAGCTGTTTATAGGGGGTGAATTAATGTGTGTGTGTGTGTGTGTGTGTGTGTGTGTGTATTTTCCATGCTTGGATTTAGATAGAACTGGCTGTGGTGGTTTGGTCTGCAAGTTCCTCAAAGTCTCACATGTCACAGGTATAGTTCCAGGATGACCAACATTTATGTCAGAAGTATTTAGGTCATTTAAAGCATGTGTATTCTTAAAGGGGATCCTGAACTACAGCCTTTATTCCAGCTTTCTTTCTTTTGGCCATGACATTAGCAGTTTTATTCTATACTCCACTGTTATGCTATCATAATTATAGTGTAAATAGAAAAATAAGACAATAGGACCATATAATGCAACCTCAAAAATGCTTAGTCAAAATAACTGTTTACTCTTTGTATATTAATATTCTGGGTGTTATTGTGGTGGTAGAAAGCTAACACACTAGCTTAAACAAGCTCCCATAACTTAGGTTAACATTCATCTTATAACAGAAGAGCCAGAAGGAGTTGAGAGTTTTGTGTTGATTTATAAATAACATTCTCAAATAAAAGAAGCAGTGACAGGAATGAATGTCTAAGGGAAAGCAAAAAGAAAAGTAAAATAGAACACCTATTCTTGAAATGCCCAAAAGTGGGGAGAAGAAACTTGAAGAGTCCACTGACAGAATAAAAATAGGGCATCAGGTGGAGGCCTTGGTTTGCCATCCCACAGTCAAAAACTCTGACACAGAATTGTTCCTGTATAAAACAACTGCAGGGACAAAAATGGACAAGAAACTGAGGGAAAGACAGTCCAGTGATTGGACCAAATTGGGATCAATCTCAAGGGATGGAACCCCTGATGCTATTACTAATGGCATCGTGTGCTTACAGACTGGAGCCTATCATGGCTGCCCTCTAAGAGGCCGAAGAAGCAGCTGACTGAGACAGATGCAGATACTTACACCTGAAGTCACAGACCCCTGTGGTTGAATTAGGGTAAGACTGAACGAAGTTGAGGAGGAGGGCAACTCTCATAGGAGGACAAGCAGTCTCAACTAAAACTAAACTGGGCCCTGAGATCTCCCAGACACTGAGCCTCCAACCAGGCAGCATAAACTAGCTGGTACAAAGCACCTGACACTTAAATAGAAGAGGACTGCCTGGTCTAGCCTCAGTTAGAGAAGACACACCTACTCCTTGAGAGACTTGAGGCCCCAGTGAGTGGGGAGGCCTCATAGGGTGGTATGATGAATTGGAGTGGTAGCATAGGGGTGGGAAAATTTTCTTGGGGCTAGGAAGGTGGAATGGGATGAGGAACTGTGGGAGGGCATACTGGGATGTGGATAGAGACTGGACTGTAACAGTCATTAAAGGTATTAAAGGGATTAATGGTAATTTTTTTAAAAAAGGTAGAAATTTCTCTTCATCATGTGACAATATACATAAAAAGTAAGAAAATGGGAATTAATCAAATGTTGATAATTTAAAAAATAGATGTAATTAGTGGCTTCTCTTCTTTGGAGTAGTTTCTCTTTAGATGTATAGTCCATTTTTTTTATTGTATTGCTTTTTTTTAAGTTTTTTACATTTCTAGATTTTTTTTCAAGTTCATAGGCTACTTCTTCACTTGACTATTTCTTTTGTTGAGCAACATTTTTTAGTTTCATGAGGTATTACTTATTAATTTTTAGCTATGTTTTCTCTAAGGCTGGAGTCATTTTAGTCCTGGAGGGGGCTATACACATTGCTATGGGGGAAATGTGTGAATTATTTTTCAAATTCTGAAACCTATGATCCATGTGGCCAACATGCCAGGCACGATGTCTACCTGTCCACTAGTGACAGTAGTGTCAGAAGGGTAGCCAACCATTTTGTCACTGGGTTTGAGATTTGTTTGGCATGAGGAAAGCTATGCTTAGTAGTAAAAATATTGTTAAGGATCCATGTTGGGAGAAAGCATAACCCTTGGCCTATAACTGAATGCTGTAGTTTACGTAAATGGACATAGTATCAAGGTGCGTTCTAAACACTTAGGTTTATACTCAAAGATCAAAACTATTCTCATCCTTAATCAAAGAAGGCATTTTCTCCAGGAGAACAGTGGTAAATTCAAAACTCATGGTTGCACAAGATACCAATTATAAGTGAGAGATGGACTCCCCTCCCTAAACAAAACACTGATTTACTCACCTCTAACATTCAAATAAAGTGATGAAAGGGGGAACAGGAAGAATATAAAGGGCAGAAGATAAAAACACATGCTACAAAATGCAAAATGCAAGTCAAATCCATTGTAATCATAAACTCCCAGCAGCTGCATGCATTGGGTATTTACAAAATAAGTACATCAACAGTGTGGCATAGCATGAAGATGGACTCAGGAAGCCCTGTCTCCTACTGCTGAACTGTTTCCTACTGATCGTTGGTCATGAACTATGTAAGAAAGTTAGCAGTGAGCAATCAAGAGACAGGGAGAGCAAGCCAGTAAGAAGATACCTCCATGGCTCCTGATTCAGCTTTGACTTCCCTCAGTGATGAACTGAGTGGTGACATGCTCACGGAAACACTTCGATTTCCAGAAGTGTTGAACTAGAAGTGTAAAATGAAGTAAATTCTTTCATCTTCATGTTAATTTTAGTTTTGGTGATTATCTCAGTAAGAGAAACCAAAGTAGAACAGTTGGTTACAAAATCACACCAAGTCACAAGCTTGGGGAAAAGACTGGTTGGGATGAAATACAGGATTTGGTAAGAGGATGTCAGGGAGAAAGGGTTGATGGGAGAGAGTGATTAGAATATATTTTGTACAGGTATGAAATTGTCAAATGACAATAATTAATAAAATCTAAATCTGAGGAATAAAATATCAAATAAATGCTATCAGGTAACATGTCTCTAGACTAAGTAATCAAACTAATCTATCAACTATGTAATTCTTATTAATATATCTATTTGATATTTAAATATAATTTAACAAATGAATTGTAATTGACATTAAATAAAACTTGGTCACTGAAATACAGAAATGCCTACTGTTTTGTGAGAAGACCCTTTACAATTTAGTGCTCCAGCAATTTTTGAAAGTACAATGTACATTGCTATTAATGAACCTTTCTATGCTGCTCAATGCATATCTTTCAAAATGGGTGTGATTTTGAGTTTTGTCGATATATTATTCCTCTGGGATAGAGGTCAATATAAAGGTTTTTCTGGTTACTGGCTCAAGGATATGCTGATTTGGGAGAAAGGTTTTTTTCTTTGCATTTTTTTTAGAACAGGTGATTAGTGTCTATACAACTTCCAGAGTAATGTAATATGGATCAGATTTGATAGTGGAAGACCCCTAGAGAACTAGATTTCAGAGTATCAAATAAAAGTTATCTTGATGATACTAAAATTTTGTTTTGAGATTTGTATATTACAGAATATACAACCTTAGTGAGTTTCGTCGTTAGACATGCTGAACCCCTGAACTCCTGATGTCTTGGACTTTCAGCTAGATACAGTCAGGACATGGAAATCAGAGACTAATAAAATCATTAGTCTGGCCTTCTTAAGGCCAACAAATTTCCCCATTTTCCCTACCTCCCCCCCCCAGTTCAAAATATCTCAATGCCCATGTTCAGCTTGAAGAAGTTATGAAGACTACTTCTCCCAGTTCCCTGGGCTTTTGGGCTGGAGATGGTTATTCTAAGGTTACCTTTCTAGAGAATTTAGAAATGATCGTACTTGGAACAGGGATGAAATAGCTAGAATTGATTGTATAGCCATAATCTCATTTGGTAGATATCTTTATAATCGTTACTAAGTTGAAGTCATAATTTCTTATTTTGGTACAGAATTTATTTTGATATAGAATCTAGGTTTCATTGGTATAAATTTCTTCTATTGAGACAAAAATTTTGTAAGTGCAAGGCTTAGACCAAGTCCTTTTGTAAATGCCATTATAAACTGATCAGAGATATTTAAGCCTGTGAGTTAAGGGCCAGATAGCATATTCTTAGCTCTGAGTTTATTGTTAGGGTGTTTTCAGATATTTTAATTAGAAATAGCTGAGGGTAATTAATGGACAACAGTATAGATTACTTTACATATATACTTGTTTTTCAAAAATGTCAGAAATCCACAGAATGTGACATTTACTGCTATTTATTCACTTGTTGTTGAGACATATTCCACTCCTAACAGCTTCCCATTAGTGGATTCAAAGAACCATCTGAGCATATCTACCTCCAGGTGAGATTGTACATTGTGGCTAGGTGGCCACTGGGCAGAAATTCCCAATCTCTCCTGCAGACCTGTACTTTTCTGGAAAGGACACATTTTACAGGTTAGGACAACTTAGTTCTGCCAAGACAGAATAGGCTAGTCCTTAACAATTCCTGTTTTTCAAAGGTCTGTCAGAATATCCTGGGCCATAAGGCTGAAGACTGATGCTCCAAATTACTTACTTATAGGGGCTATATGGGTAGGCAGCTGTCTCTATAACTTGTCCCATTTCTGGATGCTGTGTTAAGCTATCTAATCTTCAGATAATGTTGCTCATTCTTAGATTTCTCATAGGGATGAAAGACTACTTAGAGTCTCATAGCCAACCAAAGCTATTTAACATTGAGAGAACAGATGTGAGAGGATAGTTTTCAGATGGCATACAATCTAAAGCCAAGACATAAGTTAGGTGTAGAATTATAAGTCTTTTAAGTTAGGATTGATGACTGTGTTCTATTTTTATTGACAAAAATGATGGACTGGGCATTAGGTCTATCTATACATTATAAATTGCAAAAGGGTAATAATTGTGAGCAATTTATGTTTGAGAGAAAAGTTTTTTTTCAATTTGAACAGAAAGGGTGATATGTAACAGGACTTTTCCTTGCCCAATGAATTTAAATATTAATACAACAATAAGCCTGTGGTTGGGCATGGAAAAGGGAGGTAGAGCTAAGTTGCTGAAACACAGAAGAAGAGGAGGAGGAAAATGGAGGACAAACAGGATGATTCAGATGCTGCATGGCTTTAAATATGGACAGAATAGTTGGGATAACTTATCTAATCTAGGTGGGCACCTATATTGATATAATTTTCAATTGGGTCTGGAACTATTGTGTGGGCATCTCATGAATTGAGAATTTATTGATATATAAATCTGACTGATTAAATATAAGCTTCTAGAATTTTGAATTTTACCTGGTTCTTTGATAGGGAATTATGACAGCTAACCACAAGGTGAGCTGTCACTGCATGGGGCTTGTGTAGCAAGAACCCAAGGAAACTTGTGAGTTGGGTGAAAATGTCTCAGGTGCTTCAGGCCAGAGAGTTTGCAGAAATGAAACCCTACCACTGGAATCATTTGGCCTGCTGGTGCCCAGTGTAGCACAGGAACTTGCCGGCTTTTTATTATTTTCTGGTACAGAAGGTTCTACATGTTAATGACATAACATAATATTTTGGATGTTTTTGAACTTTATTTAATATAGTTGCATACATGTTTTCTTTGTTGCAACAAATTATGAGATTTCCTTCTTAAAGTTTCAGTTGCATGTAATATCATTGGGTAAGCTTTTGATTCACATGTATATTCTATACCATTTCTACTGCAAATAATGCTTCAATGAATGTGGGGTACAGATGTCTCTTTGACATACTGACTTTTTTCCTTTAATATAATCTAGTCTTAGCTTGAAGTATGTGGAACATAAATTTAGTTGCAGGACTTCTTTTCTCATTTCTTGTTGGTGTTGTTGACTTCTTTATTTGGAAACTTAGCCCTTGTCAGATGCACAGTTTGTAAAGATTTTTATTACTCTGTAATGCTGTTGAGTGTTTCCTTAGCTGATATTTTTCTTAATTTGAGGTAATCTCATGCATTTATATACATTTAATTTTCTACACTTTTTAATTCATACCCAGAGAACATCTTAACACATCAGCTGCTTGGTGAGGAAGTCCCTTCTTTTTCTTCTAGTAATTTTTTTTGGTCTCATGCATTCTGTTTCAATCTTAATCAAAGTGGTATTAATTTTTATATATGAGGAGAAATAGTAGCTTAATTTCACTCCTTGGCATTTGGTTATCTATTTCTCTGAAGACCATCCAATGTAGACTGTCCTTTTTAATGAAGGGTTTATAGCATGTTAGAAACAAATTGGTTGAATACTTGTAGGTTTATTTGGAAGATTGAAATTTATTCAAGGGAACTGTAGAAAAAAAATGTGACTAGAAAGAATTCCATGGGTATCCATCTTAAACCATCACTTTAGATGCCCCAGAAACACTATCTTAACTCTCTCTTGACTACTTGCACTCAACAAAATACAACACTACTTTCTACCTTACTAGCTTCCTTTGCTTTGTGTTGTTCTCATAACATTTTATATATTTAAGAAAACAGTTGCAACAATAACCACTTCATCTACTTGCTTCTCAGTTTTCTTCACTGAATCCTATCTTGCCTATGATTTTAATTGTCATGATTTTCCTCTTTCACCCAGTTGTCATCAAGGTGGTGTCATGGGTGACCCAGAATTCCTCATCTTAAGGAAAAGTTCTCACTTGGTATATAAACTCTCAATTCTCCTTTTCCATTCTTAGGGAAATAGGTAGAGTGGGATGACTCCATAGTTTCCATTTCACTCCCTTTGGTACTCAGTTCCTCAAAGCACCAACATATGCCTTTCAGCACCCATAATTATGTAGTCTCAATTTTCAATTTCTCTTCCCCATGTCAATGAACACAGATTCCCCTGTTTTTCTTTCACTCTTTCCTTTGTTTCCATTTTCTACATGAGGCTTCTACTTTCCCCCCATTTTTCTTTTCCATTTTTACTTATAGATGATGGAGTGCATTCGGATTTGTTTTGGTTGTTCTTTTTACTTTCCTTAACACTAGCCAGTTCTGAAGCCAATGCTTGTTAATATCATTTATATGTGAATAGCTCCTAAATTTCTGTTACTCCCTTGAGCTACAGTACTTATATATTGAACAAATACTCGATATCTTTCTTTTCATAGGTAACAACTATTTAATAAACATAGACGATTTAGTGTAGGAATATCCATTTTATCTTTGAGAATTTCTGTTTCTGGTATTTGGCATTTTAGGAAAGAGTTTTCTGACTTAAGGAAGTGCTTGGGATTCTTGTTTAAAAATGTTCATTTAACCGATGTATAAAATTCATTATCAATTCCTAGAGAGACTATTCTAAAGCTATAACTATGTACAATATCCTTTTATTTTTTATTTTTTATTTTTTGTTTTTTTGGGACAGGTTTCTCCTTGTAGCCCTGGCTGTCCTGGAACTTACTCTGTAGACCAGGCTAGACTCAAACTCAGAAATCTCTCTGCCTCTGCCTCCCAAGTACTTGGATTAAAGGTGCGCACCACCGCTGCCTGGCAACCATTTTCTTTTACCAACCCAGTATAAGTTAGAAAATGACCTCCAAATGTAAAATAATATTTTTATAATGAGTGTGCTTTTTTCTTGTATCCTCTATATTCTTAACTAGTTGACTTGACCCAAAGCATCCAAGTTATTCCTCATAAGTAGTTATTTATTTTTGCTCCCTGGTTTGATTTTATTCTCCATGTTTAATGTCCTTATGACATCCTAAAAAATCTCTTTAAGGTGTTTTTAAGGCTTTTGAATGAAAGGAGAAATGCAAATCAAAACAACCCTGAGATTTCACCTCACACCAAGTCAGAATGGCTAAGATTAAAAACTCAGGAAACAGCAGGTGTTGGTGAAGATGTGGAAAGAGAGGGACATTCCTCCACTGTTGGTGGGACTGCAAGCTGGTACAACCACTCTGGAAATCAGTCTGGTGGTTCCTCAGGAAAATGGATATGATACTTCTGGAGGACACAGCCATACCACTCCTGGGCATATATCCAGAAGATTCCCCAGCATGCAATAAGGATACATGCTCTACTATGTTCATAGCAGCCTTATTTATAATAGCCAGAAGCTGGAAAGAACCCAGATGTCCCTCAACAGAGGAATGGATATAAAAAATGTGGTATATATACACAATGGAGTACTATTCAGCCATTAGAAACAATGAATTCATGAAATTTTTAGAGAAATGGATGGAGCTGGAGAACATCATACTAAGTGAGGTAACCCAGTCTCAAAAGAATACCCATGGTATGCTGTCACTGATAAGTGGATATTAGCCTAGAATCTTGGAACACCAAAAACACAATCCACATACCAAATGATGTCCAACAAGAGGGAAGGAGTGGACCCTGGTTCTGGAAAAGCTCAAAGCATCAGTGTAGGGGAATACCAGAACAGGGAAGTGGGAAGGGGTGGATGGGGGAACAGGAGAAGGGAAAAGGGCATGTGGGACCTTTGAAGGGCAGGGAATCAGGAAAAGGGAAAGGAAATGTAAATATAGAATATATCCATTAAAAAATTAAGAAAAGAAAGGTGTTTTTGATTTTCATTGATACTGTATGTTGATGAGCATTTTTAATTCCAACTGTCAACCATTCGGCTCTTCTAACATGTCACCATTGCCTTGCCCTAAGTAATTCTTCATGTTTTAACATAAAATAGAAATATGCTTCTATTAGAGAACTAACTCTAAATTCAAGTTTCAATTTAAGTAGATGCTTCCATTTCCTGCCAATTTCTATCTCTGTATTCTGTCTGGGCTTCACTTCTTCCTTCCTCTTTTTAGACAGATTGCCTTAGAATGTGTGGAGTGAATGTGCTGACCAAACAATCTTACATAAGAAACTGAAAAATACATAGACAAGTATGTAAATATTATGAATGCTCATCTCACCTCACTGATTGTGTAATGAGAGAGATTGGCACTTCCCTCTTTCACAACACAGTGAACTCTAAGTCTAGTATGGTTAAGAACTGCACTGTGCTCATCAGCTGCTATGCTTTATGAGTTGTTCAAGACCAATGGAGCTCATTCACCAGACTTACAGTGAGAAAAGCATAGCAGTGAGGGAATGAAGCAATAATTTAATTTTGTCAAGCTTTATAAATTTATGATCCTACAAAGGTGTTTTTATGTTAAAATTTCACTGAGAAAGGGAAATATTTTGTTTACAAATAGAGTTGTTTTTCAGTTTTGTATAACTGAGGTCATAGAAAATAAAAGATGATACATAGGTGACTGACAGACAAACATCAAAACTCATTAAATTTGGTACTCAAAATAAACAGTAGTCTACACTAGAATGTCAAAGTGGTTTCTAATGTCAGTTAATGAATGCTCTAGTAACAGGAGAGAAGAATTGGCCAAGTATAGTGAAGGGATGCCATCACAAAGCAAAGTCTCCCTTTTCTATCACTGTTTATCAGAGCTGCTTTCAGAAGGTAATGTTGACATTTAGGGTGGGTCTTTCTGCTTCAGTTAATCTGACCAAAGAAATTTATCGTAAAAATTCCCAGTGACTATTTTAATTATAATTTTAAGTTTTTTAGATTGAAATATAATTCCATCATTTCCTCCTTCCTGTTAACCCTTCCCACATTGTCTATATGTCCTCTTTCTGACTTTTGAACTCATGTCCAGTGTAAAAGTAATCTTTGTTCACTGATATAATGGCTTTTTCAGAGTTACTGCAGAGTATGCTCACCCTTTCTACATCTTTCTGAGGTGGTTTCTGTGAGGCTGGTTCCACTCATCTCTTCTGGCTCAAGCTCCTCTCCAAAATGATTTATTCAATCTGGCTTCTCACAGCTTCTCATGATTTTTCTACTTGGCCTCAAACTAACTCTGGCAATGTGTACTAATCTTCTGGCTCCTTATTGTTTTCTGGTTTCAACTGCCTCTTTTTACCTGCAATGAATTGTATGAACTCAACTCCACTGCACTGCCTGCACTGCATTGATTCCCAACTGACTTAACTCAATTGACTGAACAGAACTCATTGACTAGCACTCAGAGATCTGCTCACCTCTGAATCCTGGGATTAAAGGTGTGTTTGTACTCAAATGTGATACTTAAAATACATGGTAGTCTACACCGCAGACAAAGAAAGTCTTTGGATTTTGTCCCTTGCCATAGAAGCCATGTTGTTGGATTAAAATTCTTCAACAGGCCTGTTTTTCTACAGTTGGCTACACACATCACTGGAGAAGTAGCTCTCAAACACATTAAAATACAGAACTATCATAAGAACTATTCTAAACTTGAGGATGAAAAAAAGTCAAAGGAGTTGATGCTGTTCATATAAGAAATGTTTTCTTATATTATGAACATAAATTTAAGAAGAGAAAGACATCAAATATAAATTCAGATGATTAAGTTTATAAATAGAATCTTGTAACTTTGTAACTGAAGATTTCTTTTTTAAAAATGTAGAACATTGACATTTCCGTTTGAGAAACTGGACCTCTAGAGAGATGAAGTGGCTAGTGTAAGATGTACTGCTTGTGTCAGAATGAAGAGCTTTAAAGTCCAAAGTTGCCATTCATGGTTGTTGATGATAACATGTCTTCCCACTATCCTCTCCTTTTCTAACACATTTAAATCAAAGTATCATGTATGTGTTTAAACCAAAGCCCAGCCTGTTCTACTTTCCAAGGACAAGTCATAAATTCCTTTTGCCAAGTATTCAGCTGTTCACATTTTCTACATGGCAATAAAACAAATTTGATTTTGAGGAAGTAAGTAAATGGTTCTCTGATTGAGCACTTGTCTTTAAACAGATCTTGTGAAGATGATTTTGACCACATAGCAACTACAAAGTATCGTAATTTCAACCTTAGGAAATGTGCTTTAATGACATAAGGGAAGTTTTGATTAGCTCTCATAGAAGGCTTAACATCCAAGTAAAAATAATTAGCATTGGATAACTTAGATGTTCTAGAGTCTACTCATCACTTAGTAACATCTGTAGGAACAGTACTGGAGCATATCGCCGTCTGTTAAGAGGCACCCAGTGAGTATATCCTTGTGGTTACATCCTTTTCTTTCCAAACCTGTTAAAATGTGATGGAAGTCACACTTTACTCAGTACAGAAATTCTCAGTGTATGTTTTGGGGCTTGGTAACACCTGCTTTTGAATTTTCAGACAGCATTCTGTCACTCAAAATCAACTGCTCTGGCAGTAGAAGAGTCAGGACTCTCAAGGGGGAAACTGAGTAAGTCTCACACAGTGACTCTAAAGGACCTTCTAGTAAGGTACCTATTAGCCAGGATATTACTACAATGAAACTAAGAGCTGAATCTAGCATTAAGTAAGCTAAAGTAAAACATGTAAGCCGATGAAAGAGACATGAGCTGCCTTCATGAACCACACCCTTCCTGAAACACATAAGATTGGTGTTTTCAGTCACTGAATGTTGAGATATTTTGGTTATATCACAATAGATGACAAGAAAAACAAAAGCATCTTGATTTCACATGCTTCTCTGCAAAGATCCCAGGGAAAAGGACAGCTGCACAAGTGGTCTACTGTGGGGTCGTGAACTGGGATAGGCAGCCTGGTCCCTAGTCGAGTACAGGCTTAAAACCCCAGTGACCCAGCAGTTGACTGTTGCCTGAAAAGGACAGCATGTGGTTGGACATGTCCCTTGGATCCCTGGATCCTGTCACATAGCTACAGCCTCCCCCACCTGCCCGTAGAGAGGTTTGTAGCCATCAGTCACATAGGAGCAGCACCAAGCCTTCCCGCATGGAGATAAGGTCTCTCAGACCAAGCCAATAAGAAGTACCCGTTGTCAGACCATGATCAACCACAAAACTGTATATAAGAATCCTATCTGGAAGGAATAAGAGTATGTGAGAACTACTCATCTGAGAGCTTCCATCATAAGAGCTGTAATACTGCCACTTGGGAAGAGGTTTGCTCTCCTGAAATATTGCCTGAAGCTCCTTCACACTTCTCACTGACTAGTTGGCCTCTTGTCAGCCCAGCCTAACTCAGCACAGGGTGATGTGGAGCAACCAAGGCAGCAATGGCCGGAGGGTAAGGTAGCTGGAGCATCAGAGGAGGTGGAGCTGGCTCCTCCTTCCTGCTTGCACTCTCTCCCCTTTACCTGAATCCTAGCACCCAGACAGGACAGAGATCTCCATGGAAAGCCTCCAGTACACAGATCCACAGTCTACTGTGTAGATATTATCCTGGCTTAAGGCAAATAGGCTGAGCTACATGATTGCTGCCCTTTTACCTTCTGTATTTGTATATGTTAGACTGTGAATTATGAAGACCACTTTCTACTTTGGAGTGAAAATGAAACTATTATAGAGTTTTGTGATATATTAAACTCCACATCCATTTTGCTAAATGGTAGAAGGAAATGTGGTTCATGACCTTCAATTTATATTTCCTTTTGAAATGGAGAATAATAGTAATACTTCACTGCTGCCCCAGAGGAGCCATAATCACTAACCTTCTAAACGCAGCTTCTGCTGTGATTGCTATGCGACCCAAGGTATTTCATTACAAAAGCATTGCCACAGCTATCATGGCCCATTTCTTTCCCATGATTAGAGAATGAGGCATTTGAGATTTATTCTGGTTTAAAATCAGTAATAATAATGAATTCATTGTTTACTGTATTTGAAATCATCATGATATAAAATAATGTGCTCTTTCCTGGAGAGTTATAATGTATGCCATCCTCCCTGGTCATATTGCTGTATTTTCTATAAGTTCCACAAAAGAACTGGGCTCAGGAGAAACAGATGGGCTCTGTTCAGTTTTTAGTAAACTGCTCTTATGAATTTCTACCAAATCCAGTTTAGAACTACAAAGATGTCTGCATGAATTATGATGCCATCAACATGGAATTATCATGCCATACATTGTAGCTGCATTTATGCAGCAAATATTGGATACAATGATCGCATGTTTGTTTGTGTAACTTTGGTATTTTGACCTGAATTTTACTGTGGTACATACTCAAAGAAATCTTTTACCTTGTCCTGCTAAGAAACTGACAGGAAGCCCTAGATATGTTTCTTATTTTAGATAACATAATAGAAAAGCTATAAGATTTTTCATATCTTTCTAGAATGAGCAAATGTACAGTCTCTTTTAGTGTTAGGATATAGAAAGTATCAATGTAAAGAAGAAAAACAAATGTGAAAATGGAAAAAAAATGTTCAACTTGGTTATGTATGGGCTGTTTTAATTTTCTCACCATCTGTGTCATTCCCTTTTAAAGCAGGATAAATGAGTATTGTGTTACCAAAGTCTTCCCTGAAACATTCCTCTTTCCTCTTAGATGGAAGAAGTGTGAAATCATGGAGGATATTAAAAAACATATTCCATCAGTTTATATTTTCTATTGTTGAAAAATACAAAGTGGTGAATCTATAAACAATGATGCTAGAATGGATCTTTAGGGTAAGTTTCACAATGGGATTAGTAATAAGAAAGATAGTCCTGTTTGTATGTGGAGTGCACAAATATGTGTGTGTGTGTATATATATATATATATATATATATATATATATATATGTAACCTTACATGTGTGTGATTAGCTGTGGATTCCTGAAGAGTGCTGGATGTCGCTAAAGTTAAAGGTAATAGAGAGTGGCCTGACATAGATGCTGAGAATGGAACCCTGCAGGAGCAAAAGAGGTACACGGTCTTTGCTGTGGAGCCATGGCTCCCATCCCGTGCTTATTTTAAAATTTACAATTCCTTTTAGGTAGCATATTTAAAAGCAACTATGTCTATAAATATGTTATTTTCCTCATAATTTAAAACTCTTCAAGACTATCGGAATATTATTACATTTGAAATGCAGAAATATCTTTCGTAGGCTTCAGAATCACAGAATACAGAGAGTTGTGTAAAGAAAAGCATTTTATTTTTCTGTGACTCTAAAGGGTACATACATTGAATGAGTCCACAGAACAAAATTATAGATGATTGGTAAATTTCCAGGGAAAAATTGTGTGCTTAAGGTTACTTCTGTGTAAGTTAATGAATGACAAAGACAAGAGCAGTTAAAGAAAGACACAATTCTCAGAAGGGAAAGAAGCAATAGTACAGCAGAGGATCCTGGGGAAGAAAAAGGACTATGAAGTAGAACAGCAAGAACGAAAAGAAACCTCATTTACAAGGTGGATAGCCCTGGTGAAAAAGCCCATATATGGTTTTTCATATATGGTAAATAAAGTTAGAACATTTGGTCTTCCCATGGCTCTTTTCTGCCAGGCCAGCTTCAAAAGCAAAAATTCACAATGGCATCCCTATATTTTTTTTATTGCTCTAACGAGGTACCATTAGTTTTCAATGCTTTTATTGATGCTTTGGTAATTTATACATTGTATTAAAAAGATTACCAACCCTACTGTTTTTATTTTTACCATCTCCACTCCTCTTTCCACTCAACCTTGATATTTCTAATTATGTTATGATTTGTTTCTTCTTTCCCAGTTGAGTCCTCTCTGTCCTAAATAGGACAAAGAAACTCACTCCACGACCTCGATATTTTCATTTAAGAGTGACATGGGAACATTGTGAAAGTCAGAGATAGTTTATAACATCAAGTTTTGCTTTCCAGGCATAGCAGAGGAGATATGCATATGAACTCCAGTGATTGTGATACCATGATCAATCCAGGCAAAAACCTAGGCCTAGAGGGAGAAGGTTGGAATCAAATTCCTCCCCTAGCTGAGGCACATGAATTGGCTCTAATCCTAACTTGTATTTTTTTTCTTGACAGGACTGAAAACCCTGGAGTTCACCTCTAGGAAGCATTTGTTCTCCAAATTGAAATGAGCCTGGGATACATAAGATTCTATCTCAAAACAAAATAAAACAGAACATAAAAAGAAACAAATTGAAAAAATAGAATAGAAAGAATAAAATAAACACATGATTTGTTGAAAATAGCAATTCTAAGAGGGCAGGAGGAAAAGGAATAAGAAACAGTGTGTGGAAATCAGTCTGGTGGTTCCTCAGAAAACTGGGCATGGTACTACTGGAGGATCACATTATACTACTCCTGGACATATACCCAGAGTATTCCTTAGCATGTAATAAGGACACATTCTCCACTATGTTCATAGCAGCCCTATTTTTAATAGCCAGAAGCTAGAAAGAACTCAGATGTCCCTCAACGGAAGAATGGACACAGAAAATGTGGTATATTTATACTATGAAATACTACTCAGCTATTAAAAACAATTCATGAAATTTCTAAGCAAATGGGTGGAACTAGAAAATATCATCCTAAATGAGGTAACCCAATCACAAAAGAACACACATGATATGCACTCATTGATAAGTGGATATTAGCCCACAAGCTTGGAATATCCAAGACACAATTCACATATCAAATGATGTCCAAGAAGAAGGAAGGAGAGACTCCTGGTCCTGGAAAGGCTCAATGCAGCAGTGTAGGGGATTTCCAGGACAAAGAAGCAGGAGGGGTTTGATGGGGGAACAGGGGGAGGGAAGAGGGCTTATGGGACTGTTGGGAAGAGGGGAACCAGGAAAGGGGAAATCATTTGAAATGTAAATAAAGAATATATCTAATAATAATAATAAAAGAAACAGAGTATGTCATGCCTGCATGGGGGCAGTAAACTGATTTGATCTTGGACAATAAATAAGGCTGACATTGCTCTGAACTGAGAGGCTATCTCTCTCCAAATACTGTCATTTATACCAATAACATTTGAAAGACTATTTCAAACACAGATGGTCAGTGACTTCATTTTCAGGGCATTGGTATCCCTTAGAAAACTGTCTTCCCAAAGAAACAATACAAAGCGTCTTGAAGCAAGTATAATTAGTGAAAGAAAGTATGATTAGCTCGGCTAATAAAAATATGTCCAGTATTATCACCTTCATACAAATTTTATAAAGTGTAAAGTGATATTTGTATTCATGTGTTTATGTATACATCCGAAGAGTGGCCATCTTGCACCATAATGAAATACAAAGAGTCAAAAGGAACTTTTGTGGTATATATGTAGACAATGAACATCTTTATTTAATGGATCAACAATAGGTTTTATAAGTTTATGCATATGTCAAAACGAATCACATGGTTTAAAATTAGTATATGAAAGAACTCAATAAAATCTTATTTAATATTAGTTATTAAGATTTTTCTCTGTGCACATATTCATAAAATTGGAAAGTCACGGAATTTTACTTGCTTTAAAATTTTCTATGTAACCAGACTACAAGATGACACGTGACTAAGGAACCTGTTTGATATTCATTGTTACTACAAATATTTAGAAAAATTTAATTTCTAATGAGAAAAAAGCCTAAAATTTAATAGCATTAGAGTTTATAATTCATGATTGAATTTCAGAAGTTAAATCTATATTTGCCTAAGGTAAATATCATGTCTTCCTTTGTTTGCCTCCTGGGATAGTTTGAAGTGCATAACCTAATTGTTGGGAAACTCCACAGACTATTCTTTCTGATGGTAATTGAAGCCCAATAACATTAAGGTAGATTAATATATCCTAGAGTATGGCAATTGTTCAACATGCAGGTCCACATCGCTTTCTTTAATAAGAGACACAGAACTGAAGGAAAGGAACACACATTGGCCAGGACAGAGTACACAGGCCATCTTTCTTTTATCAATATGAATTTTGATCACAGTGTACTGTGGCCATTTACACTTTCCACTTCTAGTAATGTGGTTTATTTCTTTCATGTTAGGAAAACATTATCTTCTATCTTCCTGTGAGATCTGAACTAATTATATAAACTGAAAAAAAAGTATCTCTGATAGAAGCCTTTAGAATAATCAATTCAAGCAAATGTTTATGCAACTTATTTTTCTGCCAAACAGCACTTAGGATTTTTTTCAGTCTCACAATAGCTGGTTCACATCTGGGACACTGATTGTACACAATGTAACTTCAATTAGAGTTTCCTTATTAAATAGTTTACAAACAGCTTTCTTATTAAGTAGATACTAAACAGTCTCCTTATTAAGTTGTGTACCAGTCCTTCCTTTTGAAACACTTGGTTTTCAAAGGCATCATGAGCTCTGAAAAGGACAAGCTCTTCTGCAGGAAACTGCAGGATAACATAACATAGGCACACACAGCTTAAAATGTATTTGGACTTCGATAGCTCTACAAATTGCTTTGTATAATAAGCAGAAAATTTACTTAATGGAGGCCTTCCTTTTCCATTCTTCCTCTTAAGTCCACATGGGCTACAGGGCTCAGTGGATTCTAACAGATGGGGCAGAGGTACTGTAGCAGCCATAAGAGACCACAGAGGAGAAAGGCAAGAGTCCTGGAGGCCAGTGTTGCAGATGAATAAGTTTTGTTTCTGGCTCTTTATTATATTTTTATTAAGTGTTTTATTAAGTATTATATTTGTTATACATCTTGTTTTCATTTCAGGTCAGTTTTTGTGCAAAAGGGTACATCTTCATCTAGTAAGGAAAGCCCTGTTTTAAGTGAGGTAAACATTGGATTGCCTAACTCATTAGAGGTTTAAAGGCCATGTATTAAGGATGTGTACTCTTTGTTATGTATTAGGCCATGTATACTCTTTGGTTGGTGGTTTAGTCCCTGGGAGTTCTGGGAGTGCTGCTTGGTTCATATTGTTATTCCTCCTATGGGGCTGAAAGCTCCTTCAGCTCCTTGGGTCCTTTCTGTAGGTCATCCACTGGGGACCCTGTGTTCAGTCCAATGGTTGTCTGAGAGCATCCATGTGTGTATTTGTGAGTCACTGACAGAGGCTTTCAGGAGGCAGCTATATAAGGCTCCGGTCAGCAAGCACTTGTTGGCATCCATAATAGTGTCTGGAACTGGTAAATATACTGGATGGATCTCCAGGTGGGGCAGTCTCTGGATGGCCTTTCCTTCAGTTTCTGTTCCACATTTTGTCTCTGTATTTCCTCCCATGGGTATTTTGTTCTCCCTTCTAAGAAGGAGCAAAGTATCCACACTTTAGTCTTCCTTCTTCTTGAGCTTCAGTGGTCTGTGAATTGTATTGCTAACTTTTAGGCTAATATCCACTTATCAGTGAGTGCATACCATGTGTGTGCTTTTGTGATTGGCTTACCTCACTCAGGATGATATTTTCTAGTTCCATCCATTTGCCTAAGAATTTCATGAATTCATTGTTTTTATTGGTGAGTATTACTCCATTGTGAAAATATATCACATTTTCTGTATATTTTTGTTGAGGGACATCTGGATTCGTTCCAGCTTCTGGTTATTATAAATATGGCATAGTGGAGCATTTGTCCTCATTACATTTTGGAGCATCTTCTATGTTTATGCCCAGGAGTGGTATAGCTTGGTCCTCAGGTAGTAGTACTATGTCTAGTTTTCTGAGGAACTGAAAAACTGATTTCCAGAGTGATTGAACCATCTTGTAATCCCACAGGCAATTGGGGAGTATCCTCACCAGCATCTGCTATCACCTAGGCTTTTTTGTTTGTTTGTTTGTTTGTTGTTTTTTGTTTTTTTAATCTCAGCCATTATGACTGTTATGAGGCAGAGTCTCATGGATGTTTTGATTTGCATTTCCCTGATTACTAAGGATGTTAAACATTTATTTAGGTGCTTCTCAGTTATTAACTATTCCTCAGTCGAGAATTCTTTATTTAGATCTGTACCACATTTTTTTTTAATTTTTATTTTCTATATTCTATGTTTACATTCCAAAGGCTTTCCCCTTTCCCAGTTACCCCCCACCATATGTCCCAAAATTCCTCTCCCCCCCCTGCTTTGGTTCTCTGGAGTTTAACTTCTTGAGTTCTTTGTATATATTGGATATTAGTCCTCTTTTGGATATAGGGTTGTTAAAGAAATTTTTTCCAATTTATTGGTTGCCATTTTGTCCTAATGACAGTGTCCTTTGCCTTACAGAAGGGTTGCAATTTTATGAGGGCTCATTTGTCAATTTTTTATCTTAGAGCATAAGCTATTGGTATTCTGTTCAGGAAAATCTCCCCTGTGCCCATGTGCTATTAGTTGCAGTGTATCTGGTTTTATGTGGAGGTCCTTGATCCACTAGGATTTGAGCTTCATACAAGAAGATAAGAATGGATCAATTTGCATTCTTCAACATGCTAACTGCTAGTTGAACCAGCACCACATGTTGAAAATGCTGTCTATTTTCCACTGGATGGTTTTAGCTCCTTTGTGAAGGTCAAGTGACCATAGGTGTGTGCATTCATTTCTGGGTCTTCAATTCTATTCCATTGATCTATCTGCCTGTCTCTGTACCAATACCATGTAGTTTTTATTATGATTGCTCTGTAGTACAGCTTGAGGTTAGGGATGGTGATTCTGGCAGAATTTCTTTTATTGTTGAGAATAGTTTTTGCTATCCTGGGTTTTTTAAAATTATCTCAGATGAATTTGCAAATTACTCTTTCAAACTCTATGACAAATTGGCTTGGAATATTGATGGGGATTGCATTGAATATTTAGACAGCTTTTTGGCAAGATGGCCATTTTCACTATATTAATCCTATCAATCCATGATCATAAGAAATCTTCTGAGATCTTCTTCAATTTCTTCAGAGACTTGAAGTTCTTGAAATACAGATTATTCACTTGCTTAGTTAGAGTTACACCAAGGTATTTTATATTATTTCTGACTATTGTGAAATAAGAGTGTTGTTTCCTTCATTTCTTTTTCAGTCTGTTTATCCTTTAGGTAGAGGAAGGCCACTGATTTGTTTTAGTTAATTCTATATCCAGTCACTTTGCTAAAGTTGTTTGTTAAGTTTAGGAGTTCTCTGGTGAAATTTTTGGGCTCACTTAATTATACCATTTTGTCATCTGCAAATAATGATATTTTGACTTCTTTCTTTCCAATTTGTATCCCTATGACCTCCTTTTGCTGTCTTATTTTCTTGCTAGGAGAGTACTATATTAAATACGTAGGGAGAGAGTGGGCAGTATTGTCTAGTCCCTGATTTTAGTGGGATTGCTTCAAGTTTCTCTCCATTTAGTTTGATGTTGGCTACTGGTTTGCTCTATATTGCTTTTACTATGTCTAGGAATGGTCTTTGAATTCCTGATATTTCTGACTTTTTACATGAAGGGATGTTGAATGTTGTCACATGCTTCTTCAGCAACTAATGAAATGTTCATGTGTTTTTTTTCTTTGAGTTGTTAATATAGTAGATTGAATTGATGAATTTCAATAGACTGAATGATGTCTGCATCCCTGGAATGAAGCCTACTTCATCATTATGGATGAAGGTTTTATGTGTTCTCGGATTTGGTCTGAGAATTTTTGCCTTGATATTCAGAGGGAAAATTGGTCTGAAGTTCTCTTTCTTTGTTGTGCCTTTTTAGGGTATCAGAGGAATTGTGGATTCATAGACTTATTGGGTAGTGTTCCTTTTGTTTCTATTTTGAGGAATAGTTTGAAGAGTATCCATATTAGGTCTTCTTTGAAGTTCTGATAGAACTCTGCACTAAACCCATCTGGTCCTGGGCTTTTTTGCTTGGGATTCTGTTAATGACTGCTTGTATTTCTTTAGGGGCTATGGGACATTTTAGATAGTTTATCTGATCTTGAGTTAACTTTGGTACCTGGTATCTGTCTAGAAAATTGTCCACTTCATCCAGATTTTCCAGTTTTATGTAGTATATCATTTTTTAGTAGGATCTGAGGTATCTGTGAATTTTCTGTTTCTGTTGTTAGTTCTTCCTTTTCATTTCTGATTTTTTTATTTTAGTTTTTAATGGATATATTCTATATTTACAATTCATTTCCCTTTTTTCTTGTTCCCCACCCCCAAAGGTTTCACATGCCCTTTTCCCTCCCTCCTCTCCCTCTTCCACCCCTTCCCTCTTCCCTGTTCTTGTATTCTCCTACACTGATGCTTTGATCCTTTCCAGCACCAGTGTCCACTCCTTTCTTCTTGTCAGACATCATTTGGTATGTGAATTGTGTCTTTGGTGTTCCAAGATTCTAGGCTAATATCCACTTATCAGTGACTGCATACTATGGGTATTCTTTTGAGACTGGGTTACCTCACTTAGTATGATGTTCTCCAACTCCTTCCATTTCTCTAAGAATCTCATGAATTCATTGTTTCTAATGGCTGAATAGTACTCCATTGTGTATATATACCACATTTTTTGTATCCATTCCTCCGTTGAGGGACATCTGGGTTCTTTCCAGCTTCTGGCTATTATAAATAAGGCTGCTATGAACATAATGGAGCATGTATCCTTATTGCATGCTGGGGAATCTTCTGGGTTATTCCCAGGAGTGGTATGGCTGGGTCCTCGGGAAGTATCATGTCCAGTTTTCTGAGGAACCGCCAGGCTGATTTCCAGAGTGGTTGTACCAGCTTGCAGTCCCCACCATCAGTGGAGGAATGTTCCTCTTTCTCCACATCCTCGCCAACACCTGATGTTTTCTGAGTTTTTATCTTAACCATACTGACTGGTGTGAGGTAAAATCTTAGGGTTGTTTTGATTTGCATTTTTTTTTGTTTTTTGTTTTTGTTTTTTTTTTTAGTTATTTTTATTTTCTATATTCTATGTTTACATTTCAAAGGCTTTCCCCTTTCCCAGTTCCCACCCACCATAGTTCCCATAGTTCTTCTCCCCCCCAACTATTCCCCAATCATTCCCCCTCCCCCCTCGGTTTCTTTACTAAACTGGATGCAATCTTTACATGCCCAGGGTCCTCTCCTTTCTTCTTCTTGGGAATCATTTGACTTGCTATTTGTGTCTTGAGTATTTAGTGCTTCTGGGCTCATTAATATCCACTTATCAGTGATTGCATTTCATGTGCATTCTTTTGTGATTGGGTTAGCTCACTCAGGATGATATTTTCCAGGTCTAACCATTTACCTACAAATTGCATGAATTCATTATTTTTAATTGCTGAGTAGTATTCCATTGTATAAATATACCACATTTTCTGTATCCATTCCTCCTTTGAGGGATATTTGGGCTCCTTCCAATTTCTGGCTATTATAAACAAGGCTGCTATAAACATAGTGGAGCATGTGTCTTTATTGCATGTAGGGGAATCCTCTGGGTATATGCCCAGGAGTGGTATGGCAGGGTCCTCTGGAAGTGACATGCCCAATTTTCTGAGGAACCGCCAAACTGATTTCCAGAGTGGTTTTACCATTTTGCAATCCCACCAACAGTGGAGGAGTGTTCCTCTTTCTCCACATCCTCGCCAGCACTTGTTGTCTCTTGAGTTTTTAATCTTAGCCATTCTGACTGGTGTGAGGTGGAATCTCAGGGTTGTTTTGATTTGCATTTCCCTGATGACTAATGATGTTGAACATCTCTTAAGGTGTTTCTCGGCCATCCGAATTTCTTCTGGTGAAAATTCTTTGTTTAGCTCTGTGCCCCATTTTTTGATAGGGTTATTTGTTTCTTTGCGGTCTAACTTCTTGAGTTCTTTGTATATATTGGATATTAGCCCTCTGTCGGATGTGGGGTTGGTAAAGGTCTTTTCCCACTTTGTTGGTTGCCGTTTTGTCCTTCGGACAGTGTCCTTTGCTTTGCAGAAACTCTGTAATTTTATGAGGTCCCATTTGTCGATTCTTGATCTTAGTGCGTACGCTATTGGTGTTCTGTTCAGGAACTTTTCCCCTGTGCCCAAGTCCTCCAGGGTCTTCCCAAGTTTCTTTTCTAATAGTTTCAGTGTGTCTGGTTTTATGTGGAGGTCCTTGATCCACTTGGAGTTGATCTTAGTGCAAAGAGATAAGAGTGGGTCAATTCGCATTCTTCTGCATGTTGACCTCCAGTTGAACCAGCACCATTTGTTGAAAAGGCTATCTTTATTCCATCGGATGGTTGTGGCTCCTTTATCAAAGATCAAGTGACCATAAGTCTGTGGGTTAATTTCAGGGTCTTCAATCCTGTTCCATTGATCTGTTTGCCTGTTGCTATACCAATACCATGCAGTTTTTAACACAATTGCTCTGTAGTACTGCTTGAAGTCAGGGATATTGATTCCCCCAGAAGTCCTTTTATTGTTGAGAATAGATTTAGCTATCCTGGGTTTTTTGTTGCTCCAGATGAATTTGAGAATTGCTCTTTCTAGATCTATGAAGAATTGAGTTGGGATTTTGATGGGGATTGCATTGAATCTGTATATTGCTTTTGGCAAGATGGCCATTTTTACTATATTGATCCTGCCAATCCAGGAGCAAGAAATATTTTTCCATCTTCTGAGGTCTTCTTCGATTTCTTTCTTCAGGGACTTGAAGTTCCTGTTGTACAGATCTTTCGCTTGTTTGGTTAGAGTTACGCCAAGATACTTTATGTTGTTTGTGGCTATTGTGAAGGGTGTTATTTCCCTAATTTCTTTCTCTGCCTGCTTGTCCTTTGAGTACAAGAAGGCCACTGACTTGCTTGAGTTAATTTTATAACCTGCGACTTTGCTGAAGTTGTTTATCAGCTGTAGAAGTTCTTTGGTGGAGTTTTTTGGGTCGCTTAGGTAAACTATCATACTGTCTGCAAATAATGATAGTTTCACTTCTTCCTTTCCAATTTGTATCCCTTTGACTTCCTTATGTTGTCTAATTGCTCTTGCTAGAACTTCAAGTACTATATTGAAAAGATATGGAGAGAGAGGGCAGCCTTGTCTAGTCCCTGATTTTAGTGGGAATGCTTCAAGTTTCTCTCCATTTATTTTGATGTTGGCTACTGGTTTGCTGTAGATTGCTTTTACTATGTTTAGGTATGGGCCTTGAATTCCTGCTCTTTCCAAGACTTTTAGCATGAAAGGATGCTGAATTTTGTCGAATGCTTTTTCAGCATCTAATGAGATGACCATGTGGTTTTTTTCTTTCAGTTTGTTTATGTAGTGGATTACATTGATGGATTTCCGTATATTGAACCATCCCTGCATCCCTGGGATGAAGCCTACTTGATCATGGTGGATGATCGTTTTGATGTGCTCTTGGACTCGGTTAGCAAGAATTTTATTTAGTATTTTTACATCTATATTCATCAGAGAAATTGGCCTGAAGTTCTCTTTCTTTGTTGGATCTTTTTGTGGTTTAGGTATTAGCGTAATTGTGGCTTCGAAGAATGAGTTGGGCAGTGTCCCTTCTGTCTCTATTTTGTGGAATAGTTTGGAGAATATTGGTGTTAAGTCTTCTTTGAAGGTCTGGTAGAATTCTGCACTAAAACCATCTGGTCCCGTACTTTTTTTGGTTGGGAGGCTTTCTATAACCCCTTCTATTTCTTTAGGGGTTATGGGACTATTTAGCTGGTCTACTTGATGCTGATTTAATTTTGGTATTTGATATCTGTCTAGGAAATCGTCCATTTCCTCCAGATTCTCTAGTTGTTTTGAGTATAGACCTTTGTAGTAGGATCTGATGATGTTTTGAATTTCCTCAGTTTCTGTTGTTATGTCTCCCTTTTCATTTCTAATTTTGTTAATTTGTATACTGTCTCTGTGTCCTTTGGTTAGTCTGGCTAAGGGTTTATCTATCTTGTTGATTTTCTCAAAGAACCAGCTCCTGGTCTTGTTGATTCTTTGTATGGTTCTCTTTGTTTCTATTTGATTGATTTCAGCCCTGAGTTTGATGATTTCTTGTCTTCTACTCCTCCTGGGTGAATTAACTTGTTTTTCTTCCAGGGCTTTAAGGTGTGCCATTAAGCTGCTAGTGTATGCTCTCTCCAGTTTCTTTTTTGATGCACTTAGAGCTATGAGTTTTCCTCTTAGCACTGCTTTCATTGTGTCCCATAGATTTGGGTAGGTTGTACCTTCATTTTCATTGAATTCTAAAAAGTCTTTGATTTCTTTTTTTATTTCTTCCTTGACCAAGGTGTCATTGAGTAGAGTATTGTTCAGTTTCCATGTGTATGTGGGCTTTCTGTTGTTTTTGTTGCTATTGAAGACCACTCTTACTCCATGGTGATCTGATAAGAGGCATGGGATTAGCTCGATCTTCTTGTATTTGTTGACATCTGTCTTGTGACCGATTATATGGTCTATTTTGGAGAAGGTACCATGCGGTGCTGAGAAAAAGGTATATTCTTTAGCTTTAGGATGAAATGTTCTATATATATCTGTTAAATCCAATTGGTCCAGAGTTTCAATTAGTTTCACTGTGTCCCTGTTTAGTTTCTGCTTTCCTGATCGGTCCATTGAGGAGAGTGGGGTGTTGAAGTCACCCACAATTATTGTGTTAGGTGTAATGTGTGCTTTAAGCTTTAGTAAGGTTTCTTTTACGAAGGAGGGTGCCCTTGCATTTGGAGCATAGATGTTCAGTATTGAGAGCTCTTCCTGGTGGATTTTCCCTTTGGCCAGCAAGAAGTGACCTTCTGAGTCTCTTTGGATGATTTTAGGTTGAAAGTCAATTTTATCTGATATTAGAATGGCTACTCCAGCTTGTTTCCTGAGACCATTTGCTTGTAAAATTGTCCTCCAGCCTTTTACTCTAAGGTAGTGTTTGTCTTTAACACTGAGATGTGTTTCCTGTATGCAGCAAAATGTAGGGTCCTGTTTCCGTATCCAGTCTGTTAATCTATGTCTTTTTATTGGGGAATTGAGTCCATTGACGTTAAGAGATATTAAGGAATAGTAATTATTACCTCCAGACATTTTTGAAATTATATTTATTTATCTTATTTATTTTTTATATTCGAGAGGTTATCTTCTTTTGGGTTTGATGAGAGGAGGTTTCTATCTTGCTTCTTCCCGGGTGTAGTTTCCGTCCTTGTCTTGGTGTTTTCCCCCTATTATCCTTTGTAGGGCTGGATTTGTGGAGAGATATCTTGCAAATTTGGTTTTGTCATGGAATACCTTGATGTCTCCATCAATGGCAATTGAGAGTTTTGCTGGGTAAAGTAGTTTTGGCTGAAGTTTGTGTTCTCTTAGAGTTTGCATGATATCTGCCCAGGATCTTCTAGCTTTCATGGTCTCAGGTGAGAAGTCTGGTGTTATTCTGATAGGTTTTCCTTTATATGTTACTTGGCCTTTTTCTCTTGCTGCCTTTAGTATTCTTTCTTTGTTTATTACATTTGGAGTTTTGATTATTATGTGACGGGATGTATTTCTGTTCTGGTCCAGTCTGTTTGGGGTTCTATAGGCTTCTTGTATATTCATGGGCATCTCTCTCCTTAGGTTGGGGAAGTTTTCTTCCATAATTTTATAGAAGATATTAGCTGGCCCTTTAACTTGTAAATCTTCACTCTCGTCTATACCTATAATCCTTAGGTTTGGTCTTCTCATAGTGTCTTGGATTTCCTGGATGTTTTGGATTACCACCTTTTTGCATTTAGTATTTTCTTTGACTGTTGAATCAATGGTTCCTATGTTATCTTCGGCTTCTGAGATTCTGTCTTCTATCTCTTGTATTCTATTGTTGATACTTGCGTCTATGGCCCCTGATTTCTTCCCCAGGTTTTCTATCTCCAATGTTGTCTCCCTCTGTGATTTCTTAGTTGTTTCTACTTCTGTTTTTAGTATCTGGATGGATGTGCTCAGATCTTTCGCTTGCTTGATTGTGTTTTCATGTATTTCTTTAATAGATTTTTGTGCTTCCTCTTTCATAGCTTCTACTTGTTGGCCCACGTTCTTCTGTAGTTCTTTAAGTGACTTTTGTCTTTCTTCCTTATTGTCTTCTTCTCTTTGATCCATCTTCTCCTGCATTTCTTGAAGTGATTTTTGTATTTGCCTCGTAAAGGCTTCTAACTTTTGATCCATTTTCTCCTCTATTTCTTTACGAGATTTTTCTATGTGTTCAGCTACCAGCATCCTGACCAGTGATTTTATATCCAAGTCTTGTTTTTCTGGTGTTTTAGGGTATCCAGGGATTCCTGTTGTTGGAGAACTGGGTTCAGATGCTGTCATGTTGCCTTGATTTTTGTTAGTAACGTTCCTTCGTTTTCCTTTTGCCATCTGGTTATTTCTGGTTTTAGTTGGCCTTGTTGTCAGTGGCTGGTGTTTGAATCTCCTGTGAGGCTGGGCTCACCTGTTGTTTCTCTATTGGTGAATATGTGTGACTGCTGCTTTAAGGGATCATAAGCTGGCTGCCACCCATGCGATTGTAGCCCCTGTTGGAGTCTGTCTACCTGGGCTTCTCCAGCTGTGTCCTGGTTGCAAGGAACTCCGAGAGCCTAGCAGATCCCCCGTGAGGGTAGCCCTGGAAGGGGTGTTTACCTGGGCCTTTCCAGCTGTGTCCTGGTTGCAATATGGAGGCCCGCCGCTACACCGCTGGTCTAGGGGCCGGCGAGCTGGTTGCAGAACGCAGCTTAGGTGCTCACCCGAGGGCGGGTATGTCCCACAGAGCCTGGGCCTTTCCAGCTGTGTCCTGGTTGTGATATGGAGGTCCGCCGCTACACTGCTGGTCTAGGGGCCGGCGAGCTGGTTGCAGAACGCAGCCTATGTGCTCACCAGAAGGCGGGGATGTCCCACAGAGCCTGGGCCTTTCCAGCTGTGTCCTGGTTGCAATATGGAGGCCCGCCGCTACACCGCTGGTCCAGGGGCCGGCGAGCTGGTTGCAGAAGCAGCCTTGGTGCTCACCAGAGGGCTCGGGGATGTCCCACAGAGCCTAGGCAGGACTCCGCCTGCTTGGCTCCGAGACCCTAGCAGATACCCCCGTGAGTGTAGCCCTGGAAGGGGTGTTTACCTGGGCCTTTCCAGCTGTGTCCTGGTTGCAATATGGAGGCCTGCCGCTACACCCTTGATTTGCATTTCTATAATGACTAATGATGTTGAACATTTTTTAAGGTGTTTCTCAGCCATCTGAATTTCTTCAGGTGAAAAGTCTTTGTTTAGCTCTCTACCCCATTTTTGGATAGGGTTATTTGGTTTTCTGGGGTCTAACTTCTTGAGTTCTTTGTATACATTGGATATTAGCCCTCTGTCGGAAGTGGGGTTGGTGAAGATCTTTTCCCAATTTGTTGGTTGCCGTTTTGTCCCTTTGACAGTGTCTTTTGCCTTATAGAAACTTTGTAATTTTATAAGGTCCCATTTGTCTATTCTTGCTCTTAGAGCATAAGCAATTGGTGTTCTGTTCAGGAATTTCCCCCCTGAGCCAATGTCCTCCAGGGTCTTCCCCAGTTTCTTTTCTCTTAGTTTTAGTGTGTCTGGTTTTATGTGGAGGTCCTTGATCCACTTGGAGCTGATCTTAGTGCAAGGAGATAAGAGTGGATCAATTCTCATTCTTCTGCATGTTGACCTCCAGTTGAGCCAGCACCATTTGTTGAAAATGCTATCTTTTTTCCACTGGATGTTTTCAGCTCCTTTGTTGAAGATCAATTGGCCATAGATGTGTGGGTTCAATTCTGGGTCTTCGATCCTATTCCATTGATCCGCCTCCCTGTCACTGTACCAATACCATGCAGTTTTTAACACTACTGCTCTGTAGTATTGCTTGAGGTCTGGGATATTGATTCCTCCAGAAGTTCTTTTACTGTTGATGATAGTTTTATCTATCCTGAGTTTTTTGTTATTTCAGATGAATTTGAGAATTGCTCTTTCTAACTCTATGAGGAACTGAGTTGGGATTTTGATGGGGATTGCATGGAATCTGTATATTGCTTTTGGCAAGATTGCCATTTTAAGTATATTAATCCTGCCAACCCACTAGTATGGAAGATTTTTCCATTTTCTGATGTCTTCTTCAATTTCCTTCTTCAGAGACCTGAATTTTTGTCATATAAATCTTTCACTTGTTTGGTTAAATTCACACCAAGATACTTTATATTTTTTGTGACTATTGTGAAGGGTGTCATTTCCCTAATTTCTTTCTCAGCCTGCTTATCCTTTGAGTATAGGAAGGCTACTGATTTGCTTGAGTTGATTTTATAACCAGCCACTTTGCTAAAGTTGTTTATCAGCTGTAGGAGTTCTCTGGTGGAGTTTTTTGGGTCACTTAAGTATACTATCATATCATCTGCGAATAGTGATAGTTTGACTTCTTCCTTTTCGATTTGTATCCCTTTGACTTCCTTATGTTATCAAATTGCTCTAGCTAGTACCTCAAGTACTATATTGAAGAGATATTGTGAGAGGGGGCAGCCTTGTCTATTCCCTGATTTTAGTGGGATTGCTTCATGTTTGATATGGATACTGTCTCTGTGCCCTCTGATTGGTCTGGCTAGTGCTTTAACTTTCTTGTTGATTTTCTCAAAGAACAAGCTCCTCCTGATTTGGTTGATTCTTCATATAGTTCTTTTTGTTTCTACTTGTTGACTTCAGCCCTGAGTTTTATTATTTCCTGCCATATACTCAGATTGGGTATATTTGCTTATTTTTTATAGAGCTTTCAGATGTACTGTCAAGCTACTAGTATATACTCTCTCCCATTTCTTTTTGGAGGCACTCAGATCTATGAAATCTCCTCTTAGTGTCCCCTAAGTTATGGTATGTCATGGCTTCATTTTCATTAAATTCTAAAATGTCTTTAATTTTCATTCTTTATTTCTTCCTCAATGACCAAGCTGTCATTGAGTAGAGTGTTGTTCAGCTTCTATGACTATTTGGACTTTCTATTGTCTTTGTTATTGAATACCAGCCTTAGTTCAGAGTCATTTGACAGGATTGGTGAGTCCTGTTTTGTGACTGATAATATGGCCAGTTTTGGAGAATGTAGCATGAGGGGCTGAGAAGAATGTATATTCTTTTGTTTTTCTCATAAAATGCTCTATAGATACCTGTCAAATACATTTGGTTCAAAAATCCTGTTAGTTTCACTGTGTCTGTTCAATTCTGATTCTATGATCTGTCTATCGATCAGTGTGCAGTACTGAAGTCTCCCACAATTGTTGTGTAACATGCAATGTGTGCTTTGAGTTTTACTAAAGTTTCTTTTATGAATGTGGGTGACCTTGCATTTGAAGCACAGATGTTCAGTATTGAGAGTTATTCTCTGTAGATGTTTATTTTGGTGAATATGAAATGTCTTTCCTTATCTCTTTTGATAACTTTAGATTGAAATTTGATTTTATCTAATAGTAAAATGACTACTCCAGCTTGTTTCTTGAGACTATATGCTTGGTAAATTGTTTACCGCATCTTACTCTGTGGTAGTGTCTGTCTTTGTCACTGAGATGGGTTTCCTGTATGCAGCAAAATGTTGGGTCCTATTTACTTATCCAGTATGTTAGTCTATGTTTTATTTTTGGGGAGAATTGAGTCCAGTAAGATTAATAGATAATAAGGAAAAATGATTGTTGCTTCTTGTTATTTGAGTTGCTAGAGTTGGAATGATATTTATGTCACTATTTTCTTTTTGGTTTGTTATAAGAATATTATTTTCTTGCTTTTTCTAGGGTGTAGTTACCCTCCTTGTGTTGGAGTTTTTCCATTTATTATCCTTTGAAGGTTGGACTGATAGAAAGATATTGTGGAATTTTTTTTCATGGAATATCCTGGTTTCTCCATCAATGGTAATTAAGAGTTTTTCTGGGTATAGTAGCCTGGGATGGCATTTCTGTTCTCTTAGAGTCTGTATGACATCTGCACAGGATCTTCTAGCTTTCATAGTCTCTGGTGAGAAGTCTGGTGTAATTATGATAGGTCTGCCTTTATATGTTACTTGACCTTTTTTCTTTACTGCTTTTAATATTCTTTTTTTGTTTAGTGTATTTGATGTTTTGATAATTATGTGACCAGAAAAATTTCTTTTCTGGTCTAGTCTGTTTGAATTCTGTAGGTTTCTTATATGTTCATGGGCTTCTCTTTCTTTAGGATAGGGAAGTTTTGTCCTATAATTTTGTTGAAGATACTTACTGGCCCTTTAAGTTGGACATCTTAATTTTCTTCTATACCTATTGTCCTTAGGTTTTCTCTTCTCATTGTGTTCTGGATTTTTTGGATGTTTTGAGTTAGGAGCTTTTTGCATTTTGCATGTTCTTTAACTGTTTTGTCAATTTTTTCAATGGTATCTTCTGCATCTGAGATTTTATCTTCTATCTCTTGTATTCTGTTGGTGAGGCTGACTCCTGATCTCTTTCCTATGTTTTCCATCTCCAGACTTTTCTCCCTTTTTGATTTCTTTACTGTTTCTACTTCCATTTTTAGATATTGAATCATATTGTTTAATTCACCAATTTGGTTGTGTTTTCCTGTAGTTCTTTAAGCGACTTTTTTGTTTTCTCTTTAAAGGCTTCTACCTGTTTACCTGTGTTTTCCTGTATTTTTTAAGGGAGTTATTTATGTCCTTCTTAAAGTCCTTTATCAATATCAAGATTTAAATCTAAATCTTTTTTTTTACCAGTGTGTTGGGGATATCCAGGACTTTCTGTGGTGGTAGAACTAGATTCTGATGATGGTAAGAAGCCTTTGTTTCTATTGGGAAGGTTCTTTTTTCTTTTTTCTTTTTTTTATTGGATATATTCTATATTTACAATTCATTTCCCTTTTTCTGGTTCCCCACCCCCCAAAGGTCCCACATGCCCTTTTCCCTCCCCCTGCTCCCTCTTCCACCCCTTCCCTCTTCCCTGTTCTTGTATTCCCCTACACTGATGCTTTGATCCTTTCCAGCACCAGTGTCCACTCCTTTCTTCTTGTCAGACATCATTTGGTACGTGAATTGTGTCTTTGGTTTTTGCCATCTATTTATCTCTGGTGTTACTTGGTCTTGTTGTTTCTGGCTGAAGGTTTTCCCTCCTGTGTGCCTGTAAGCTTATGTCAGCAATCCTGGGAGACCAGCTCTCTTCTGGTGGGACCTGTGTGCAGGAGGCTGTGGAATAGTGCCAGCTCCCTGGTGCAGATGGAGACTGAAAGGATCCTGTCCCAGCTGCTCCACTGTTCCAGTACCCTGTGTGCTTCTAGTTGGTCCTTCTCCAAACAGTTACTGGAGAGAAAGTGGAAAGCTCATCTCTAAGCACAGGAGAGAGAGCATTCCTGGAACACCAGCTCTCCTCAGGTAGAACCTGTGCCCAGAGGGCTGTGGAACAGCACCAACTCCAGACCCAAATTTAATCTCAAAAAATAAGCAAACAGTCAAAGCAATAGCAAAAATGGGCACACTGATCTTTTGATAGTTTAGAAGATCAACATATTACTTCATACAGTATATTTAAACTGCATCAGAAGAACAGTTTTATAGTGACAGAAAGATCCATTTTTAAGTTTATACCTGATTCCTTTTCATGTTAAATCTGTTGTAAGGGTGAAACTTCATAGGTAGATCAAAGCTGGAATTTAATCTAATAAAGTCGTGTGTGTGTGTGTGTGTGTGTGTGTGTGTCCCTCTGCAATTGGAAGGTAGAGGCAATCTTGGTCTGTCTGCAGGAATCATAAATCTTTATTTTAGGAGACAGGGTGTGTCAATAGACTAGAATTTTAGAACCTTCCAAGTACAAAAGCCAATTTTCAAATGAGCCCCTGGAATATACCTGGGAATACTTTTACCATCTGTACCACCTGTATCAACATATCTTCAGCATTTTTATGTGGTTTCTTGAAGTTTAATTCAGGTTTATAAAGAAAGAATTTGTTGTGTGAATTAGTACCCCAACTCAGACAACTTTAGACATACCAGTCAGAGTCTCCAAGAAAAAACAAAAACAAACAAAAACCCCAGAAGTGACAGCAGATGCTGGTGAGATTGTGGAGAAAGGAGACATTCCTCCATTGCTGGTGTGATTTCAAGCTGGTACAACCACTCTGGAAATCAGTTTGTCAGTTCCTTACAAAATTGTAAATAGTTCTACCTGAGGTCCCTCCTATACCACTCTTGGGCAAATACTTAAAAGGTACTCTAACACATAACAAGGACTCATGCTTCACTATGTTCATAGCAGCCTTATGTATAGTAGCCAGAAGCTGAAAACAACCCAGATGTACCTCAACAGAGGAATGGATTAAAAAAATGTGGTACATTTACACAATGTAGTGCTTACTCAGTTATTAAAAACAATGATTTCATAAAATTTGCAGGTAAATGAGTGGAACTTGAAAATATCATCCTGAGTGAGGTAACTCAATCAGAAAAGAACACACTTGGCATGTACTCACTGATAAGTGTATATTCCCAAAAAGAGGGTTGGAATACTCAAGATATAACTCACAGACCATATGAAACCAAAGAAGAAAGAAGATCACACCAAAGTGTGGATGCTACAATACTACAGGAAGAGAATAATCTCTGGAAAGTAGAGGGAGAGAGGATCTGGGAGTGAGAGAGGAGGGGGGCAGTTCAGATATGGAAGGTGATGGGGGATGGGGAGAAGTACAGAGAGTAATTTGAATGTAGATGTATAGCAGCAGGGGAGGAAGATCTAGGGGTAGCCACTAGAAAGTCCTAGATACCAGAGATTCAAGAGGTTCCAAGAGCCAAATAGGGAGGACTTTAGCCAAAATACCCAACAAACTGGAGACAGAACCTGTAGAGACCATATAGATAGGCATGGTCACCAGTTGAGGGTTGGGGCCACCCACCTACCTCAAAAATATTAACCCAGCTTTCCTTCTTTCAAAAGAAAAATGCTGGGAAAAGATTGGAACAGAAACTGAAAGCCAGAGATGGTTCAACCTAGAGATCCATCTCTTCTGCTGACACGAAACCCAGATACTATTGCTGATCCCAAGACTACTTACTGACAGAAGCCCGGTATAACTGTCCCTTGAGAGACTCTGATCATGTCAGACCAATACAGATGCTGATGTACACAGCCAAACATTGGACTGAGTATGTGTACTCCAATGGAGAAATTAGAGTAATGACTGTAGGAACTGAATGGGTTTCCAACCCCATAGGGAGAACAACAATATCAACCAACCAGACCCCCCAGAGCTCCCAGGATCTAAACCACCAACCAAAGAATATGCAGGGGGTACCCATGGCTCCAGTTAGATATGTATCAGAGGATTACCTTATCTGGTATCACTTGTAAGGGAGCCCCTTGGTCCTGTGGAGGCGTGATAACAAAGGATAGGGAAACGCTTGGTCAGATGAGGCAGGAGTAGGTGGGCTGGTGGGGGAGCAACCTCATAGAGGCAGTGTGGAGAGAGAACTTAAACTTATGTTACTTCTGCTTGAGCCTTCCAAGTGCTGGGGTTATGGGCACGTGATAATACCCATAAAGGTATTTGCTTATATGTACATGAGAAATTTATTTTATAGCCTTTTCTGTTGAACATGTCATTTGTAGTTAAATTCTCTTCATATACTCTCTATAATAGATTACAAAACTTTTGATTTTCTTTATTCACTAATTATAACAGCTCATTTGCCAACTTGACTATTGTTACTTTCTAGAAACATACACATTTCTTTATAAAAGGGTAAAAATGCTAAATTGGTAAGATTGAATCTTCCAATTTTTTTCCCAGGAGCATACTTAGACTTTTGAACATAAAATTTTGGTTGGGCAAGTTAGACATTTATGTTACTAATTGCAAAATTGAGATTACTTTAAATGCTTTAATGATATTTCAGTGAAATAAAAAGAATCATATCAAGTTTGGCTTATTATATTAATTCAGGATTACTTTACCTGGGAAGTTCATTTCCCTGCCACGTGTATTCTTCATTCATCACTAACAACATGCTGATGAAGCCAGTGGACTCTGTACTGATGCTTTATGAGGCTTAAATACCAAGATGCCCTCTACCAAAAATTAGTAGGATATTTGAACTTTTATCACCTGAGTGCTGAAATGATTTTTGGAGTTCTGAAGAATTATGCACTGACATTACTCTTAATGTTTTTTTAAGAGGAGAGTGAGTAGGAAATCCAAGTTTGTAATGCTGGTACCATTAGCTAGAGTGCACTGCACATCAACACTGTGAATATTGGAGAAGTGATACTGAGGAATTGAGCTTCAAATTTTGTAGGGTATTTTTAGAAAATATTTCCCTTTTGGAGATGAAAGAACTGAGATACAAGAAAAGATGATAAAACTCTCTGTAGTGCACTTAGCTCTCTTGTGAACACATTCTGCAAAGCCACCTACATATGCATTTCCTTTCAAGTACTTAGCCCAGCTTTTGAGAAGTCCAAGGTCCCATGTGTTTTCAGGGAGCAAAGCAGTAGAGGACTGAAAGACTGCCTGTTTGCGCATCCTCTGTGACCCTGTTATTCTCTCGCTGAGCTCTTTCTGTAACTTGAAGAATGCAGGAGATATGCAGAGTTAAACAAATATGTGCCTGATGATGTGAGGGTGGGGCCTTTTGTTTAATTGCTTTTTTGCATATAGCCATTACTTTTTTATAATTATTCTGAACAAAGGAAATTGAGTTTAGGTTCTAAAAAATCTCATGTGTCATACAACACCTAAATAATATGACGGACTAGCTGATCCCTATCCTTTTCAGGTAAACTAAAGTTATACTTAATTGTTTGAAAAGAATTGTTTTTCCAATATATTTTTCAAGCATACTCATGAAGCAAGTTAGACTCATAGAAATCTGAAAGTGTTGGCTGATATGTTTTTATATTAATTTATAAGATTTATTAAATGCCTTAGGCACTGACATTATTAAATGAAGTAACAAGTGCTAAAATAAAGCTTTGCTGTTAAGAGAGAGCAAATAATAACTCTTGAAAGTACAATTTGGAATCTATACTTACTGGATCAATAAAACAAATGGAAAATAAACAGTGGTATATATTAATTAATTGTACAGACAAACTAATGGTTGCCATTTATATTAAAATTTAATTTAAAGATAACACACTTTGTTCTTGTGCTAAGCACAGTAGATCTATTAAACTAGAAATTATTTTAATTGTATTTACCACCTTTGTAATGTTCTGAGAGTCTATGAATAGTTAAAGATTTTGATATTTATTTGTATTCTATATCCATCACCTTGAAAATCTACATTAAAACTTAATTATAACCACCTCAGCACTTAGCACCAGACATAAAGAACATGGACTTTCTGTAGTACTCATTGACATATATGGGAATTTAGTAGTTTTTATTTTTTCTCAATGACCTCCTTGCATTTCTGTTTCTTTTCTTGGGATGTTATTCCAAAGTCCAATTGTTAAAGACAAAGTTTTAAACTTCCACTTTGTTGTCATCATAAATCATAATGTGTTCCAAGACAGAGGAAAAGAATCATCAGTTCATAATAAGGATTTTTGTTTGATTTAATAAATACAAGTATTCTGTGATGATAATTCCATGAGGCCTAAAGTCTTACACTGTTGATAGAATCAGTATTAGATACAAAGTTTTGAAATTTACCCTCTAAGATGATGCTTTTCAAATCAATTAAAATATTTGTTTATTTATTTTTAATAACATTTAATAGTATACGAAATATGTGATGTTAAAATGAGTCATCTATATAAAATAGCATATAAGTAAATAATAACTTCAGAACTCTTGGGAGATTACATTTTAATGTTTCTACCAGAAAGAGTTTAAATTCAAATTACATATTTTTGATGGACAGAGTGAGTAATCTTTTCCCTATAAAAGAAATATCATTGATCTCTTTAAGAATTGTCTAACATACCCGGGTGTGGTGGTGCACACCTGTAATCCCAGCACTTGGGAAGCAAAGGCAGGTGGATTTCTGAGTTCGAGCCCAGCCTGGTCTACAAGGTGAGTTCCAGGAAAACCAGGGCTATACAGAGAAACCCTGTCTTGAAAAACAAACAAACAAACAAACAAAAATTGTCTAACATAATATTTGAGGATATGCAAGAGACAATAGGTGCTAGCGAGAATGTGGAGAAAGAGGAACACTCCTCCACTGTTAGTGGGATTGTAAGATGGTACAACTGCTCTGGAAATCAGTCTGGCGGTTCCTCAGAAAATTTGGCATGACACTTCCAGAGGACCCTGTCATACCACTCCTGGGCATATACCCAGAGGATTCCCCTGCATACAATACAGACATATGCTCCACTATGTTCATAGCAGCTTTAATTATAATAGCCAGAAGATGGAAGGAGCCCAGATGTCCCTCAAAGGAGAGGAATGGATACAGAAAATGTGGTATATTTATACAATGGAATACTACTCAGCAATTAAAAATAATGAATTCATGCAACTTGTAGGCAAATGGTTGAATCTGCAAAAATCATCCTAAGTGAGTTAACCCAATCACAAAAGAATACACATGAAATGCAATCACTGATAAGTGGATATTAATGAGCCCAGAAGCTCTGAATACTCAAGGTTCAATTAGCAAATCAAAAGGGTCCCAAGAAGAAGGAAGGAGAGGACCCTGGTCCTGAAAAGACTGGATCCAGTTTTGTAGGAGAATACCAGAACAGAGAAATGGTGTGTGTAGGGGGTGATTGGGGAATGGGTGGGGGCAAGAGGACTTATGGGACATATGGCAAGGGGGGAACTGGGAAAGGGGAAAGCCTTTGGAATGTAAACAAAGAATATAGAAAATAAAAAATTTAAAAAGAATACAAAATATATATTTGAGGATATGTTTAAAATACTTACCATGTGGAGCTTTCATCAGTAGGTATTAATGGGTATTCAACCCTTAGTCAGCACTGACAGTGGTTTGACCATGCCACTGATCTGACTTTGGACTTTCCCAACAATCAGAGGTTCTCAAAACTCATTGCCAGGCCAGTGTCAATGTGAGTTGTTAACTGTGGAAATACTTTCTTTCACCTGAGTCGTAATCAATCACAATCTACTTGGTGGGACCAAATAAAGTTCTTTTTAATAAGCCCTCTAGGGCATTCTGCTGTACATGCAAGTCTGCAAACCATTGCTTATTAGATGAGGCTTGAGTAATAATGTTGAAAAATGATATGGTAGGGAGCCTCAGTAGATCCATGAGGCAGATTCTCCTTTCCAGACTACAAAGGGTAAGTTCCTTTTTTCATCACTGGGACTTGGGATAACAGTCATAGGTAGATAAGTTTATGACTGTCAGCAGTGACATTTTCCAGTAAACATTTGTCAATAAAAATTAAGGCACTTGGAAAACTAAAAAATATTTTAAGTTATAAATGTTTCAATATTAAGTTTGGCTGTAAAAGAAAGACCCCGTAGGGCAATACTTTGTAAGTATGGCTTTTATAAGCATGCTCCTCTCAAACAAGACTCTATTAACTTTTCCATTACATTTAGTATAAATACACAAATTGCAAAATGTCAATTAAAATTTAAAACTATCAAGCTAGTATGTTTCTTGAGTTCTGTGGACCATGGTAGAGATGTATTATATCTATCTGCATATTCTGGATAACCCTTTTAAACGTGAAAATAGAAAGTATTTTCTATGAGGTTATTTCTAAAACAGTGAAGGACTTGTAATTATCTTTGGGAAACATTTCATTTGTTATAGGATTTATTTTCAAATAAAATAAAGGCTGATACAAAATAAATATATATCAGAAATATCTTTAAGCCGTGAAGTGGTAGCACACACCTGTAATCCCAGCACTTGGGAGGCAAAGGGAGGCAGATTTCTGATTTTGAGGCCAGCTTGGTCTACAGAATGAGTTCCAGGACAGCTAGGGCTACACAGAGAAACCCTGTCTCAAAAAAAAAAAAAACCACAGAAAAGAAATATCTTAAAATAATCACTTAAAATAATCCAGAAAAGATTAATGTATTGGCACACAATGTTAACCAAAGGGAGCAGAGCTTTATTTTGCAAAAACCAGTATGTGTCATAAATATCAGTGCTTTCTAATACTTTTTTCTGTTTATGTCACATGAGCAATCATAGCACTGTGCTTTTAATGTTGGGGTGCATAAAATGCAATCAGCCCTTGCCAGAGTGAGATGAACCATATGTCTGAATTAATTAGTTCTCTTCATTCCTGAAATGTTTTCCTAACTCCTTTGTCACCATCTACCTTCTACTCCTTCACAGTCATCACATAACTGAAGAAACATATTCTAGTGAAATCCAGCTTAAATGACACAAAATATTACTCCAGGAAAAATATTCAGCCTAATTGTTTACAGAATTATTATAATGTCATCTTGATTAAAGTAAATGAACAAAAAAAAGTTTTACTTGTTATTTTACTGTCACTTTCAGAGACTATAAAGTATGCCAGGGTGGCCTTGAATGCTCACTATGTAGTCTGAGATACACTTGAACTTCTATCTTCCTGCTTCCTTTCTGTGTACCAAAATCACAATCATGTAATCTCTATACCCAGGTTATTGATGATGATCTCACACTCAGGGCTATATACATGTTATAATGCACTCTCCCAAATAAACTAAGCACTCAACCAACCCCAATTAAGAATCTTAAGAGTGTTGCAATTAGATTGGACACCACTAGTCTTTCACAAATTAGCTTAGTTTCTGTTGCAGAAATTCTTCAAATCCTGCCCAGGATTTCTACCCTGCTTTTAGTTATTGAGTTCCTGCATAAGAAACACATTCAGCCTTATATTTTTTATAAGCCTTAAACAGATTAATAGCTGGACAGCTCCCTAATCTCCATGCTGTTAGAATCTACTTTCCTATCAATAACCCCAAGTTATTATTTACTATTCATTGTGTTCCACCTGGGTTACTCTTAGCGCCAGTTGGGCATCCCTCGGGGCCATGCTTTCTGGATACTTAACCCATGATGCTCTTCTTTCTCCTCTCTGGACATTCTTCCTCATTTTGGTCCTGTCTAACCCCAAGCCCTTGAAATTTAAACCCTACCTATGTCTCTTCTTTTTAACAATTGATTACTGGCATCTTTATTTATCAATCAGAATTAACCTGGAAGCAGGGTCACAAAGACTATGTGCATACTCCAGACCTTGGAGGCCTACACTTAGCATTATAGTAGACAGTAATAGGCAAACCTCAGCAGTTTCAGCGTACATGAATTTAAAATGCTTGACTCTAAAGCTGAAATTATTTAACCAACTTATTTTATGATGACCAGTATAAGAAGCAATCTATTTATAATTCTTTTATTACATATGATACATATTTCAAAAAGTATAGGAGATATTCACACATCTAGAACACTAGTATACAGGGTAGGACATCTATCTAAGGAGTGTCCCCAGAGTCCCAGAGCATCCCAGTCCACTCTCTTTGAGATACTGGGGACACTTACTATTGTGTAATGTGTAATTTTCTCATCTATAGAATAAGAGCAAAGTGTCCTTTCCCACTGGATGACAATGGTGGATCTGTAAGCACCTGTAGAAAGTTACAATGTAGTACTGGTGTATAATTATTGATGTCCAGTCAGCTTTCAATTACTCTAACTAAACCTTGAGCAAGCCAGTTTTCTAAGATAGAAGGCTATCTTGGTTTTTATTGTTGGAGTCCTGAGTCTGTGGTTGGTTGGCCTTGGTGCTTCTGGACTGTAGTGCTGCATAGTAGTGGAAATCCAGTTTAGAGCAAAGCTTAACGGGTTCTGTTACAAGGTTTCTTTTAGGAAGTTAAAATATTTTGGGAACATTCAATTGCCTCCACTGTAAGATGAGTGCCTATTTCTGTCTGTTACTTAAGCAAAGCCAGCTGGTGTTGTTTCATTCCTATTGAGTGGGTCTTAAGTTATTGGTACAACTATTATACTTTTATGGCTATCTTGTCATGCTGGCCACTGTTTTGATTGGTAGGCATCATAGCTGGTTGAGACTATTAGTTGCTTACCTCTGTTGGCAGCTTGCATAGCACCTTCCAGTCTTATGAAGGCTAGTACTCAGTGAGTAGGCTTTGAGTTCAGCTCTGGCTTGGGTCCTCCAACAACTCTATATGAAGTTCATGGTGTCTTCAATGACTGTCGCTCTCAATATTTGGGAGAAAATCAATGGCAATAGCCATAGTTTATGTTGTTTTGGAAGTCTCCTGGACTCCCTCAACCAACAGTTCAGCAGGGGTCTTTCATGCCGGCTTCTGGGATTTTGTTAGATAGATGTGGATTTGGAATGAACACTCTCAACCTGGATGAGATAAATTTATTTAAAGATAAGTAATTATTTGCATTTATTTATACATATCCCATGCAATTTTAAGTAAATGCAAAATAATATGATTCTTAATTTTTTTCAAATGTCCTTAGTGGTCAGTGTCTAAAACAATCATTTATTTCTGTTTTGACTAAGTACATTTGTGGTAACACATAACTACATGTGGCTGCTGGCTACTCCTGCTCAGTATACTTCTAGAAGAAGAAATGAATATTATTATTCAATAGACCATGGTTATGTATACAGATAGGAAAAATAATACTGCTCCATTCTGAAGATCCTGCCTGCATCAAGCTATATTCACACTCTGCTCCTATCAATGAACTAAGTTTCACCTCCTCCTCATAACCATCTCTACTGCACTAGCGTGGACATTTTGTATGCATGCGAAATAAGGCATGTTTTGCTTTCTCAGTGAAGTTTATTTACCATCTTATATATAATTGCTTTTCCATATGACTAAATCAGATGCTTTGTGAGTACAGATATGTGCACTGAACAAAGACTTACATAATCTAAGTATACCATTCATAACAGAGAACTGTTTGCCCTAAGCCCCTTAGCAACCAAACCCCCCTTCACTTGGACTCCATTAAAGCAGTCTTTAAAATAAAAATCTCATTTCTCGAATACTGCTGTGTACTCATGTGTCCTGCTGCCCCTTCACTCCTGAGAGCGTTTCATCCTGGTCTCTCCCACTACTTTGCTTTCGAATAATACTTCCTTGATGCTTTGCAACATGTGTGCCTTTATTTCATCTTCTTGAATAAGATGCCAAAAATGGGGAATCACCTAGCCTAGAGTCCAACTACACAGCCTTTTGACATTCTCAAAGTCACATTTCTTTAATTTGTTAAATCATAAACTGTAAAAGCAATGGATCCTTTTTTTTTCTGTGAACAGTTAATATAACGATAGTTGCAAATACCATTTAAAATTAATTTTCTCCAACTAGTTTTTCCAATACAACTTTTTTCTTAATCATTTTTATTTGCACTTGTGGGCACACATTAATTTCTCACACGTAGAACTTATGTCTGATTTTGGAATGTGAAATTTTTGATCAATATATGACATTTTTTATACATATACATATATATGTATATATAACACACATATATAGTACATATATATGTATTATGTATACATATATATGTATGTATATATATGTGTATATATATATATATATATATATATGTGTGTGTATGTATGGATATATATATATCCTTCTTGAGACAGTCTTGCCATGTAGTTGTGGCTGGAATCAATGCTGATTCTCACTGCTCAGCCTCCCAAGTGCTGGGATCACAGGCAACTGCAGCTGCTTACTGACTTTTCCTTTTATTGTGATAAAATACTCTGAGAAAAAGAACTTGTGGGAAACCGGGTTGGTTTCTGCTCATCATTCAGTTCACAGTCCATAAAATTTTGGCAGAAGCCACAGTGGCTGGAGGTTGAGGAAGCTTGTAACATGCATCCTTAGTACGGGAAAATAGAGGTGGTCAGGTTATTCTGCAGGTCATTTTCTTTATGTCATCAGCTCAGGATACCCCTGGTGTGGGGGGAGTCCTGCCCACAATTAAATTCTTCAATTAAAATTAAATACTGAAGATAATCTCCTTCAAGCAGGTCCCAATACCCACTTCCCAGGATCTGTCAAATTGAAAACAGCACTTCCTTACAAAGCATTCATGGGTGAATCTCTAGAATTTTTCTTTTTTACTCTATTTAGACACTATAGACATGGCAGTATGTCTTCCTTATATTATGAATAATACTGACAAAAGGAAATAGAGTGATTGTGATTGTTAAGGCATATGTAAAATGTTAAGGCCTAAAAATGCTAAGGTGTAGGTAACTGTTACTTGTCAAGTTTGATATTTTGTGCTGTTCCTAATGTCATTAGGAAACTTTCTCATATACTGTTACTGCTGTTAACAGGACATTCTGTCGTTTGGTGTTTCTGGGAACCAATCACAGTAGAAGTCAGTTAGAAATGCTTTGTCTAGTTAGCCACAATAATCTTGGTACTAAACTAACCATCCAACAGTACTTCCTGCACCTATGTATGAGCTTTTATGGTTTCTTGCCCTTATAAGCTACCCCTTGGATGGACCCCAACACAAGAGAGACACCTCCACCAATATAAGAAGCTATTTGGAATAAGACTTCCATTCTGAATAAGGGTTGAATAAAGTTTAAGTTACCAAGTACTCCCTAGGAACTGATATCCTCCTTGACAGAAAAAGACATCTACCTGGGTAATTGTCATCTTGCTTGGCAAGTCAAGATATGAAGGTTAGGTAAGAAAAGTCCCATGCTACCATTGAATACCCTAACCAGTGAGAACAGGATAAATACACAACAAAGACAAGTTTCTAAGGAAATCCCCTATCCCTAAATCCTGATTGGTGGAATAACTTTGCACAGATGTTTGTGTATTTTAAGCTTTAAAGCCCTATAGGATAACTCAATATCCCAGCCAGCTCCTAAGTCTGGTCTGTGGCCCTGATTAATCAGTGTTGGGGTGTGGCATTCAATAAACCATCCCTGTTTGAATGAGATTAGTGTCTGAGTACTTTGTGTGGTAATCTCTATACCCCAACAAAGACATCTTTAGAACTGTGTGGGCTCACACAGGTGACAGTTGTTGGAGTGGAAAGAACAGTACTGTATAAGATAGAAGGACTTCAAAGTCTATCATTAGCTATTGACAAAATGGATAGTCTCTGCTCATCTCCTTCTTGTAAACCCAATTTCTGTAGGCAGGGTTCAGAAAACATTTCTGAAATGTCTAAAGTTGACAATGTTATTAATATCTTGAATCTCTAATGAATAAATAGCCTCAGGGAAAAAAAGCTACTTACAGACCCAAATTTTGCATTTTCTCTTATTTGACATCATTGACCTATAGACCTATAGACCTTAAAATTGAAGATTTTTATGGCCATTGAGATTATTATGTGGGTAAAGGTGTTTCCTTGGCAAGCCTGATGACTTGCACTCAATCCTCTGAGACTCACATGGTAGAAAGAGAGAATTGGCTCCCACAGATGGTCTGGTAACCTCTACATATGCTCAGTGGCCCATGTTGGTATGTGCAGACATATGCTTACACCCATAAATAATAAACAAATACATGTAAAAAGATTCGATACAAATTTTAACAATTTATAGCATTTAATTAAAAAATAAATGTGGTTGTAAAAATAGGAATCAATAGAATGAAGTAGTTTATGTTCAGATTGCAGTTTATAGAATTGTTTTCCATTTTTGTCTTTGAGTTTAGAAATTTCTTACCACAACATACACTTTGTGAGATGTAGAGGAATTTTAATCCACCAACTTGGCCTCTGTGGCAAGGGATCCCATCTAAATACCTAGTTTTATGTTATCCACCTAGAACATAGACTCACCACACTTTTAATCCCAAACACTGAAGGTAAAGTTAGACTGTAAAATAATGCATCCATTTGTGAAAGTGATGTCTAATTGAAGGGCAGACAAAGTGATGAATCAGAAAAAGATTTGACAGAATGAGTGAGAGATAGAATATACCAAAAGAGACAAAAGAGGTACCTCCTTGAGGGACCAGCGCAGAGAGAGAGAGAGAGAGAGAGAGAGAGAGAGAGAGAGAGAGAGAGAGAGAGAGAGAGAGAGGAGTTTTCTTGGGACAGTTTTATAGAGACAGGTTGCATGGGGTGAGATTAAAAAGCCAGAGAGTAAGAAGGAGCCAGAAGACTAAAAGAGACTGACAGAGTTAATTTGAGACCAAGCAGAGTAATTTGATGAGAAGCCAAGAGAAGCCATATTTAATAAGTCAACTTAGAGGGGAGATTAGGCCAGAACAGCTGTGCTGAACTAGACAAGGTCAGAACGAAGTAGAAACGGTCGGATTCTTCAACAGTAAGTCTCATAGATGACAATTATATTTGGTGAATAAAAGTTGTTTTTATAGTGAGCTCATGACTACATTCCCTTTCAAAGAAAATGTAAAACTAAATCACCAGTCATTTTTAAAGATCCTGCTAAGTATCTGCTACTATAAATGATTTATCTATTATTAAAGCTAATTATTATGTAAAGCACAATAGCACATTCACAGGACTTCAATATTTGATAGTTACAGCCATAATGCAATTATTTCACTACCATATGTTTTAAATTTATTTTAAATGATGGTAAGATGTTGTTCATTACTATGTGTGATTACATGTTAAAATACAGAAGTGACTTTCTGGAATTTGATTGGCATTCATTTCATGAAGAGAATTGGCTTTGTCAGATTCATTAAAGTGGATCAATTGAAGATTACATGGCATTGTAAATATCCTTACCAAAAGTTTTCAGCAATAAGAAATGTTGAAATTGTATTGTAGTTAAATTCTTTCAATCCTATCTTCTGTGATGTTTCTGAAGCCTTGAGGGAATGCACCTACAAATGCCCTGTTCTTCAGACCTGAAAATGCAGTTATCATTTATCCTCAGTCCTTCAGTAACCATGGGTCTCTGCATGTTGGAAAAGGGTCTTGCCCACACCACCCAGCAAATGATCACACAATTTCAGCAAGACAAAACGTTTTATTTCTGCAGAAAGGTATATAGTCATGCCAAGTTAGCCAGGCAAGCATACCCAGGGGTTTTCATTGGATTTTTATTGCTAACTCAAGTGTTTCCATTGCATTTTTATTCCTAGCTGACAACCTCTAATTTGCATTCTTATGTGATTCGCTCATGTAAAGTGGTACAACTGACAACTAGAATACAGTTTTGCGGATGTGGTGGACCTAGTGTATGTATTGAAATTTCAAGAATTGCTGAACATAGAGGAATCTAAATTTCCACCAAACACTTTTACAAACATTTTTTTTCACACTGCAAAAATAACTTCATTTTAAAGTGAAGTTTTATATTATTTAAACATTTGCTTAAAAATTGTATTTGATAGAAAAGCCACATTCATCCACTGTTGTCCATTGTAATCAGAAACTTCCCGGTTCAAAACTGGGAGAAGGATTTGACAATGACTTTAGACATAAGTATTCGTAAAGAAGTTTAAGACCATATAGAGTTACCTGCACAATATCTTTATCCTTTCCCCAAGGACCAAGCTGCATGCTTTGGACTAGGTTTATAGAGATGACCTGGGTTTATAGGGTTGGCCTGAATCCCCTCCTGAACTTGCCACCGAAGTATACCTCAATAATTTAAAAGTGAGTTTCCGTGTCTTTGTAATCTTGTAGTAGGTAATTCAAGATTTGAAGGGTTGACAATATAAACAGGTATAATTAATAAGTGCAGTTGGTTTAAAAGAAAAGGGAAAATCAGCTTTTGAGCAATAACTGATTTGCCTGAATGCTGTCTTGATCCAGGTTTCAGGTCCCCTCTGGAGAGTTTGCAGTTATCTTAATTAGCTGATGAACTCTCCACCAGATGATTATCCTTGTCAGTCTCCCAGCCTTGGGGTTCAACGAACACAAGAACCATGACCCAGGGGACAGATATCATGTAGCACAGGAGAATCTTTACACCGGAAGCCTGAGAATCATTCAAGCTGAGCAGGGCAGTGGGAGCTAGCTTGACATAAGAAACTAAGCCATATTTGTTATTTACAAGCACCTATAACTACAGTTTACTATCATGTTACTTCAAAGCACAACACCATATGGGAGGAATCCTGGCTGTCTTTCCTCAGTGCCTCTGACTTCTGCCTGACACCTCCACATCAGTGTGGCTCTTCTGTTCTAAAATCACACACACACACACACACACACACACACACACACACACACAAAAGCAAACCAACAAACTATTTACAGTTAGCAGGACATGAAAGGAACTAAATAGTTTGGAAGGTGGATTAATTGCTTTTAGCAGCATTGCCATGAGCTGTGTTAATAATGACCAAAATAGGTATTACTTCTTTGTTCCTATGTGAAATGCATTATATCATCCCTAGATTTATTACCTAAAGGCTATACACGCTCCTTTAAGTTTACATTTATATAAATTATATATTTTCAAACCAGATAACATAATGACACACATAGAACCATGAAAATGAGTAATTACAAAATATAAATTCATGAACATTTAAAAAATATTTAGGTGTGATTAATAAATTAAACATCCCATTATACACAGAAAATAAAATAAAACATAAACCTCAGTAATATATTTTTGCACACTATCAAAACCTCAGTCAAAATACTACATATTAATGTAAATCACTCTTAGTAAGAGTTCTAAAATAGTAGAAGTATAAATCTTAATCAAAAGCAATATCATTCTTACTTAGAAATGAATTTCTCAGGTGAATGATTTATGTCTCTGTCTTTCTACATTGTCAAATATCTTAGGACTTAAATCAGAACCAGTTTCAAAACTCTTTCCACTCTGGTAATCATGCTGACCTAGGTCTGATGTTAGTAAATATTTTGCTAACTGTATATTCCTTCTCTAAGCACTATGAGAGGAGAAAGGACAATATAGCCTTATCAATGCTGCTTTTCTCATGTAATTCACAGTATATCATTGTGTTAATTGCTCAAATGAATATTGAATTGCAAAATGACAAGTTCACATAAAATGTAAAAAATGTTTTAAAACATGTACCGATAGAATATGACAATAATCTAGAGGAGGGCAGATTATCCTGATGCTGTGACTTTTAGAATGGTGAAGTAATAGAAGATTGCTTCAATGTAGGTGGGAGGAAAGGCTGGAATCAGGGAAAGTGATGTGTGAAGATGATATGTTTGGAAAGAGCATGGCAAAGTGTATGTAATATGTCACAAGAATGGAATATGAAGTGTTCTGAAACTGACTGCTTGAGGAACAGAGTGGGAAGGGACAGAGACAAAGTGAGCTGACTTAAAACACTGTCATAGTTATTCATTAGTAGGAGGCAGCAGCTTCAACAAGGGGATTATAGTTATTACTGTGAAAATGAACTAGCCACACACATGAAAATCTAAACAGAATATTGACAGTCTTAGAGAAGGTTGCTTCTAGTTTCTGGATGTCAAAATGAGGTAACCACTGGTACCAGTTAACGCCCAGTTAATTCGTTTCCTCTAATGACCAAATAAAGCACATTATCTTGCTAAGAAAATTCCTTTGCTACTTAAAAACTTTCAATATTTGCTTTCTGATTTTCTTTTTAGAGATGAGACAAGCTATGCTGCCTTCAAACTTAGTATCCACTTGCTTTGGTGTCCCAATTACTGGGAGTATAGGTGTTTGCAATTTTGCATAGCTTTTTGTAAGCTTTATTGGAAAGTCATGAATGAATACTGGATTTTAACATATTATCTTTTAAGCGTCTATAGAAAATTGTAAATTTCTTTCTAATCTAATTAAGAGATTAACTCAAAAGGTATCATTTTATTATGTTAGGAGTTATACTAACTAATGTTTATACTAATTATAAATTATACTAAGTAATTATAGTAATTAATAATTCATTAATTATCCTAATAATGTAAATGTTAATGTAAAAAATCAAAAGAAAAAAACCTCAAAAAATGGAACATTTTTCTCTGTTGAAAATTATTGCTATTAGTTTTAATTTGGATATTGATAAGACATTTTATGCATTTCATTTCAATAATTGTACTACATTGTATTTAGTTTAGTAATCGTTGCCTTGTATTCACAGTATAGTATCAACATCAAAAGCTGTCGCTTTTATTTACTAGGCAAAACTGGGATAGAGAAGTGTTAGGGTTAGCCTACTCTGTGGAGATAGAGAGCAAGTCTCCATAGAAACCCTCACAGCATTTTTTTTCTTGTTCACAAGAAGTAGGTCACATAGCTACCATAGCTGCAAAGAAAGACTGGGGGAAGAGAAGGCATACACAAGGGAGGAGACACTGTTATTACAGATATCTGACCCAGGCACATTCTTCGGATGCCATAAATCTTCTGTGATTTTTCTAAATGCTTCCTTTTTTTTCTGGAACTACAGATTTTAAAATCAACCTATGAAACTGGAGTAGGAGGTATATCATGACTGGAAATTTCATGTGGAAATACAAGAGGAACGGGAAGAAAGATAGGAAGGGGAGTGTCAGCACAGGCTGTATGGGAAAGTAATACAAAAATCTCCTAATTTTTAAAGGAACTAAAATATTTAATTAACCTTTGAGTGAATGGACTCTACTTGAATGGCTAATGTTGCTCACAGAGTCCACAGGTCTTTAAACACAATCCCGGTGCTTGGTGTTAGATATTCTTCTGCATGTTGCTGCAAAGGGAGTCACTAGACATTCCCAAAGCAATGGACTTTACTCCATTTCTCTTGGTCCTAAGGGTAAAACCGTTAAGACATCATACAACTAATGGGTAGCACACATAAATCAAGACCTGATCTAAGAATCTCAGCTTTGCTCCATAGTGTTAATTGTATTAGAAGGTGCTATCCAAATTGCTGGGTAGAAAGAGGATCAGTTGTCTTTTTGAAACCAAGGTACTAAAACACTGACCTGTTAAACAGTATATACCCGCTGGTGCCATAGTGATATTCTTGTTTTAGGGATAATCAACGACAATCTGAAATGCATGTTTAATATTGTAAGCCTGGGCAAAGCTCTACAACTGCAATGATCAGAGTCACTAGTGTTGAACTTTCTCCTGATATTATAGTAAATGCATGTGTAGACCTGGCATTCAGGTGGAGGTAGAGAAGAGATACAAGCTACAAATATCTTAAGTTTCAGACCTGCTAGACTCTCCAATCAGTGATGTCTTGGTTCAGTATCAGCTCACTTATCAAAAGATAAGATGGCAAGCAATAAATAGAGTCTATACCAATGAAAGAAACTCATGTACAGCCATGGGTAAACTTAAAAGGAAAATAGATTATCAAGTTGTTGGCAGTTTAAATGGACCTAAATATGAGCAAACTTCAAGTCTCTCAAAGCAAGACTTACATAGGACAATCAAATTCTAGGTGTACAGTGCAGATTGAAAAAATAGATGCAGTTTATTTGTGCATAAAATGATAAGTATTTAGATTGCAGGTATACATTATACTGGTTTAGAAGTCTGGGAGTAGTAGGTTCTTCTTTAGGCTCCGTTACGTCCCTAAACATGGGTAGTTACCTAAATTTAGAGTGCAAAACCTAGATGGCCTTGTATTAATCAGACTTTAAGCTTAATTGGGTGGCTATTAGTTACTGCTAAGTTATTAGTGCCAATCTTGTCATACTGGTCATGGTTATGTCATATAGAATTTTTAGCTAAATAAGACTTTTGATTGTTTTCCTTTGGGGTTTGACAGCTCCTTGCAGTACCTTAAAAGCAAGTCCTGGTAGAGGAAGGTTTAAGATCAATTCCATCTAGATTTATTTATTTTGTGCCCAATGTGTATGGTGTCTAAAGCAATGGTTCCTTGTATTTTAGTTAGAGTTTTCCTGCTTTGAACTGACACCATGGCCAAGGCAACTCTTATAAGGGACAACATCTAACTGGGGCTGGCTTACGTGGTCATTATCATCAAGGCAAGAACATGGTAGCATCCAAGGCAGGTATGATGCAGGAGGTGCTAAGAGTTCTACATCTCATTCCAAATGCAAACAGGAGACTGATTTCCAGGCAGCTAGGATGAGAGTAGTCTTAAAGCCTACCCTCAAAGTAACACATTACATGCTTGCTCCAATAAGGCCAAACCTATTTCAATAAGGCCACACCACTTCAACAAGGCCACACCTCTATAGTGCCACTCTGTAGAGCAAGTATTTCCTTTTCTTAAAAATTTTATTTAATTTTTTCCTTACACTCCATATTTTATTCCCCTCCCAGTTTACCCTGTGAGTGTTCCCCATCACATATCTCCATGAGGATGTCCCCATCTCCACCTCTAGCCCTCGAACCACAGGAGGTCAGAGAGATCAGGCAGAGGGGGGACAGATAAGCCCAAATGAAGTTTCATGAAATTGCTATATTTTCATATTGGTCTTATTTGTTACATTGTAAACTAATTTAAAATAATAAAATATATTAAAAAATAAATCTACTTGGCATTGGAGATACTATAGTTCTAGCAGTGCTGAATATGAGACAGAATAACCAAAACTTCAAGACTGTGTGGGCTACATAGGGAATATAATGAGTTCCATGATAGTATGATCCAGAGGAATACCTTGTCTCAAGCACCAATAACAACAAGCACAAGAACAGTGAAAACAGCAACAAATACAATGGCTAATTATTACAAAACAAAAGTGACCTAATTAATCTAAATTATAGAAGCATATATAATTCTTATTCCTGAAGTATTTCTCACATTCAGTTTGTATGTGTAATACTACTGTGGTAAGGATTTTATTGTCTTTTTTTCTTAGTCAAATTTGCACAATGTTACTGGCAATTTCATGAAATTGATGAAAGTAGATAATGGATTCCTATTAACATTTTAATTATCACCATTATTTTACAAGTGCCATTATTTTACAAATGCAACGCACAAGTACTTTAAACATCTAAGAAAAGCTATCAAAGGTAGCAAAAAGCATATCGATCAAGCTATTTTAGAATTATTTTGTTGTAATGATGCCAGTTAGAGGTAAGTGTTGTATGTGTTCCTGATGAGTGTGGAAGTCAGCCAACTTCCCTGACAGTGCTGCTCAGTTAGGTGACACGCTTCCTATCTCAGAGTACTTTATTTCAGTGATGTCGTGTGGATTTGAAGTGGAGGATGAGCACAAAATCACTTTCAGTATTCTGAACCAGTAATCTTGACAGTCAGAATCAATGGTACATTCGAGGAAAATTACTGTTGTTCAAGTAATAAGAGCAATTTTACTTGTTAACTTCTGGTAAAGATTATCTAATGTAAAGAGGTAAACTGTGTACCCTGTTGAGATGTTTAGAACATTGATTCATGCAGCCATTTCTGGTTATATCATCCTAGTGTTGATTTTCTATGTGAAAATAATATAAATTCAGTTTACAGATTATGAATAATTATGGACTCTAATTTCAAGTTGTTAAATGAAAATATTTTCTAGAGTTCACTCTTCAAGACTAATAGTCTACAAAGACCCCATAAAGAAGAGACAGAATCAAAACAGAGTCACCTGTGCCAATATTATTCTTAGAAAACAGAAACATCAGAAAATGGAGACTGAGAAAAGTCAGTTTTCCCAAATGAGCATATTTCAATTACGATTATGAAGTTCTTTTTGTCCTAACCCCATGCCTTAGTAAGAGTTTCATTTTTGTGAAGAGACACCATGACCAAGGCAACTCTAACAAAGGAAAACATTTAGAGGGCCTGGCTTACAGTTTCAGAAGTTTAATACATAATCAGCATGGCTGGAAGCGTGACATAGTCCAGGCATAGATGGCACTGGAGAAGCAACCGAGAATTCTATACCTTGATCCACAAGGCACAGAAGACTCTGTTCCACACTGGGTGGAGCTTAAGCATATATAACCCCCAAGCTTGCCCTGACAGTGACACACTTCTTCCAACAAGGCCATACCTACTCCAACAAGGCCACACCTAATGGTGGCACTTCCCATGGGAAAAGCTTTCAAATATACGAGTCAATGAGGACCATTCCTATTCAAACCACTAAACCCCACACAAGGAGTCATCTGATGGACCCACTGTTTTGCTGAAATTTTCTGGTGTTTTAAAGTTCTAGCTCCCAACCCAAGTGAAGAAAGCCCTTATAATAAAATTACTGCACTACTCTTTTTCCTAAATGAACATACAATGTAGAAATGTTTTGGGTACCACATAGTGTTTCTATATATAGTATCATGTCCAATGCTAAGCTAATACCCCAATCAAGTAATTCACTTTTGTTTTCTATTTCTACCCTTTCAGCTTTTCTTGATATGTCTCTTTTCCTTGTCACATCTCAATACTCATTATGCTTCCAGTTTGAAGTGCAGCTAAAAAAAGGTAATTAAGTCTTTAAACTGCAACTTTGCCTATTACCAAACTCAAAGGTATATATTTAAACCAACAAGTATTTTATTAAAGCAAATTTAATAAAAATGCAAAATAGTAAAGAAAATACTAGAATTTATAGCATTTTTCTTCATCTAATACTTTACATTATAAACTCTAGAAAATTGTTATTTTTTATACAAATAGTTTACTCTTTGTACATATGTTCTACTCTATACTGTCTGACTTAGAAAAGAAGGCCTTTAAGTAATGAAAATAAACATATTGTTGGATATGTTGGCAAATAGCTGAAGTTCCAGATACTTAATAATAGGCAAAGTTGCAGTTTAAAGACTTAATGGCCTTGTTGAAAGAAGTGTGTCACTGTCAGGGAAAGCCTGGGGGTTATATGCCCAGCTAGACATGGGCTTTTTTTAAGGTCTTTGAAAGATAACTTTTTATTTATTTTTTATTTTCTATATTATTTGTTTACATTCCAAAGGCTTTCCCCTTTCCCAGTTCCCCCTCACCATATGTCCCATAAGTCTTCTTCCCCCCTCACCTATTCCCCAATCACCCTCCCCCCATTTCTCTGTTCTGGTACTCTCCTACAAAACTGGATCCAGTCTTTACAGGACCCATATCCTAGCTGCCTGGAAGTCAATCATCTCTTCTTTGCCTTCTGAACAAGATGTAGAACTCTCAGCTTTTCCTACACCATACCTGCCTGGACACTGCCATGCTCCTACTTTGATGATAATGGAGTGAAGGCAGCCCCAATTAAATGTTGTTTTATGAGTTGCCTTGGTCATGGTTTCTGTTTACAGCAGTAAAACCCTACCAAAGTCAGTGGTTCTATCCCTAGGCTAGGGTCCTTGGCTTTATGTCAAAGCAGGCTGAGCAAGCCATGAGATGAAAATCAGTAAGCACCAATCCTCCAGGCCTTTTGCAAAAGCTTCTGACACCAGAATGCTTCCCTTTTTGTGTTCTTGTCTTGACTTCCTTCAGAGAAGAGCAGTATGGAACCATGGGTAAAATAAACCCTTTCATCCCCAACTTGCTCTTGGTCATGGTGCTTCATGATCTCAATAATAACCTTAAGAAAGAGAAGCCTCTAAGTCTTAAATTTATAAGGATAGATTTATAGAATCTTTTCAGTTCAAATGTTTTAAACTTTATTTTTAGATTCAGTATTTGTGCATGGTCTTGTGGAGCTAAAAGTTAGGAGTAAGCTTTCCATATCTAGTTTTAAAAAGAATCCTGAGATTTTCTATCCTTTATAAGCCAATGACTGGCTAGTTGTTTATCTGAATAAGATAGATTTATTTTGTTTTTATTGTCATCTTATTATTGCCATTGTCTCAAACATCAGAGCCCTTTGGTGAAGTACTTGGAACTGTCACCATCATTTACCCTCTGTACCAAAGGACTGCTTCTATTTGTAGTTTTAAGGGATTTCTAAAATATTTACTTTCCCAAACATTGTATGAGTCATTTTTCTATTTTCTAAGATTGTGTGTGTATGTGTGTGTGTGTGTGTGTGTGTGTGTGTGTGTGTGTATACACATGTCCTCATGCATGCACACACACTTGGCATGTGAACAACTGACTACAAAGGCCAGATGACAGCATCTCGTCACATTGCCTAGAGTTAGATGTGGTTGTTACCGTTCAGGCATGGATGCTGGGAACTCAACTCAAGGATTTAGGAAGAGCAGAATGTGTATTTAACCTTTGAGCCCTCTTTCCAACCTTCTCAGCCATTCAAGATTCCTCAGTTGAGAATTCTTTGTTTAGCTCAGTACCCCATTTTTAATAAGAGTTTTTGGTTCTCTAAAGTCTAACTTTTTGACTTCTTTGTATATTTTGGATATTAGCCCTCTATTGGATGTAGGATTGGTAAAGATCTTTTCTTAATTTGTGGATTGCTGTTTTATTCTATTAAGAGTGTCCTCAGCCCTACAGAAGCTTTTCAATTTTATGAGATCCCCTTTGTCAATTATTGATTTTAGAGCATTTAGATGAATGCCCCATACCTCAACTGGGGCCATGTATATTCACTGGAGGTGGGCTCTACAGGTTGTATCTCCCCTTTGTAGAGTATTTTGCTGAAGTCATCACTGTCGGGTCCTGTGAGTTTCTTGCTTTCCTGGAGTATGGGACTTTCTACTGGCTAACCCAAGTTCCCCAACCCCCACTACTACATGTTTCTATGTAATTTCCTTAATTTCTGTATTTCTCTCCTGTTTTTTCCAATAATGTATTCTGCCCCCTTTTATTGCTTCTCCCTCCTCTCTCCCTCCCATGTTTCTCCTTCACTCTATTCCCTGTGATTGTTTCATTTTTCATTCTATGTAGGATAGAAGCATCTACACTTTGGTATTTCTTCTTTGTAAGCTCCATATGTTTTGTGGGCTGTATCATGGGTATTCTGAGCTTTTGGGCTAATAGCCACTTATCAGTGAGTATATACCATATGTGTTATTTTATGTCTGGGTTACCTCACTCAGGATAATATTATCTAGCTCTATCCATTTGCCTACAGATTTCATGAAGGCCTCAAGAAGCTGATAGAGATTGCAACCCCATAGGGAGAATAATATCAACTAATTGGGCCACTCAGAGTTCCCAGGGATTAAACCACCCACCAAAGAGTATACATGGAGGGAGTCATGGCTCCAAATGCATATGTAGCAAAGAATGGCTTCATCTGACATCATGTGAGGGGAGGGCTCCTGTGGAGTCTTGGTGCTCCATCATAGGAGGATGCTAGAGCAGTGAGGCAGGAGTGGATGAGTGGAGGAGCACCCTCATAGAGGCAAAGGGGAGGGAGGAGAGGGAAAATAGGATAGGGGATTTGTGGAGGGGAGACAAGGAAGGGGGATTTGTTTGAAATGTAAATGAATAAAATGATTTTAAAAAAAAAGAAATGTCTTTTCCTCAGTATCCTTTCCATTCTTGGTGATTGTTTCTAGGGATTATTTTACCAAGGCAATCATTATCATTCTTTTGTAAAAACTACAGAGTCAAAAGATAAAAACAAAACCCCACATACTCCCAATATTAATAGTTCTATCAATTAATAAGATATTTTTGTATGAATATTACATTATTTCCTCCATCCTCTCCTGTGTGTGTGTGTGTGTGTGTGTGTGTGTGTGTGTGGTGTGTGTGTGTGTGTGTGTGTGTGTGTGTGTGTGTGTGCTAGAGGTCCCTAACTTGTCTGAGGATCTCTAAACAGGCTAGGATGGATATGTGTAGTATCTCAAGTTTCTACTAATCTCCTTTTCCCTACACTGGGTTAACAAGCATATATCATTATGCCCATTTATTTTCTTTTAATATAATGTCAATTATGGAGAATCAAACTCATGTCCTTGAGTTTGTAAGGCAAGCATTGTACCAAGATAGCCAATTCACCACCCTTTTAATTAAAGCAATAAGGTATATTTGTTGTACATCAATAGTGACATGTAGAATATCTGAAAAATGATTCTGTAAGGCTGAAATAAGGGCTGGGAAGCTAAGAGCACTCTCTGTTCTTCTGGAAGATCCCTGCTTTTTTTCTCCTGCATCCATATCAGATAGATCATCGATGTCTATAATTCCATCTTTATGGATTGCACAAACCTCTAGTAGCCTCCACGGACATAGTCACACACTGGCATATACAAAGACACATGCATGCACACAAGCACGTATACACACATACACACAAATATAAATAAAAACCTTTTCAAAATAATGAAGATGTGATCTTACTTTTAAAATTTATTTATTTTTTTAATCATTTGTTCGTGCTTGTACATGTATATATGTAAATACTTTTGCGCATAACATCTATTGGGAAGGTGTTCACACATGCACCTGCTACAACCACATGTGTGGAGGATGGAGAACCTTTATGGTATTAGTTATCATTCCTTTATTTTCCTGCAGGGATCAAATCCAGTTCACCAGGCATATTTGGCATTTGCCTGCTGAGCCACAGGGCAATCCTTAGTCTCATTTTTCAGAAATCTCAGTGTTTTTTCTTTTCTTTTCTTTTTTTTCTCTTTTCTTTTTATTGTATATTTTCTTTATTTACATTTCAAATGTTATCCCATTTCCCAGTCTCTCACCCATGAAAACTTCCTATTTTATCTCCCTCCCCCTTCTTCTATGAGGGTGTTCCCCCACATACCCACCCATTCCCGCCTCCCTGCCCTGGCATTCCCCTACACTGGAGCATCAAGCATTCACAGGACCAAGGTCCTCTTCTCCCATTGATATCCAACAAGGCTATCCTCTGCTACATATGTTACTGGAATCATGGGTCCCTTCATGTGTAATCCTAGGTTGGGAGTTTAGTCCCTGGGAGCTCTGGAGGGGTCTGGAAATCAGTCTGGCAGTTTCTCAGAAAATTGACATAGCATTATATGTGGATCTAGGTATATTGCTGCTGGGCATATATCCAAAAGATTCTTCAACATGTAATAAGGACACATGCTCCACTATGTTCATTGCAGCCTTACTGATAATAGCCAGAAGCTGGAAAGAACCTAGATGTCCTTCAACAGAGGGATGGATATAGAATATGTGGTACATTTACACAATGGAGTACTACTCAGGTATTACAAACAATGGACTCATGAAACTCTTAGGCAAATGGATGGAACTAGAAATCTCAGTCTTACATGAATCCTGCCACTACAGATTTCAAGAGTTTACTGGACATATTCAGAAGAGGAGAAATCATGAAATAAACACATAAAGATGAGTTAATAAATTATCTCTGTTCTAAGTATGATATGTCATTAAAGAGGAAAAGGGAGCTTTGTTTCTAAAATTTATAACATCAAAGAGAAAATATTTAAATGTAAAAAAATCAATAAAATATTGACACTCTGCTGAAACTGTAATGTTATAAATTACTGTGCAAATAATTGTTAACATTTTCTCAGTGTTTTATGAAAAATCATTGCAGTGTTACCTATGGACACAGTTAAGTTAAACAGAATGTTTTTCTGTAGAAAAAGAATATTTATATACCTGATTATCAGAGAAATATTTGCATTCCAATAAAGTAAGTAGCTACTGATATATCTCCCAGTACATTTTACTTTCTCAATGCAAACAAATCAACCACATAAATATTAAATTATATCATTTGTAACATGTCAATTGCATCAAATTGTAACATACACACTTTGAACAAGGATTTGCACTTTTGGATTTTGGGTAACTTTGAAAATCTGTGGCAGAATTTCCTGTAGGTTAATTTGTGGCTCTACATGGTTTGTACTGCCACTTCAGTCAACACTGAGGTCCATGTGCTGCGGGGGACCTCAATGGTGTCTGTGATATGTGCTCTGGAAGCCATCTTGAAGCCTCTTGCCTGTGCTACCATCACATAGCATGATGGTGTCTGTGACTCACGCTGTGAGAACATACTTTATAATAATTCTAACCAGTAGTCTATTGCTAATATATCTTCCCTCTTAATTTGTTTCATTGAGTTCTGAATTTCTGATAGCAATATTGAGAATTTATTTTTAAATGTTAATTGTGAATAGTTTTAATACTTTATGTATATTCCCTCCTCACTATACATTGAAAATATTAAGTGAATAGATTTATGTCTTATTTCTTGGGTTTTCTCTTGTAGTATTTTAAATATTGCAAGGATTATAAATCTCTTCACTTACAAAAAATCTACAAACTAACTGACTTAGCAAAACATTTAATACAAATACCTTTTCATATTTATGAACAAGCTTATGAAGATAAATATGATAAATAATAAATTAGTATTTAGATATCTTATAATTCAATATTTTGAATGTAGCTTTGTTTGTACAATGTGAGGATGGTATTGATATTTCTCTAAGTGAATACCAGTTATTCAAATATTTAATCCAATCTAAATTTTAGTACTTAATGTTTCTTTATCTTCTGAATATACTTGTATTTGTATACACATATCTATGTGTGAATTATTGTTTCACTAATCTTTATTCATTCCTTTGAACTGCATATTGTGTAGCCATGTAATATTACTTTATTATAAAATAAAGGTGAGCTACTTTTGCCTAGTCTTCTGATATATTGGTTATTTTAGATAACAATTTTTATATAAAATTAAATTAATAGTATGAGGTCCACATATACACAGGTTCACCAGTAACTAGGGCCATCAAAAGGATACAAATTAAAAAGGAAGTATTTAAATATGGCTATTTACAGATTATAGGATAGTATACATAACTGGCCCCCAACATCCTACCAGATAATTACATCTAATAACTCCAGCAACGTGACTGGATACAAAATTAACTAAAAGAAATAAGTAGCCCTCCATTTTACAAATGATTAATGGGATCAGAAAAAAATTAAGGAAACAACACCCTTCAATATTGATATTATAAAATATCTTGGTGTAACTCTAAGCAAGCATATGAAAGATCTATAAGACAGGAACTTCAAGTCTCCAAAGAAAAGAATCAAAGAGGATATCAGAAGATCAAAAGATCTTCCATGTTCACAGAAAGGAATGATTACCATAGTGAAAATGCCCATCTTACCAAAAGCAATATATAGATTCAAGGCAATTTTTATCAAAATTCTAATACAATTTTTATACACCTAGAAATAGCAATTTTCAACTGCATATAGAAAAAAACATAGGATAGCCAAAATAATCTTGAACAATAAAAGAACTTCCAGAGGAATCACCTTCCCTGACCTCAAGCTGTACTTCAGAGCAATAGTGATAAAAATTGCATGGTATTGGTACAAAAAAAGGACCATTTGATAAATAGGATCAAAGACAAAAAAATAAACCCACACACCTATGCAAACTTGAAACCAAAACTATACAATGGAAAAATGAAAGCATCCTCAAGGAAATGGTTAACTAATCTAATTGAAAGTCTATAGGTAGGAGAATGAAAATATATCCATACTTATCACCCTGCACAAAACTGAAGTCCAAGTGAATCAAGCACTTCAACATAAAACTAGATATACTAAATTTCACAGAAGAGAAAGTGGGAAATGTCCTTCAACTCATGGGTACAGGAGACAAGTGCCTGAACAGAACACCAATGACTCAGGCTCTAAGGTCAGCACTTGAAAATTGGGACCTCATGACACAACAAAGCTTCTGTAAGGCAAAGGGCATAATCAGCAGCACAAATTGGCAGCCTATAGATTAGGAAGTATTTTTACCAACCTATATCTGACAGATGGCTAATATCCAAAGTTTACAAAGAACTCAAAAAGTTAAAGACTAACAACCCAAATAACCCAATTTAAAAATAGGGTACAGAGCTAAACAGAATTCTCAAAAGAAGAATATTCAATTGCCCAGAAGTTTTTAAAGAAATGTTCAAAGTACTTAGTCATAATGGAAATGCAAATCAAAATGACCCTGAGATTCTACCTTACACCAATCAGAATGTCTAAGATTAATAAATCAAGAGGTAGCACATGCTGACAAGAATGTGGAACAAGGGGAATATTTATCCATTGCTGGTTGGAGTGAAAACTTGTAAAGCCACTTTGGAAATCAATTTGGCATCTTCTCAGAAAACTTCGATAGTTCTACCTCAAGACACAATATATGCTCCAACCTCCTAAAAGCACACTCGCTCAGTGATGTTCAGAACAGCTTTATGTGTAATAGCCAGAAACCAAAAATAACCTCCATGTTCCTCAGCTCAGAATGGATAAAGAAAAGGTGGTGCATCTATACCATGGAATACTATCCAGCTACTAAAAACCTAGATATTGTGAATTTTGCAGGCACATGGACGGAACTTGAGCTCCATCATACTGAGTGACACAAGAGAATGCTGTCCTTTAAGAGGCTCCACCCAGCAGCTGACTTAGACAGATAGAGCCACCTACAGCAAAACAGGGGATGGATCTTGGGGACTCTCATGACAGAATAGGAGAAAGGATTGTGGGCCCTGAAGGGATAACAACTCCAAAGGAAGACCAACAGGATCAACTAACCTGGACCCTTGGGACTCTCAGTGTCTGAACAACTATCCAAAGAACATACAAAGGCTAGGCCTGCTCATATATAGCAGATGTATAACATGTTCTTCATGTGGCAACTGAATAATTGTAATGAAGACTATCCCAAAAGCTGTTGCCTATAGGTGGAATATGTTCTACGAGATGAGCTGCCTTGTCTGGCCTTAGTGGGAGAGGAAGCTCCTAGCCTAGCAGAGACTTCAAGTGCCAGAGTGGGGGTGTGGGATACCCATTGGGCCCCACCCTCTCAGAGGAGAAGGGGAGGGAAATGGGATAAAGATTGCTGGAGGAAGTGACTGGGAGGGGCGCTATGAGTGAGATAAAAAGAAAATAAGTAAAAAATAATTAAAATATACATTAATTGAATCATATCTACTAAGGAAATCTACAACATAACTTTATATATATATACATATGCATATATATACATATGCATATATATATATATATATATATATATATATATATATTCTTTTTAATATGCCATATTTCCAGCAGGTAAAGTAAAAAGAGAGGGAGACTATCTTCCTATTTTTTGCTATTTTAATCTTGAACCTTTGAGAATGGATCAACAAAACATGATTTAATCTACTATTACACTGGAATTACCTTTTCATCTGAGTGAATTTTTTGTTATTCACATAATTTATATCTATCATAGTCCACACTTTGAAAAAAGCAACACAATGAAAAGAAGCTTATATTGCTTTTTATAGTAATTTTTACAAATAATATAACTTCTAAATCTGACTTAAAATAATGTGTGTATGTTTTATTTATTTTGGAATTCTGGGCATATAACAGAAGAATAATTGTTGAAGCTGTGTTTGGACAACATGGCAGACATAATACTCTATATCTACTTAAATTTAAAATGAAGTTAAATATAGTTTAACAATGAGTTATTGGGTTCTACCAGCTATGTTTTCTAAGCTTAATATCCACAGTTGCCTAATATCTTCCATATGGGATTTTACAAACATGTTTGACATTTATCTTTGCACATTGCTTGTTGGATAATGATGACTTATGAAACAGAAATGGTAAGATTTACTTACTTTCTGCAAAATTTGAAGCAATCTCCAAATGTTAGGATAATATTTGGTAGTAAGGTGTATGATGATAAATTAGTTGCATATTGTGTAAAGAACTGTTAAGCTGATTTTAGCAAATTTTAAAAATTACAACTCTGAATAGAAGTTATGAAGAACATCAAAGTGATGGAAAACACTAATGAGAAAGCATGAAAAGAGAAACAAGAGACACAAGAAGCCATGGATGTCTTATATCATGTTGTTCTTGAATTATTAGAACTGCTGGTTTCCTCATTTTTTATTCATGTTGCAGTTATTTATGGAGCTTCTGTGCAGCATAGTGAAGAATGCTGTTAGGAAGGGATACCACTCCTGGGAATATACCCAGAAGATTCCCCAGCATGCAATAAGGATACATGCTCCACTATGTTAATAGCAGCCTTATTTATAATAGCCAGAAGCTGGAAAGAACCCAGATGTTCCTCAACAGAGGAATGGATACAAAAAATGTGGTGTATATACACAATGGAATACTATTCAGCCATTAGAAACAATGAATTCATGAAATTCTTAGAGAAATGGATGGAACTGGAGAACATCATACTAAGTGAGGTAACACAGTCTCAAAAGAATACCCATGGTACACAGTCACTGATAAGTGGATATTAGCCCAGAATCTTGGAACACCAAAGACACAATTCACATACCAAATGATGTCTGACAAGAAGAAAGGAGTCGACACTGGTGCTGGAAAGGATCAAAGCATCAGTGTAGGGGAATACTAGAACAGGGAATTGAGAAGGGGTAGATGAGGGAGCAGGGGGAGGGAAAAGGGCATGTTGGGACCTTTGGGGGGTGGGGAACCAGAAAAAAAGGAAAAGAATTGTAAATATAGAATATATCCAATAGATATTGCCTGCAGCTTCCCATCCAGCTGGTGGTGGGGAAGCTGGACCCAGCCAGCGTGCCAGGTGCTCAGACCCAGCTGGAGGCGGAACCAGCCTCCCATCCAGCCAGTGGCGGGGAAGCCGGACCCAGCCAGCTTCCCAGCAGCTTGGGACCAGCAGGCAGAACCAGATAACTGAGATGTCCCAACTTTAAGACCCCAGGGGAAACAGGATAACAGACAGCAAACCCTGAGCAGGAGCAATGCAAAGCAGCCGCCCAACAGGCAGAACCAAGTACCTGGGATATCCTGAGTTTAAGACCTCGGGGGACTCAGGCCACCTGTCAGCAATCTGTGAGCAAGATCCCTGCAGGACAGTGGTTCAGGTATCCCAGTCACTGGGAAATAGCCTTACAACCCCACAGGAGGGTCAAGCACCAGCTAGTATCTACAGGACCAACTAACACCAGAGTTAACCAGATGGCAAAAGGCAAACTTAAGATTGCTACTAACAGAAATCAAGGCAGTATGGCGGCATCCGAATCCAGTTCCCCGACAGCAATAAATCTTGGATACCCCGAAACACCAGAAAAACAAGACTCAGATATAAAATCACTGGTCAGGATGCTGACAGAGGAACATTTAGATAAATCTCTTAAAGTAATACATGAGAAAATAGATCAAAAGCTAGAAGCCATTACAAGGCAAACACAACTAAATCCCAGATATCTCAACACACCAGAAAAACAAGACTCAGATCTAAAATCACTGGTAAAGATGCAGATTGAGGATCACTTAGATACATTTCTTAAAGTAATAGAGGAGAAAATAGATCAAAAGCTAGAAGCCCATACAAGGCAGACACAAAAATCACTTAAAGAAATCCAGGAGAATATAGAGCAAAAAATGAATCCCAGTAAGGGGGAGAAACAAAAATCACTTAAAGAAATACAAGAGAACATGGGTCAACGAGTAGAAGTCATAAAAGAGGAAACACAAAAATCCCTTAAAGAATTACAGGAAAACACAAACAAGCAACTGAAAGATCTGAGCAAAACCATACAGAATCTAAAAACAGAAGTAGAAACAACTAAGCAATCGCAAAGGGAGACAATGTTGGAGATAGAAAACCTTGGGAAGAAATCAGGAGTCATAGATGCAAATATCAACAATAGAATACAAGAGATAGAAGACAGAATCTCAGATGCTGAAGATACCATAGGAACCATGGATTCACCAGTTAAAGAAAATGCAAAATGTAAAAAGCTGGTAACCCAAAACATTCAGGAAATCCAGGACACAATGAGAAGACCAAACCTAAGGATTATAGGGATAAATGAGAATGAAGATCTACAACTTAAAGGGCCAGCAAATATCTTCTACAAAATTATGGAAGAAAACTTCCCCAACCTAAAGAGAGAGATGCCCATGAATATACAATAAGCCTATAGAACCCCAAATAGACTGGACCAGAACAGAAATACTTCCTGTCACATAATATTCAAAACCCCAAATGTACTAAACAAAGAAAGAATATTAAAGGCAGTAAGAGAAAAAGGACAAGTAACATATAAAGGAAGACCTATCAGAATTACACCAGACTTCTCACCTGAGACCATGAAAGCTAGAAGATCCTGGGCAGACCTCATGCAGACCCTAAGAGAACACAAACTTCAGCCAAGACTACTATACCCAGCAAAACTCTCAATTCCCATAGATGGGGAAACCAAGATATTCCACGACAAAACCAAATTTGCAAGATACTTATCTACAAACCCAGCCCTACAAAGGATAATAGGGGAAAAATACCAACACAAGGGGGGAAACAACACCCCAGAAGAAACAAGATAGAAACCCCATCTCATCCAACCCAAAAGAAGAGAAACACTCAAATACAAATAATAATAATAATGCCCCAAATGTCAGGAAGTAATAATTACTATTCCTTAATATCTCTTAATATCAATGGACTCAATTCCCCAATCAAAAGACACAGACTAACAGACTGGATACGGAAACAGGACCCTACATTTTTCTGCATACAGGAAACACATCTCAGTGTCAAAGAGAAACACCACCTTAGAGTAAAAGGCTGGAAAACAGTTTTACAAGAAAATGGTCCCAGGAAACAAGCCGAAGTAGCCATTCTAATATCAGATAAAATTGACTTTCAACCTAAAGTCATCAAAAGAGACACAGAAGGTCACTTCCTGCTTGTCAAAGGGAAAATCCACCAAGAAGAATTCTCAATACTGAACATCTATGCGCCAAATGTAAGGGCACCCTCATTCGTAAAAGAAACTTTACTAAAGCTTAAAGCACACATAGCACCTAACACAATGATTGTAGGTGACTTCAACACTCCACTCTCCTCAATGGACCGATCAGGAAAGCCGAAATTAAACAGGCATACAGTGAAACTAATTGAAGCTTTGGACCAATTGGATTTAAGAGATATATATATATAGAACATTCCATCCTAAAGCAAAAGAGTATACCTTTTTCTCAGCACTGCACAGTACCTTCTCAAAAATTGATCATATAATTGGTCACAAGACAGACCTCAACAAATACAAGAAGACCTAACTAATCCCATGTCTCCTATCGGATCACTATGGAGTAAAAGTGGTCTTCAATAGCAAGAAGAACAATAGAAAGCCCACATACACATGGAAACTGAACATTACTCTACTCAATGACACCCTGGTCAAGGAAGAAATAAAGAAAGAAATCAAAGACTTTTTAGACTTCAATGAAAATGAAGGTACGACCTACCCAATTCTATGGGACACAATGAAAGCAGTGCTAAGAGGAAAACTCATAGCCCTGAGTGCCTCCAAAAAGAAACTGGAGAGAGCATACACTAGCAACTTAACAGCACACCTGAAGGCCCTGGAACATAAAGAAGCTAACTCACCCAGGAGGAGTAGAAGAGAGAAAATCATCAAACTAAGGGCTGAAATCAATCAAGCAGAAACAAAGAGAACCATACAAAGAATCAACAAAACTAAGAGCTGGTTCTTCGAGAAAATCAAGAAGATAGATAAACCCTTAGCTAGACTAACCAAAGGGCACAGATATAGTATCCAAATTAACAAGATTAAAAATGAAAAGGGGGATATAACAATAGAAACAGAGGAAATTCAAAAGATCATCAGATCCTACTACAAAGGCCTATACTCAAAACAACTGGCAAATCTGGAGGAAATGGACAATTTCCTAGACAGATACCAAATACCAAAATTAAATCAGCATCAAGTAGATCAGCTAACAGTCCCATAACCCTTAAAGAAATAAAAGGGGTTATAGAAAGCCTCCCAACCAAAAAAAGTACGAGACCAGATGGTTTTAGTGCAGAATTCTACCAGACCTTCAAAGAAGACTTAACACCAATACTCTTCAAACTATTCCACAAAATAAAGACAGAAGGGACACTGCCCAACTCGTTCTTTGAAACCACAATTATGCTGATAACTAAACCACAAAAAGATCCAGCAAAGAAAGAGAACTACAGGCCAATTTCTCTTATGAATATTGATGCAAAAATACTAAATAAAATTCTTGCCAACCGAATCCAAGAGCATATCAAAACGATCATTCACCATGATCAAGTAGGCTTCATTCCAGGGATGCAGGGATGGTTCAATATACAGAAATCCATCAATGTAATCCACTACATAAACAAACTAAAAGAAAAAAACCACATGGTCATCTCATTAGATGCTGAAAAAGCACTTGACAAAATTCAGCATCCTTTCATGCTAAAAGTCTTGGAAAGAGCAGGAATTCAAGGCCCATACCTAAACATAGTAAAAGCAATCTACTGCAAACCAGTAGCCAACATCAAAATAAATGGAGAGAAACTTGAAGCAATCCCACTAAAATCAGGGACTAGACAAGGCTGCCCTCTCTCTCCATATCTTTTCAATATAGTACTTGAAGTTCTAGCAAGAGCAATTAGACAACATAAGGAAGTCAAAGCGATACAAATTGGAAAGGAAGAAGTCAAAGTATCATTATTTGCAGATGATATGATAGTCTACTTAAGCGATCCAAAAAACTCCACCAGAGAACTTCTACAGCTGATAAACAACTTCAGCAAAGTGGCTGGTTATAAAATTAACGCAAGCAAATCAGTAGCCTTCTTGTACTCAAAGGACAAGCAGGCTGAGAAAGAAGTTAGGGAAATAATACCCTTCACAATAGCCACAAACAACATAAAGTACCTTGGCGTAACTGTAACCAAACAAGTGAAAGATCTGTATGACAGGAACTTCAAGTCCCTGAAGAAAGAAATCGAAGAAGACCTCAGAAGATGGAAAAATATTTCTTGCTCCTGGATTGGCAGGATCAATATAGTAAAAATGGCCATCTTGTCAAAAGCAATCTACAGATTCAATGCAATCCCCATCAAAATCCCAAATCAATTCTTCATAGATCTAGAAAGAGCAATTCTCAAATTCATCTGGAGCAACAAAAACCCAGGATAGCTAAAACTATTCTCAACAATAAAAGGACTTCTGGGGGAATTAATATCCCTGACCTCAAGCAGTACTACAAAGCAATTGTGTTAAAAACTGCATGGTATTGGTACAGCAACAGGCAGGTAGATCAATGGAATAGGATTGAAGACCCAGAAATGAATCCACAGACTTATGGTCACTTGATCTTGATAAAGGAGCCACAACCATCCAGTGGAAAAAAGATAGCCTTTTCAACAAATGGTGCTGGTTCAACTGGAGGTCAACATGCAGAAGAATGCGAATTGACCCACTCTTATCTCCTTGTACTAAGATCAACTCCAAGTGGATCAAGGACCTCCACATAAAACCAGACACACTGAAACTATTAGAAAAGAATCTTGGGAAGACCCTGGAGGACATGGGCACAGGGGTAAATTTCCTGAACAGAACACCAATAGCTTATGTTCTAAGATCAAGAATTGACAAATGGGACCTCATAAAATTACATAGTTCCTGTAAGGCAAAGGACACTGTCAGAAGGACAAAACGGCAACCAACAACATGGGAAATGATTTTCACCAACCCCACATCCGACAGAGGGCTAATATCCAATATATACAAAGAACTCAAGAAGTTAGACCGCAAAGAACCAAATAACCCTATCAAAAAATGGGGCACAGAGCTAAACAAATTGGGCATGCCACTCCCAGAGGACCCTGGCATACCACTCCTGGGCATATACTCAGAGGATTCCTCTGCATACAGCAAAGACACATGCTCCATTATGTTTATAGTAGCCTTGTTTATAATATCCAGAAATTGGAAGGAGCCCAGATATCCCTCAAAACAGGAATGGATACAGAAAATGTGGTATATTTATACTATGGCGTACTACTCAACAATTAAAAATAATGAACTCATGCAATTTGTAGGTAAATGGTTAGATCTGGAAACTATCATCCTAAGTGAGCTAACCCAATCACAAAAGAATACACATGAAATGCAATCACTGATAAGTGGATATTAATGAGCCCAGAAGCCCTAAATACTCAAGGCACAATTAGCAAGTCAAATGACTCTCAAGAAGAAAAAAAGGAGAGGACCCTGGGCCTGTAATGATTGGATCCAGTATTATAGACCCAGAACAGAGAAATCGTGGGGGGGGGGATGAGTGGGGAATAGCATGGGAGGTGGAGAGGAATTATGGGACATATGGTGGGGGGTAACTGGGAAAGGGGAAAGCCTTTGGAATGTAAACATAGAATATAGAAAATAAAAATTAAAAAAAGAATATATCCAATAATAAATAAATTAATTAAAAAAGGAAGTGATCATAGACAGTGATTAATACACACACACACACACACACACACATACACGTGCACACATGTGCACACACACCCTCTACATTATCTCTGTATTCCTGAATGCTCTACTGGATTCACAAAACCACAACCTGCTAAAAAAGTTCCCTCATCAGGCACAGTTCCCTTGAATCCCCACAAAAGGACCATTTAAAATTGCACTCCCATGAGATTCAACTCCTTGGTTGAGGAATATCTGGGTTGCTTCTAGTTTGTCTCTATTACAAATAATGGTGGTATGTGAAGCATATTTTGGTAGTAGTATAGCTGCCAAGGACGGAAGCTGGGGTTGTTTTCTAGAAAGTTCTTCCTAGAGAGAGGAGAGAGAGGGAAAAATGGGGGGAAAGATCAGGTATTGGAAGGTACAGGAGAGAAGTTCAGAGGATCGAGGGCAGCACTTAGTGACAGGAGCCTGATATGGCTGTTCCCTGAGAAGTTCTTCAGCCCCTGACCAATACATATATAGATTCTTACAGGTAACCTTGCACTGTGCCTGGGTCCCTCAATGGAAGAGCTAGAGAAAGGACTGAAGAAACTGAAGAGGATTGCAACCCCATAGGAAGAACAATTTTAACTAAACTGATCACCGAGAACTCTCGGGGTCCAAATTGTCAGAGTATACATGGAGGAATCCATGGCTCCAAATACATATTTATCTGACACCAATGGGAGGGGAAGCCCTTGGTCCTGTGGAGGCTTGATACCCCAGTGTAGGAGAATGCTAGAGCTATGAGAAAGAAATGGTTGACTAGGTGGAGGAGCACCCTCAAGGAGGCAAAAGGGAGGATGGAGAAGGGAACTGGGATGGGGGGATAGTAGAGAGGTAAGCAGGAATGGGGATATCATTTGAAATGTAAATGAATAAAATCATCAACATAAAAATCAATCAAACAAAAAAAAGAATGCAAGGATAAAGATGGAACAGAGACTGAAGTAATGGTTGACCAGTGACCAGCCCATTTTGAGACCCACCCCACTGGTAGGCACCAGTCCTTCATCCTATTATTGATGTTATCTTGTGCTTGCAGACAGGAGCCTTGTATAGCAGTCCTCTTAAATACTCTACCCAGAATCTTACTGAGAGAGATGCAAATACCCACAGACAAATGTTGGACAGAGATTGAGGACCCCTATGGAAGAGTTAGGGGAAGGATTGGAGGCCTTCAAGGAGATGGAAATGCCACAGGAAGACCAACAGTGTCAACTAACCTGGACTCTTGGGAGCTCCCAGATTCTGAGCCACCAATCAAAGGGCATACACGAGCTGGTCCAAAGCACCCCCCCGCCCCCCACACTTAACAGAAGGCTGCCATGTCTGGCCTCATTTGGGCTAATCCTGCAGAGAATTGAACCCTATGGTGGGAGAATACAGGGAGTAGTGTCCTCTCAGGGGTGTCAGGGAGGGCAGAAGATGGAATGAACTTTTCATGGGGGATCCATGAAAGGGCAAGATTAATTAATTAATTAATTAATTAATAAAAATTGAAGCAACAAAATATACAAATATGAAAGGCTTGGGATGAAGTGATCAAGAGAAACTCTGGAATATATGGGGAGTAAAGACTTTATTGTAAAGTAATTAACATTGTTGTCAGATATACAGACAGACAATAGCAAGGTGAGGGCTCTGAATCGAAGTTGGGGAGTTGACGGAAGAGATACACAGCAAGGTGAGGGTCCTAATGAAAGGAAATGGCTGCATGACAAAGTGTGAATCTCTTCAAATACCTTTCTGAGGATGGGAGAGGTTTAACAGTACAAGCCAGTGTGAGAACCAAAGTTATGTTTTAAGTTTAATTACTATGTCTAAGAGATCCATAAACCAAAAGTGCCTCTAGCATGAAAGGCCCTTGCCTAAGGACAGATACTTGGTGAAATGCTGGAGGGTAATGTTTATAGAAGATAACAAGCTACATGTTCTCGCTTTCCTAAATAAGTTTATTTGATCTGCACCATAAGTGATTCATGTAGGCAGGAAATATGTCAGGATGCATGCTTGCCCCTGATTGGACCTGGTGAGAAATATACAGCCTTATCAGTTTGCCTTTATAAGCCTTAGCAAAATATGACTCATCTCCATTTTTTTCTGGAAATCCCAGAAAGGTCCTAGGCACAGTCTCATATACTAGACACTATTTAAGTAAAGCTTGCTTCAAATTTGGCTCAAAATTGTGGTAGTGTTCTTATTCTAGCTCAGTGCAATTAACACCAGGCCCTTTGATTCTCAGGTATGAGGCAGAAACAGGATAGGGAGCGAGATATGCAGCCACCAATACCCTCCTTGATACAAATGCACTTTTCATATGAGAAATACTGGCCTGGGAATTGTTAATGCTCAAAGATAATGCCAGAGAAGAGTGTTTGCATGTATCTGTGAAAGGACTAAAAACTGATTCTAACATTTTTTTATATTCTATTTGTTTTTTTTAATATTTTATTTTCTATATTCTATGTTTACATTCCAAAGGCTTTCCCCTTTCCCAGTTCCCACCCACCATAGTTCCCATAGTTTCTCTCCCCCCCAACTGTTCCCCAATCATTCCCCCTCCCCCCTCGGTTTCTTTACTAAACTGGATGCAATCTTTACAGGCCCAGGGTCCTCTCCTTTCTTCTTCTTGGGAATCATTTGACTTGCTATTTGTGTCTTGAGTATTTAGGGCTTCTGGGCTCATTAATATCCACTTATCAGTGATTGCATTTCATGTGCATTCTTTTGTGATTGGGTTAATTCACTCAGGATGATATTTTCCAGGTCTAACCATTTACCTACAAATTGCATGAATTCATTATTTTTAATTGCTGAGTAGTATTCCATTGTATAAATATACCACATTTTCTGTATCCATTCCTCCTTTGAGGGATATTTGGGCTCCTTCCAATTTCTGGCTATTATAAACAAGGCTGCTATAAACATAGTGGAGCATGTGTCCTTATTGCATGCAGGGGAATCCTCTGGGTATATGCCCAGGAGTGGTATGCCAGGGTCCTCTGGAAGTGACATGCCCAATTTTCTGAGGAACCGCCAAACTGATTTCCAGAGCGGTTTTACCATTTTGCAATCCCACCAACAGTGGAGGAGTGTTCCTCTTTCTCCACATCCCCGCCAGCACTTGTTGTCTCTTGAGTTTTTAATCTTAGCCATTCTGACTGGTGTGAGGTGGAATCTCAGGGTTGTTTTGATTTGCATTTCCCTGATGACTAATGATGTTGAACATCTTTTAAGGTGTTTCTCGGCCATCCGAATTTCTTCTGGTGAAAATTCTTTGGTTAGCTCTAACATTTTATTCTTAAAAAGTGAAACCCTCCAATAAAAATAAGCTAATCAAAGATGAAAAAGTATTAGAACTGGAGAGTTCCCATTTTAATGGAATGATCACAAACATTTATTTCAGAAAGGGGATATCTAACTATAACTTAAGAAAACCACCTCAGGTGTCTGGCATTGTACTAGACTGAAGAAATCCTTCGAGGTTTGGGAGAATATAACCTAGGACCCTGTGCATGTTAGCACAAGTAATGTGCTACTGACCTACATCTCCAGCCACCAAGACTATGTTTTCCAAGACTATATTTGTTGTTGTGGGCATTTAACTAGACTTTGAAGCAACATTGAAGAAGAGCCAATAGCTATTGTGTGGCTGTTTTTCCTAAACACATAGCACAACCATCCTATCTGCATTATGAAAAGAAGATTGCCATAGCAACTAACTGAGCAGAATAGAGTGGTAGCTAGACTGTGGTAATGGAGTTATTGACACTCACTAGTAGAAAAAGGAGCATCACGAGAGCCTCACTGAAGAAATTAGTCCTTCCTTCTTTTACACAGTCTGTTCTCCATCTGCAAGTGATCCTGGCATAGAATATGTCCCAGTTGTCCCTCCCTGAGTTCTTCACCCCTCTGTCCTCTTTTTCTCTGAGAGAGTGCTCCTCCGTGACTTATTAAGGATTTTACTGCTTCGAATAGACATCATGACCAAAGTAACTCTTATGAGGAGATTTAATTGGGGCTGACTTACAGGTTCAGAGGTTCAGTTCATTATCATCAAGGCAGGAGCATTACAACATCCAGGCAGGCATGGTATAGGAGGAGCTGAGAGTTCTACATCTTCATCTGAAGGCTATTAGAAGACTATATTCTAGGGAGCTAGGATGAGGGTGTTAAAGCCCACACCCACAAGAACACACCAATTCCAACAAGGCCACACCTCCTAATAGTGCCATTCCCTAGGGCAAGTATATTCAAACTATCACAGAAGATGTGGAGTTTAACTGAAAAGGGAGTCCATGATACAGCTGCCAAGAGGTCATTAGCTATAATGGGGTGGGACCTGGCAGTTCATGTAAATACTTTCTCAACTGTACTCTGTAGAGAAGCCCAGTGAACACACAGCTTTACCAAGTTGGACCTTGATGGAGTTGTCTCTTTGGTCGCCTATGGGTATCTTATCATGGCGGAAGAGATGGTTCACACTCATCTAGGAAAAGTCACACAGCTGTAGCCAATCACAATTACCTCAGAGTCATACTGGAAGTGTATACTTGTAGCAATGTTTCCATAACCCTTCGTTATCAATTCTCCTAGCAGGGGAGAATAATCCTCATGAATAATACTGAAAAGGTAACTCAATTTATTTAGTTAAAATGAATTATTTCCAGAAGAGAGGCTGAGTTTAAGAAAGAAGACTAAATGTACTTTGTTACTCATTTGGCTTTTATTGAGATCAGGCTATATTCTATCTGAATTACTCTTTCAGGCTATGCCTTTCCCCAAGAGACTCCATTTCCAAGCTTCCCTTTAATTTTGGGCTTCTGTGTAGATAGGTGAATACCGTCTGGCAATCCCATGCAGCATAGTCTGATTAATGGCTGATTGCTGGTAGAACATAGGTTGCCACTATATAAATTTATTGGGGTAGATTTTGACGGTAGGGACATATGGGTATATTAAAACTTTCATCAGTGAAGCAATGTCCCCCAACTCTTCCATAAAAGTCCCCAGGATCCATTCAATGTTAAGCTATGGCTCTCTGCATCTGTTTCAATCAACTGGGTAGAGCCTCTCAGAGGACAGCTATTCTAGGCTCCTGTCTGCTAGCATAACATAGTATCATTAATAGTGTCAGGGATTAGGGCTATCCCATGGGGTGGGTTTAAAATTGGGCCAGTTATTGGTTGGCTATTTTCTTTCCTTTTTTTGTTTTTTTGTTTGTTTTTTGAGACAGGGTTTCTCTGTGTAGCCCTGGCTGTCCTGGAACTCACTTTGTAGACCAGGCTGGCCTCGAACTCAGAAATCTGCCTGCTTCTGCCTCCCTAGTGATGGGATTAAAGGTGTTCGCCACCACCACCCGCTGGTTGGCCATTTTCTAGTCTCTGCTCCATCCCTTGTCCCTGCAATTTTTCTAGGCAGCATAAATTTTGGGAAGAATGTTTTGCGGGTTAGATAGTGTCCATATCACTTCAATGAAGTTCCTAACTGAATACAAGAGGTATCCTCTTCAGGTTCCATGTCCCCACTGCTGTGAGTCTCAGCCTATGTCACCCAATTGATTCCTGGGAGCTGTCACTGGTATGTCCTTGAGATGCTCCCCTAAACACACACTGCAGATGATTACCATTTATTCTCCTGGCCTTCTGGCCCTCTTGTCTGTTTCTCCCTACACCTGATCCTGAAACTTCCCAATTCCCCTTGCAGCCCTCTCTCCCAGGCAGATCCTTTCCTCCATCTGCCTCTTATGATTATTTTATTTCTGCTTCTAAGTGAGGTTCAAGCATCCTCCCTTGAGCCTTCCCTCTTGTTTAGCTTATTTGGGTTTGTGGAGTGTACATGGATAGCCTGTAATTTATGGCTAATATTTGTTTTTAGGTGAGTACATGCCATGCATGTCCTTCTGGGACTGGAATACCTCACTTATTATGGCATTCTCAAGTTCCATTCATTTGCCTGCAAAATAAATCATGTCTCTTTTTATTTAATAGTTGACCAGTATTCCACTATGTAGATGTAGCAGATTTTTATCCATTCTTCAGTTGATGGGAGATCTAGGCTGGTTCTAGTTTCTGGTTATTACTAATAAAGTTGTCATGAACATAGCTGAACAAGTAGATTACTTTTGGTAAAATAGCCTTTTCACCATGTTAATGCCACATATATGTGAGCATGGAGATCTTTCCAACTTCTGATAGCTTCCTCTTCTTTCATCACACATTTTTTGTTAGATATTTTCTTCATTTACATTTCAAGTGTTATCCCCTTTTCTGGTTTCTCTTTTGAAAACACCCTATCCCATCCACCTTTCCCCCTTCTCACCAACCCACTCACTCCTACTTCCCTGTCCTGGCATTCCCCTATACTGAGGCATTGAGCCTTGTCAGGAACAAGGCCCTCCCCTCCCTTTGATGTCCAATAAGGCCATCCTCTGCTACATATGAGGATGGAACCATGGGTTCTTTCATGTGTACTTTTTGGTTGGTGGTTTAGTCCCTGGGAGCTCTGGTTCACTGGTTTGTTCATATTGTTGTTCCTCCAATGAGACTGCAAGCTCCTTCAGCTCTTTGGTCCTTTCTCTAGCTCTTCCATTGGCGACCTTGTGCTCAGTCCAATAGTTGTCTGTAAGCATCCACCTGTGTATTTGTCAGGTACTAGAAGAGCCTCTCAGGAGACAGCTAATCAGGCTCCTGTCAGCAAATGCTTGTTGACATCCAAAATAGTGTCTAATATTCGTGACTGTATATGGGATGGATCCCAAGGTGGGACAGTCTTTGGATGGTCTTTCCTTCAGTCTCTGCTCCACACTGTCTCTGTTTTAAATTTTTGTCATATTAGGTCGTTGAGTGCTTGTTTGGAGTCACACCAACGTATTACAACCTTTAGCCACTTTTTATTTTTCAAAGCCAAGTTATGTTTCATTTCAGAGTGATGAAGTAACAATTGATAAATATAGTAAGTTTGGATATATAAAATGAAAAGAAAGAGTGATGTGTGTGTGTGTGTGTGTTTGTGTGTATATATATATATATATATATATATATATCAATATATATCATATGATATATATATATAATTGTTAACATTAGTTAAATTGAATTAATAAAATGGGATAATGGGAAATAAAATTATACATGCATTTATTTATTATTTACTCTGTGTGTGCTTGTGTGTGTATGTGTGTTTGTACACATGTGTCTGATATTGAGCTGGTTAGTGTATTTTCAACTTTCCTCTAGCAAGGGTTAACTAGAAAGAAGGAATTTCAGTTGATAAAAATACCTTTATTGGATTACTCTATAGGCAACATTTGTAGAGCATTTTATTTATTAATGATTAAAGATAGGACAGCCCACTTCAGGATATGCCATTAATGATCAAGCCTTCCTGGGCCTTAAGAAGGCAAGCTGAATGAGTCATGAAGAGCAAACAATCAAGCATTATGTTTCCATGGTTTCTACTACAGTTCCTACACTGAGCTCTATCTCTGGTTTTCATCAATGATAAACTAAGGTTGTAAGATGAAAAATAAAATTGTTTACTTTCCCATATTTCTTCTTACTACAGTGATATTTACTATAGCCAAAGAAACAACTAGGATACATGGAGTATGTGTGGAGGTCATAGGACATCTTCCAGGGGTCAATTTCCTTCTACTATATTGTTGCAGTAGATTCATCTCAGGTCTTAAGCTTGGTAGCAGGTTATTGTTACCTACTGTTATTGCTAAATATTGAGCTATCTCTCCAGCCCTAAAATATAAAATATGTTTTTTCTTGATTGTATTTTACTGAAAAATTCATTATTTTTACAATTATTTCAGGAAATGATAAAATAACAATCTTTTTTTTAGATTTTTTAGATCACTATGTTGAATCCTAAATATGCTAAAATCAAAGCAGTAATAATTTTTCATGCATCTTATGATTAATATATCTGAAAAGTTTCATGAAGTGAAATAAGTACATCTATTAGTTTTTTCCAATTAAACATAAAACAGCAGATACATTATTAAAAAGCAGCAAATATTTGAGTAGCAATGAAAAAGTAACATTAAATGTTCAGAGTAATCTGAGAAAACATGATTTGTCATGCAGTGAGAGTTTATAAAGCAGCAGAAGTTAATATGACAAATATATATGAAGTTTGAAAACTGAAAACTACTTGTAAGTGAGACAATTCTATCATGTTCTAAAGATTAGAAGAGAATTCCTTATTCTTTTTCAAGATAATTCCACATTCTGAATGAGGCCCATAAACGAAAATTCTTTATTAAAGTTTAGTTTAATTAGTTAAAGGTTCAGTGAATTTTTTCAGGCAAAAGTTCCACCATCTGTAAAAGCATACATGTTAGGGTATTTTCACACTCTATTTGCTTGAATCTGAGTCAATTTGTACTAGATACTGGTTGGTTAATTTCTCGGAAATGTTAATAACAACTATGACTCTAAAATAAGATTTTTAAATATACAAACTGAAATGACAATTACTTTCAATATTTACCATCAGAAAAACTAAACCGACAGGAGTAACAAAACATATTCAATTCTACTCCATATTTTTGTTCAAAGTTCTCTTTATTCCTAATCCATGTATTTGTGATGGAATGAGACACAGGGCTTAAGGTATCATCCATTTTTGAGTCCAGCCTTTGATGAAACCTTTGCTCACCACTCCCTTTCAGCCTGGGTCTTTGCTTTCCTTCCACTAGAAACTAGTGCATCAGTATCCTTCCACTTGAACACTGCTATATTAGTCACTTTTCTTGTTGCTGTGTTAAACTTGATCGAATCAACTCATGGACGAACTGGCTTTGCTTGGCTTACCATCTAAGGGTAGGTATTCCATCATGGAGGAGAAGGTATAGTGGCTGAGTGAGATGACTGGTCATATTGCAAAGGGACTCCGGAAAGCAGAAGAACATGAAATGGAACTGAGCTGTATCTTAAGTCCCGCCCTCAAAAACCCAAGCTTCTGGCAAGACTTCTATTCCTAAAGGTCTGACAACCTTCCCAAACAGCACCATTAGCTGGTGTTCAAATATATAGAGCTCTGTACAACATTTCACATTCAAATCACAGTTCTGCCTTCAAGTAGTCTTTCTTGACCACAAGGAGACCCTTGCCTTTGTAATCTTTACTAATAATATAATGCTTAGGTTTTTTTTTAATTCGTATTAGTTCGAGGCAGTATTACTGATTTGATCCAGGTCTAGGAAACTGTTATACAGGAGAGTATAGCCTTTTTGGTGAATTTCAAGTTGACCTATAACTTGCAAAACCCTTGTGTCATTTTTCATTGTAGTAGCATTTCAGATGATGCATGGGAAAACTTCCCTTTTCCAAATTATCTAATGATCTTGAAAGTCTGGTGGCAGATAACTGCCTTTGGAACACTCAGAACAATCAAATCTCCAGTATATTAAATAGTGATACTTCTAAAGATCTTAGGATCTTCCTCAAATTTGTATGGTATGGAGACCTGTGGCTCTGTTTTCTTGTCCTCTATGTTTGGAATATTCCTCTTTATTCTGTCAGTTAGGGAAAGGCTCAAGGAGGAGTTTATGGCCTATTCTTGAGGAAAACCCCAAGTTGTATCTCCTTAAAGTCACATAGGCATCAACCTTTGCTCCCCTGAAGATGCGTAAATTATCAGCAGATATACCTTTGGATTTGATACAGTTCTTTTTCTAGATAATGATCAAGGAAACTATGTGATATCCTTGATTATCATTGAACAGGTTTTCAAAATTGTAGCTACCTTCAACATTTCCAGGAGAGTATCTTCAGGATGCTTAATGGGGGACCCTTACATTCTCTCTCTCTCTCTCTCTCTCTCTCTCTCTCTCTCTCTCTCTCTCTCTCCCTCTCCCTCTCCATCTCCATCTCTCTCTCTCTCTCTCTCTCTCTCTCTCTCTCTCTCTCTCAGAATTCTGATGATAATGATTTTTGTTAATGTGTACAACAAATTCTATTAAGAATATATCATCAGAATCCAGGCATTCCTGTAAATTCATGGATACAAACTGAGATAAAGGCTCCATACAATTAAGAGTTAGAAATTCTATTCATTTATCCAGGTTTCTGCCACTTGATTCATACTTTTTTTCCGACCATAAGAAAAGCAAGGTGTAATTGCCTGAAAAGAAAGCAGGTAATCCCTTTGCAATACAACTAAAGAAAATAAGCATTTCAAAGCCAGCTAAACTGCTATTTTCTATTATTCTCATCATTTTGTTCAACTAGACTATCTAGAGTGGTCCTCTAGCTAATCATGACAGCCATCTGTGTCTTGAATGGGTTGTGATGAATACATAGTTGGCCAAGTGTCAGATGAACAATGGAGAGAATGTTGAAGTGCTTTGGTCGTCACAGACAACTTTTCAAAAGCATTCTATAATAAATTCAAGAAGAGTTGGTAACTATTTTTGACTCTTCATGATCTCAACCTCTTTGGTTCCCAGTAAAGATGGTTGAAGCACAATGTGCTGCTGAGGACTCAGGGACCCGGTTCTGAGAGAGGGAGTTCCTTTCAGCTTCTTCCTTGGATGAAAAAATAAGACACCTCCTCTGCAGAAATAAACTTGCTTTATGAAGAAAAATAAATAAATGTAAGAAACAATGAAAACAATTTGTTTTGAAAATATAGCAACTCCTAACCTTAGGTTACAAAATTAATATTAACTAGGTCTGAGCAGACAGATCTTAGTGGAGAATCAACTTTCAGCTAATACATTTATGTTTTTCTTGTTGTTAAAATAATGTTCACATATTTTTAAAAGTATTAATAATATTAAAATTTTTCTTCTTTGAAGAAGAAAGTGTGGTTAAATGTTATGCTTTTTCTAAGTCCCCAACATAATAATTTTCTTAATTATTTGGGAATTTTATACATTGAACCCCAATCATACTTGCTTATTATTCATCTCAGGTCTACCCTTCTATTCTTGTGCCCTCCTTCCAAAAAGAAAAGAAAGACATATACTAAGTCCAATAAATATTGACCATATAACTCATCGGAGTATGGTCAAACTGGGAGTGTTCATCTCTTTAAAAAGTATTCTTCCCCATCCCTGTCCCACCACTAGAGGCTATTTACTGTGAAGAGCAACTTTATCAATTTCTTTTTTCAAGACAGGGTTTCTCTGTATATCCCTGACTGTCCTGGAACTCACTCTGTAGACGAGGCTGGCCTCGAACTCAGAAATCCGCCTGCCTCTGCCTCCCAAGTGCTGGGATTATAGGCATGCGCCACCACTCCTGGCATCAAAAAATTTAAGAATTCTCTTCAATAACTTCTTGTCTCTATTACTTCTTTAATGTGGTGGTGGTGGGGGGAGCCATAGAGGTAGTCGCAGAAGGCTTCCATGTCTTTCACTCACAATTATGAGTCTGCAGTTATAGACAACACTGCAAAAGAAGCTTCCTTGCTTATAGCAGCTGACAACATGGGTCATGTATGTCTACATGGATACTGAAGGTGGCATGGAACATGAACTATTGCCATTGCTTTTAATTGAGTTCTTATACCTTTCCTTCTCTTTCAAGCATTATTCTACTCTATTTTCTTCTAATTCCCCAACACAAGATAGGATAGAAAGAAGGTTAGAGGGAAAAAGGATGTAAATCTCTTAGTCTGCTTCCTACTGAAGAGGGTCATTGGATTTTTTAAGGCAAGTCCAATCAGTTGTCAGAATATCTAGCAGTTCAGCAAATGCAACAGCAATGATAGCAGCAGCTACCACAGTCCCTCTCAGGGATGTCATATTTATACTATCTCCAGAGTTTCTAGAATTAAACTATGTGCAGCTGGCAAAAATCATGCCGCCACAGAGCACACGGCAGCTCCATATCCCACATCTTGGATTAAACAAAATATATTTGTATAACATTACTGGGTTTTAAAATAAAGCAAAACTAGCACTAAACTCAACCTCAATACAGTGTATAGCTGAAGCAGAGACCACAGACATGGGCATGGCTTGTGGTTGCAGCATGAATCATGGACATTAACATGGCCTTCAGTGGGATCATGGATCACGGACACCACAGTGATCTCCAGTGGAAGTATAAACCACTGATATCAACCTGGTATTTTGTGGCAATCCTAATCACAAATATCAACTTGTTCTCAAAGGACAGCACAGAACACAGATATCAAATCAACATGGCTTCTATCAACAGCATGGATGGCAGCCCGCTTTTTGAAAAAAAAAGGGTATTTCTATATGATCACTGATCATAATGATACCTACTTTTGTTTGTTTCTTTGGTTGGTTATACTTTGTTTTGTTTTGTGTTTCTAGACAGGGTTTCTCTGTGTAGCCTTGGCTGTCCTAGAACACACTCTGTAGACCAGGCTGGCCTTGAACTTAGAGATCCACCTGCCTCTGCTCCTGAACACTGAGATTTAAAGGGTGAATCATCACTGCCCAGCCATAAAATGAAATAGTTTGAACACTACAGAGAATATCTTGATACTTTTAACAACATATTGTAATAGAAGAAAGAACTTTTTACTCTGTCATTTCATAAAGAATTACAGGAATTGAGTTTTTATGTCAATCTTAAGGAAACATGTATGTTTCTACATATTATGTCTTTTAATGCAGTTGAAAGACTGCTCTTAGGAACTGATTACCTGTCATAGCTTTGATTTGACACACCAGGTATAGAAAGAGCTTTATAGACAAGGTAACAAGAATACAGAAAAGGGAACCATATCAAATCTTCCTATCATGATGAATGCTTTTAAAATGACTTTTATCTGTGTGTCCAACATGAGTACAATGCCCCTGTAATTTGGGGAAAACTTTTTTTTTTAATTTTTATTTTCTATATTCTATGTTTACATTCCAAGGGCTTTCCCCTTTCCCAGTTCCCACCCACCATAGTTCCCATAGTTCCTCTCTCCCCCCAACTATTCCCCAAACATTCCCCCTCCACCCTCAGTTTCTTTACTAAACTGGATGCAATCTTTACATGCCCAGGGTCCTCTCATTTCTTCTTCTTGGGAATCATTTGACTTGCTATTCGTGTCTTGAGTATTTAGTGCTTCTGGGCTCATTAATATCCACTTATCAGTGATTGCATTTCATGTGCATTCTTTTGTGATTGGGTTAGCACACTCAGGATGATATTTTCCAGGTCTAACCATTTACCTACAAATTGCATGAATTCATTATTTTTAATTGCTGAGTAGTATTCCATTGTATAAATATACCACATTTTCTGTATCCATTCCTCCTTTGAGGGATATTTGGGCTCCTTCCAATTTCTGGCTATTATAAACAAGGCTGCTATAAACATAGTGGAGCATGTGTCTTTATTGCATGCAGGGGAATCCTCTGGGTATATGCCCAGGAGTGGTATGCCAGGGTCCTCTGGAAGTGACATGCCCAATTTTCTGAGGAACCTCCAAACTGATTTCCAGAGCGGTTTTACCATTTTGCAATCCCACCAACAATGGAGGAGTGTTCCTCTTTCTCCACATCCTCGCCAGCACTTGTTGTCTCTTGAGTTTTTAATCTTAGCCATTCTGACTGGTGTGAGGTGGAATCTCAGGGTTGTTTTGATTTGCATTTCCCTGATGACTAATGATGTTGAACATCTTTTAAGGTGTTTCTCAGCCATCCGAATTTCTTCTGGTGAAAATTCTTTGTTTAGCTCTGTGCCCCATTTTTTGATAGGGTTATTTGGTTCTTTGGGGTCTAACTTCTTGAGTTCTTTGTATATATTGGATATTAGCCCTCTGTCGGATGTGGGGTTGGTGAAGATCTTTTCCCACTTTGTTGGTTGCCGTTTTGTCCTTCTGACAGTGTCCTTTGCTTTGCAGAAACTTTGTAATTTTATGAGGTCCCATTTGTCGATCTTTGATCTTAGTGCATACGCTATTGGTGTTCTGTTCAGGAACTTTTCCCCTGTGCCCAAGTCCTCCAGGGTCTTCCCAAGTTTCTTTTCTAATAGTTTCCGTGTGTCTGGTTTTATGTGGAGGTCCTTGATCCACTTGGAGTTGATCTTAGTGCAAAGAGATAAGAGTGGGTCAATTCGCATTCTTCTGCATGTTGACCTCCAGTTGAACCAGCACCATTTGTTGAAAAGGCTATCTTTATTCCACTGGATAGTTGTGGCTCCTTTATCAAAGATCAAGTGACCATAAGTCTGTGGGTTAATTTCTGGGTCTTCAATCCTGTTCCATTGATCTGCTTGCCTGTTGCTATACCAATACCATGCAGTTTTTAACACAATTGCTCTGTAGTACTGCTTGAGGTCAGGGATATTGATTCCCCCAGAAGTCTTTTTATTGTTGAGAATAGTTTTAGCTATCCTGGTTTTTTTTGTTGCTCCAGATGAATTTGAGAATTGCTCTTTCTAGATCTATGAAGAATTGATTTGGGATTTTGATGGGAATTGCATTGAATCTGTATATTGCTTTTGGCAAGATGGCCATTTTTACTATATTGATCCTGCCAATCCAGGAGCAAGAAATATTTTTCCATCTTCTGAGGTCTTCTTCGATTTCTTTCTTCAAGGACTTGAAGTTCCTGTTGTACAGATCTTTCGCTTGTTTGGTTAGAGTTACGCCAAGATACTTTATGTTGTTTGTGGCTATTGTGAAGGGTGTTATTTCCCTAATTTCTTTCTCAGCCTGCTTGTCCTTTGAGTACAAGAAGGCCACTGACTTGCTTGAGTTAATTTTATAACCTGCCACTTTGCTGAAGTTGTTTATCAGCTGTAGAAGTTCTCTGGTGGAGTTTTTTGGGTCGCTTAGGTAAACTATCATATCGTCTGCAAATAATGATAGTTTCACTTCTTCCTTTCCAATTTGTATCCCTTTGACTTCCTTATGTTGTCTAATTGCTCTTGCTAGAACTTCAAGTACTATATTGAAAAGATATGGAGAGAGAGGGCAGCCTTGTCTAGTCCCTGATTTTAGTGGGAATGCTTCAAGTTTCTCTCCATTTATTTTGATGTTGGCTACTGGTTTGCTGTAGATTGCTTTTACTATGTTTAGGTATGGGCCTTGAATTCCTGCTCTTTCCAAGACTTTTAGCATGAAAGGATGCTGAATTTTGTCGAATGCTTTTTCAGCATCTAATGAGATGACCATGTGGTTTTTTTCTTTCAGTTTGTTTATGTAGTGGATTACATTGATGGATTTCCGTATATTGAACCATCCCTGCATCCCTGGGATGAAGCCTACTTGATCATGGTGGATGATCGTTTTGATGTGCTCTTGGATTCGGTTAGCAAGAATTTTATTTAGTATTTTTGCATCTATATTCATAAGAGAAATTGGCCTGAAGTTCTCTTTCTTTGTTGGATCTTTTTGTGGTTTAGGTATTAGCGTAATTGTGGCTTCGAAGAATGAGTTGGGCAGTGTCCCTTCTGTCTCTATTTTGTGGAATAGTTTGAAGAGTATTGGTGTTAAGTCTTCTTTGAAGGTCTGGTAGAATTCTGCACTAAAACCATCTGGTCCCGTACTTTTTTTGGTTTGGAGGCTTTCTATAACCCCTTCTATTTCTTTAGGGGTTATGGGACTATTTAGCTGGTCTACTTGATGCTGATTTAATTTTGGTATTTGATATCTGTCTAGGAAATCGTCCATTTCCTCCAGATTCTCCAGTTGTTTTGAGTATAGACCTTTGTAGTAGGATCTGATGATCTTTTGAATTTCCTCAGTTTCTGTTGTTATGTCTCCCTTTTCATTTCTAATTTTGTTAATTTGTATACTGTCTCTGTGTCCTTTGGTTAGTCTGGCTAAGGGTTTATCTATCTTGTTGATTTTCTCAAAGAACCAGCTCCTGGTCTTGTTGATTCTTTGTATGGTTCTCTCTGTTTCTATTTGATTGATTTCAGCCCTGAGTTTGATGATTTCTTGTTTTCTACTCCTCCTGGGTGAGTTACCTTGTTTTTCTTCTAGCACTTTAAGGTGTGCTGTTAAGCTGCTAGTGTATGCTCTCTCCAGTTTCTTTCTGGATGCACTTAGAGCTATGAGTTTTCCTCTTAGCACTGCTTTCATTGTGTCCCATAGATTTGGGTAGGTTGTACCTTCATTTTCATTGAATTCTAAAAAGTCTTTGATTTCTTTTTTTATTTCTTCCTTGACCAAGGTGTCATTGAGTAGAGTATTGTTCAGTTTCCATGTGTATGTGGGCTTTCTGTTGTTTTTGTTGCTATTGAAGACCACTCTTACTCCATGGTGATCTGATAGGAGGCATGGGATTAGCTCGATCTTCTTGTATTTGTTGACATCTGTCTTGTGACCGATTATATGGTCTATTTTGGAGAAGGTACCATGCGGTGCTGAGAAAAAGGTATATTCTTTAGCTTTAGGATGAAATGTCCTATATATATCTGTTAAATCCAATTGGTCCAGAGTTTCAATTAGTTTCACTGTGTCCCTGTTTAGTTTCTGCTTTCCTGATCGGTCCATTGAGGAGAGTGGGGTGTTGAAGTCACCCACAATTATTGTGTTAGGTGTAATGTGTGCTTTAAGCTTTAGTAAGGTTTCTTTTACAAATGAGGGTGCCCTTGCATTTGGAGCATAGATGTTCAGTATTGAGAGCTCTTCCTGGTGGATTTTCCCTTTGGCCAGCAAGAAGTGACCTTCTGGGTCTCTTTTGATGATTTTAGGTTGAAAGTCAATTTTATCTGATATTAGAATGGCTACTCCAGCTTGTTTCCTGAGACCATTTGCTTGTAAAATTGTCCTCCAGCCTTTTACTCTAAGGCAGTGTTTGTCTTTAACAATGAGATGTGTTTCCTGTATGCAGAAAAATGTAGGGTCCTGTTTCCGTATCCAGTCTGTTAGTCTATGTCTTTTTATTGGGGAATTGAGTCCATTGACGTTAAGAGATATTAAGGAATAGTAATTATTACCTCCAGACATTTTTGAAATTATATTTATTTATCTTATTTATTTTTTATATTCGAGAGGTTATCTTCTTTTGGGTTTGATGAGAGGAGGTTTCTATCTTGCTTCTTCCCGGGTGTAGTTTCCGTCCTTGTCTTGGTGTTTTCCCCCTATTATCCTTTGTAGGGCTGGATTTGTGGAGAGATATCTTGCAAATTTGGTTTTTTCATGGAATACCTTGATGTCTCCATCAATGGCAATTGAGAGTTTTGCTGGGTAAAGTAGTTTTGGCTGAAGTTTGTGTTCTCTTAGAGTTTGCATGATATCTGCCCAGGATCTTCTAGCTTTCATGGTCTCAGGTGAGAAGTCTGGTGTTATTCTGATAGGTTTTCCTTTATATGTTACTTGGCCTTTTTCTCTTGCTGCCTTTAGTATTCTTTCTTTGTTTATTACATTTGGAGTTTTGATTATTATGTGACGGGATGTATTTCTGTTCTGGTCCAGTCTGTTTGGGGTTCTATAGGCTTCTTGTATATTCATGGGCATCTCTCTCCTTAGGTTGGGGAAGTTTTCTTCCATAATTTTATAGAAGATATTAGCTGGCCCTTTAACTTGTAAATCTTCACTCTCGTCTATACCTATAATCCTTAGGTTTGGTCTTCTCATAGTGTCTTGGATTTCCTGGATGTTTTGGGTTACCACCTTTTTGCATTTAGTGTTTTCTTTGACTGTTGAATCAATGGTTCCTATGGTATCTTCGGCTTCTGAGATTCTGTCTTCTATCTCTTGTATTCTATTGTTGATACTTGCGTCTAAGGCCCCTGATTTCTTCCCCAGGTTTTCTATCTCCAATGTTGTCTCCCTCTGTGATTTCTTAGTTGTTTCTACATCTGTTTTTAGTATCTGGATGGATGTGCTCAGATCTTTCGTTTGCTTGATTGTGTTTTCATGTATTTCTTTAATAGATTTTTGTGCTTCCTCTTTCATAGCTTCTACTTGTTGGCCCACGTTCTTCTGTAGTTCTTTAAGTGACTTTTGTCTTTCTTCCTTATTGTCTTCTTCTCTTTGATCCATCTTCTCCTGAATTTCTTGAAGTGATTTTTGTATTTGCCTCGTAAAGGCTTCTAACTTTTGATCCATTTTCTCCTCTATTTCTTTACGAGATTTTTCTATGTGTTCAGCTACCAGCATCCTGACCAGTGATTTTATATCCAAGTCTTGTTTTTCTGGTGTTTTAGGGTATCCAGGGATTCCTGTTGTTGGAGAACTGGGTTCAGATGCTGTCATGTTGCCTTGATTTTTGTTAGTAACGTTCCTTCGTTTTCCTTTTGCCATCTGGTTATTCTGGTTTTAGTTGGCCTTGTTGTTAGTGGCTGGTGTTTGAATCTCCTGTGAGGCTGGGCTCACCTGTTGTTTCTCTACTGGTAAATATGTGTGACTGCTGCTTTAAGGGATCATAAGCTGGCTGCCACCCATGCGATTGTAGCCCCTGTTGGAGTCTGTCTTCCTGGGCTTCTCCAGCTGTGTCCTGGTTGCAAGGAACTCCGAGAGCCTAGCAGATCCCCCGTGAGGGTAGCCCTGGAAGGGGTGTTTACCTGGGCCTTTCCAGCTATGTCCTGGTTGCAATATGGAGGCCCGCAGCTACCACTGGTCCAGGGGCCGGTGAGCTGGTTGCAGAATGCAGCCTAGGTGCTCGCCAGAGGGCGCAGGGATGTCCCACAGAGCCTGGGCCTTTCCAGCTGTGTCCTGGGCCTTTCCAGCTATGTCCTGGTTGCAATATGGAGGCCCTCCGCTTCTGCTGGTCCAGGGGCCGGCGAGCTGGTTGCAGAAAGCAGCCTCGGTGCTCACCAGAGGGCGCGGGGATGTCCCGCAGAGCCTAGGCGGAACTCAGCCTGCTTGGGTCTGAGACCCTAGCAGATCCCCCGTGAGGGCAGCCTGTGAAGGGGTGTTTACCTGGGCCTTTCCAGCTATGTCCTGGTTGCAATATGGAGGCCCGCCGCTTCTGCTGGTCCAGGGGCCGGCGAGCTGGTTGCAGAAAGCAGCCTCGGTGCTCGCCAGAGGGTGCGGGGAAGTCCCACAGAGCCTGGGCCTTTCCAGCTGTGTCCTGGTTGCAATATGGAGGCCCGCCGCGCTGGTCCAGGGGCCGGCGAGCTGGTTGCAGAAAGCAGCCTCGGTGCTCGCCCTTGGGGAAAACTTTAATAAAGACATTTTTTGGATTTTTCCTCAGCTTTGTAGCGATTTCCTATGTTGAAGCATTGGTACTAAAATGTGCAATAGAAAGAATTGTAAGGCAAGATTTTTCTCCAGACAATTTCAGTTTACATGCTTGCCAAGGTTTGTTGTTCATCCTTCTCATTCTCTGCTATAAGAAGCAACTGACACTTTAACTGAGAAGCCTTATATCTTTTGATCAACATTGGACTTCTGATCACCTTTCTCATTAGTCATTCCCAGTCAAGTGGTTTTGGATTTACTTTTTTATTAGTGTACTTATTGGACTATGACAGGCAGTCTGTGTTCTGCTTGAGTGAGGCATGACTTCTGGCGACCCAGTAGATTAATCTACAAGGGAGGGACCCAGTTAGCTTTGCTCCCAGACACTAGGCTCCTGACATCACATGGCCCTCAACTCCAAAATTCTGTGGCTATCAGTCACATAGGGCAATGTCCCATGCCCCTGGTATTTTGGCTGGACTCCACCCCCATGGTTACCTGGCTACAGCCAGGTTTGTCCTGCCCCACAGTTACCCAGCAACAGCCAGGTAGGCTGGCTCATTATCAAAGGGGGTGCTTGGCCACTCTTATCTCTCTCTTATTCTCTCATCCTCTTACTCTCTTGTCTCTTTGTCTTGTCTCTTGCCCCTGCCCCCTCTTCCCATTACCTTCCCCCTCTCTTCATGTGGCCATGGTCAGCTTCTACTTCTCTGTGCTCTTTCTCTCGCTCTACTCTTCTACAATAACGCATTAAAACCAATGGATTGCCTCCTAGTGTCTCCAGCGGCCAAACTGGACTAAAGACTCATTTGCATAGAAACAACCCAGCAAGCTTCTTCTCTGTCCTCTTTTCCCTTCAGCCCCAGGGATGACCAAGCTGTCCCTGGGGCACCCACTCTCAGCTCTTCTGCAGTATCCAGCAGCATCCTGTGATGCCCGACCTAGAGCTAGAACCTGTTGTCCCTGGCCTCCAAGAGGCCTAGGGTCCTGAGACTATTCCCTCCCTAGCCCTGCAGATTGGGGTCCCATGGCTTCTTGTAGCCAAACACTTACCTGCCTGCATGGGGGTGAACAACAGTCTCCAGTTTCTGCCCTGCCAGAGCTGGTGAGCTCTGGGGAGACACAGTTTTCTTCCCACTGCTCCTTTCTTCATACCATGCACCCACAAGAAACAGCAGCAGTGATATACATGTGCTTAGTACCATAGTAATGGACATGTTTTGGTAACATTTAGACATCCCTTATACAACATTTTAAGCCAAAATCTAGAGTGGATACAAGTTAAATAATAGTAATTGTTCATAGATGTCTATATATAAGGCACGCACACACACACACACACACACACACACACACACACTTATTCACTATTCACCATTAACACATATGTATGTGTTAATATTCTATATAATGTATACTATTCAAACACACATATATAATGTGTATATATATATTCATTTTGAATAAGATGACAATGAATACAGCTGAGTAAGTGTATATGAGATAGGGTGTTCAATAATAGCTATGCCATATGGTACATTTATTTTTAGTTATTTGAGAAATTTTCACTGTTATCTGGAGTGGCTGCTCCACTATGAAATCCCACCCACAGTCAATGACTGTTTCCTGGTTGGTTGTTTCTGTTGGTTGTTTAGACATTTTGACTGAAATAAGATGAAATCACAAAGTAGTCTGAATTTGTATTTTCATAACTGGAAAAGAGGGTGGACAGTTCTTTAGTTATATCTTAGTCATTTTTATTTGCTCTTTTGAGAATGCTGCTCAGATCTACAGCCCATTTTTAACTGTGTCATTTGCTTTCTTTACTTTGTTTTTTTTTTTTTTGAGTTCTTTACGTTTTCTAGATATTAATGCTGACACAGAAGTATAGCTGACAAAGTTTCTCTCTTACTATGTGGGTTTCTTTTTCTCACAATGGATTATGCCTAACTGTAGAGAATCTGTTTAGTTTTATTAGGTTTCACTTATCTATTGTGGGCCTTAATTCCTGGAATAATGGAGTAGTGTTCAAAGAATCCACTGAAAAGAAAGATGCCCTCATGAAATGTCAACAATATGGTTGCATGAACAAAACCTGGAAAATATGAATCATAAATGGCATGCCAATATGCTTGAGGAAACTTTCCCAGAACCCCAGTGCCAGAGCAAAGCAGTCAGTGGCTGCTGAGAAAGGGAGAATCAATATTCTGCAGGGATGAGCTCCTTGATAGGTTAATAGATGTTAACAAATGCCAAGTGGTCAGCTCTACACACACATGACCAACATTAAATAAACTCAATAGGTTGTACTTATAGAATTTATATTTATAATGTAACAATAATAACAAAAGATGACAAATTTAAGAGATTTAGAGGAACACAGGAGAAGCTTGATGACATAGAAGAAAGGAATAGAAATTATAAAAATAGCATGTCTCTCTACTAACTGAGCAGGTGGGTACAGCCAAGAGCACAGGGAACACCAGAGTGCCAGAACAGCTGAGACAGGGACTGCCAGAGCCCCACCTGTACCCAGGAGCTGGGCACTACGATAGCTGTCTGTGCATTAGTCCAGCCAGGGGAGAACTGTTCTGCAGGGAGTGATTTGACTCCTGGGTCTGGAGGTGAGGCTGACATCTCTCTGGCAACTGAGCAGGCAGTTATATCCAGGAGCACAGGAAACACAGGACTGGCAGAGCAGCTGGAACAGTGTCCTTTTGGGCTCCACCTATACCCAGGAGCTGGGCAGCACCACAGCACTCTGTATCAGTGGAGAACCAGTCACACAGGGGTTTTGAGACAGGCTTGCAGGCCCAGATGTGGGACAAGTGCCAGCCAGAGACAGCAGGACCAACTAACACCAGAGATAACCAGATGGCAAAAGGCAAATGTAGGAATGTTACCAACAAAATCAAGGCAACATGGCACCACCCAAACCCAATTCTTCCACAACAGCAAGTCCTGGGTAGCCCAAAACACTGGAAAGCAAGATTTGGATTTAAAATCACAGTTCATGGTGCTGATAGAGTACTTCAAGAAGTACATAAATAACTGCCTTTAAGAAATACAGGAGAGGGACACTGCGCAAACTGCGGGCACTGTGGGCGGCTGGAGTCAGGTGCGTGGACAGAGACCTAGCTTAGCTTAGCTCTGCAGGAGATCTGGGCACCTACAGTTCAGCTGTGGTTGCAGACTGCTGCTGACTTTCCGGGCTTGCAGCGAGGTACCATCTTGCCTCGGGACACCACATGGACTGAGAGCAGCTGGAGTCAGGTGCGTGGATAGAGACCTAGCTTAGCAAAGCATAGACAACACCTTCAGGCACTGGCCTGTGCCCAGAGTCAGAGGAGATTGGTGGGAGATCTGTGTACCTACAGCTCAGCTGTGGTTGCAGACCGCTGCGGTCCGGCTAACCAGGCTTGCAGGAGGTGCCACCTTGCCTCAGGACACAGTGGACTGCTGGCTGCTGGGGTCAGGTCATGGCAGACGACTGGAGGCTGGGATCAGGAACACGGATGCCCTCTACTACAGCAGTGCCAAAGGCCAGGCTCACAGGAGCTTCAAACTCCAACCAGTAACAATAAGACCAACTAACTCCAGAGATAAACAGATGGCAAAAGGCAAACTTAGGAACGTTACTAACAGAAATCAAGGCAATATGGCACCATCTGAACCCAATTCACCAAGTACAGCAAGTCCTGGATACCCCAGCGCACCAGAAAAACAAGAGTTAGATATAAAAGCACTGGTCATGATGCTCCTAGAGGAACACAAAAAAGACATAAACAAATCTCTTTAAAAAATGCAGGGGAACATCAATAGGGTAGAAGCTCTTACAATGCAAATGCAAAAATCACTTAAAGAACTCCATGAGAATATGGGCCAATGGACAGAAACCAATAAAGAGGAAATGAGAAAATCAGTTAAAGAAATGCAGGAGAACTTGAAACAACATGCACAAGTCATGAAAGAGGGAACACAAAAATCTCTTAAAGAATTACAAGAAAACACAAACAAACAAATGAAGAAACTGAGCAAAAACATCGAAGATCTGAACACAGAGGTAGAAACGACTAAGAAATCACAAAAGGAGGCAACTTTGGAGATAGAAAACCTTGGGAAGAAATCAGGGGTCATAGATGCAAACATCAAAAACAGAATACAAGAGATAGAGATAAGAATCTCAGATGCTGAAGATAACATAGTAACCATTGACTCCACAGTCAAAGAAAACGCAAAATTCAAAAGGCTTGTAACCCAAAACATCCAGGAAATCCAGGACACAATGAGAAGACCAAACCTAAGGATTATAGGGATAGATGAGAGTGAAGATCTACAACTTAAAGGGCCAGCAAATATCTTTAACAAAATTATGGAAGAAAACTTCCCTAACCTAAAGAGAGAGATGCCCATGAATATACAAGAAGCCTACAGAACTCCAAACAGACTGGACCAGAACAGAAATACCTCCTGTCACATAATAATCAAAACCCCAAATGTACTAAACAAAGAAAGAATATTAAAGGCAGTAAGAGAAAAAGGCCAAGTAACATATAAAGGAAGACCTATCAGAATCATACCAGACTTCTCTCCAGAAACAGTGAAAGCTAGAAGATCCTGAGCAGACCTCATGCAGACCTTAAGGGAACACATATGTCAGCCAAGACTACTATACCCAGCAAAACTCTCAATCAACATAGACAGAGAAATCAAAATATTCCATGACAGGACCAAATTTACACAATATCTTTCTACTAACCCATCTCTAAAAAGGATAATAGGAGGAAAACTCCAATACAAGGAAGGAAACTGCACCCAAGAAAAGGCAAGATAGTAACCTTCTTCCAACAAACTCAAAGGAGGATAACGACTCAAAAACAAAAATAACATCAAAAATGTCAGGAAGTAATAATCACAATTCCTTAATATCTCTTAACATCAATGGACTCAATTCCCCAATAAAAAAACATAGACTAACAGACTGGATACTGAAACAGGACCCTACATTTTGCTGCTTACAGGAAACACACCTCAGAGTAAAAAACAAACACTACCTTAGAGTAAAAGGCTGGAAGACAATTTTGCAAGCAAATGGTCACAGGAAGCAAGCTGGAATACCCATTTTAATATCAGATAAAATTGAATTTCAACCCAAAGTCATCAAAAGAGACACAGAACGTCACTTCTTGCTAGTCAAAGAAGAATCCACCAAGAAGAACTCACAATTCTAAACATCTACGCTCCAAATGTAAGGGCACCCTCATTCGTAAAAGAAACCTTATTAAAGCTCAAAGCACACATTGCACCTAACACAATAATTGTGGGGGACCTCAATACTCCACTATCCTCAGTGGACTGATCAGGAAAACAGAATCTAAACAGGGACAAAGAGAAACTCATCGAAATTTTGGACCAATTGGATTTAACAGATATATATATATATCTGTTAAATATATATATATATATATATATATATATATATATATATATATATATATAAAACATTTCACCCTAAAGCAAAAGACTATACCTTTTTCTCAGCCCCTCATGGTACCTTCTCCAAAATCGACCATATACTTGGTCACAAGACAGACCTCAGCAAATATAAAAAGATCGAACTAATCCCATGCCTCTTATCAGATCACCATGGAGTAAGAGTGTTCTTCAATAGCAACAAAAACAACAGAAAATCCTCATACACGTGGAGGCTGAACAATATTCTACTCAATGATACCTTAGTCCAGGAAAAAATAAAGAAAGAAATCAAAGCTTTTTTAGAATTTAATGAAAATGAAGGCACAACATTGCACAACAAATCTATGGGACACAATGAAAGCAGTGCTAAGAGGAAAACTCATAGCACTGAGTGTCTCCAAAAAGAAACAGGAGAGAGCATATACTAGCAACTTAATGGCGCACTTGAAAGCTCTGGAACAAAAAGAAGCAATTTCACCCAGGAGGAGTAGAAGACAGAAAATCATCAAACTCAGGGCTGAAATCAATCAAGTTGAAACAAAGGGAACCATACAAAGAATTAACAAAACCAGGAGCTGGATCTTGGAGAAAATCAACAAGATAGATAAACCCCTAGCCAGACTTACCAACTGGCACAGAGACAGTATTCAAATTAACAAAATTAGAAATGAAAAGAGAGATATAACAACAGAAACTGAGGAAATTCAAAAAATCATCAGATCCTACTACAAAAGCCTATACTTAACATAACTGGAGAATCTGGAGGAAATGGACAATTTCCTAGACAGTTAAAAAGACCCATAACCCCAAAGAAATAGAAGGGGTCATAGAAAGTCTTCCAACCAAAAAAAGCACAGGACCAGATGGTTTTAGTGCAGAATTCTATCAGACCTTCAAAGAAGTCCTAATACCAATACTCTTCAAACTATTCCACAAAATAGAAACAGAAGGAACACAACTCAACTCATTCTATGAAGCCACAATTACCCTGATACCAAAACCACACAAAGATTCAACTAAGAAAGGGAACTACAGGCCAATTTCCCTAATGAATATCGATGCAAAAATACTAAATAAAATACTCACCAACCGAATCCAAGAACACATCCAAATGATCATTCACCATGATCAAGTTGGTTTCATCCCAGGGATGCAGGGATGGTTCAATATATGGAAATCCATCAATGTAATCCACTACATAAACAAACTCAAAGAAAAAAACCACATGGTCATCTCATTGGATGCTGAAAAAACATTTGACAAAATTCAGCATCCTTTCATGCTACAAGTCTTGGAAAGAGCAGGAATTCAAGGCCCATATCTAAACATAGTAAAAGCAATACACAGCAGACCAGTAGCCAACATCAAGGTAAACTGAGAAAAACTTGAAGCAATCCCACTAAAATCAGGGACTAGACAAGGCTGTCCCCTCTCACCATATCTCTTCAATATAGTACTTGAGGTACTAGCTAGAGCAATTCGACAACATAGGGAATTCAAAGGGATACAAATCAGAAAGGAAGAAGTCACACTATCACTATTCACAGATGATATGATAGTATACTTAAGTGACCCAAAAAACTCCAACAGAGAACTCCTACAACTGATAAACAACTTCAGCAATGTGGCTGGCTATAAAATCAACTCAAGCCAATCAGTAGCCTTCCTATACACAAAGGATAAGCAGGCCGAGAAAAAAATTAGGGAAATGACACCATTCACAATAGCGACACACAATATAAAGTATATTGGATTGACTCTAACCAAACATGTGAAAGATTTATATGACAAAAACTTCAGGTCTCTGAAGAGGGAAATTGAAGTAGACATCAGAAAATGGGAAAATCTTCCATGCTCGTGGGTTGGCAGGATTAATATAGTTAAAATGACAATCTTGCCAAAATCAATATACAGATTCAATGCAATCCCCATCAAAATGCCAACTCAGTTCTTCATAGAGTTGGAAAGAGCAATTCTCAAATTTATCAGGAATAACAAAAAACCCAGGATAGCTAAAACTATCATCAACAGCAAAAGAACTTCTGGGGAAATCAATATCCCGGACCTCAAGCAATACTACAGAGCAGTAGTGTTAAAAACTGTATGGTATTGGTTCAGTGACAGGGAAGCAGATCAATGGAATAGGATCGAAGACCCAGAATTGAACCCACACATCTATGACCAATTGATCTTCGACAATGGAGCTGAAAACATCCAGTGGAAAAAAGATAGCCTTTTCAACAAATGGTGCTTGCTCAACTGGAGGTCAACATGCAGAAGAATGAGAATTGATCCACTCTTATCTCCTTGCACTAAGCTCAACTCCAAGTGGATCAAAGACCTCCACATAAAACCAGACACACTAAAACTAATAGAAAAGAAACTGGGGAAGACCCTTGAGGACATTGGCTCAGGGGGAAATTTCCTGAACAGAACACCAATTGCTTATGCTCTAAGAGCAAGAATAGACAAATAAAAAAATTACAAAGTTTCTGTAAGGCAAAAGACACTGTCAAAAGGATAAATCGGCAACCAACAAATTGGGTAAAGATCTTCACCAACCCCACATCCGACAGAGGCTAATATCCAATGTATACAAAGAACTCAAGAAATTAGACCCCAGATAACCAAATAACCCTATCCAAAAATGGGGTACAGAGCTAAACAAAGACTTTTCACCTGAAGAAAGTCAGATGGCTGAGAAACACCTTAAAAAATGTTCAACATCATTAGTCATTAGGGAAATGCAAATCAAAACAACCCTGAGATTTCACCTCACACCAGTCAGAATGACTAAGATTAAAAACTCAGAAGACATCAGGTATTGATGTGGATGTGGAGAAAGAGGAACACTCCTCCACTGCTGGTGGGAATGCAAGCTGGTACAACCACTCTGGAAATCAGTCTGGGGGTTCCTCAGAAAACTGGACGTGATACTTCTGGAGGACCCAGCCATACCACTCCTGGGAATATACCCAGAAGATTCCCCAGCATGCAATAATGATATATGCTCCACTATGTTCATAGCAGCCTTATATATATATAATAGCCAGAAGCTGGAAAGAACCCAGATGTCCCTCAATGGAGGAAAGGATAAAAAAAAAATGTGGTATATATACACAATGGAGTACTATTCAGCCATTAGAAACAACGAATTCATGAAATTCTTAGAGAAATGGATGGAGCTGGAGAACATCATACTAAGTGAGGTGACCCAGTCTCAAAAGAATACCCATGGTATGCAGTCACTGATAAGTGGATATTAGCCTAGAATCTTAGAACACCAAAGACATAAATCACATACCAAATGATGTCTGACAAGAAGAAATGAGTGGACACTGATGCTAGAATGGACCATAGCATCATTGTAGGGGAATAGCAGTACAGGGAAGTGGGAAGGGGTGGATGAGGGAGCAGGGGGAGGGAAAAGGGCATGTGGGAACTTTGGGTGTGGGGAACCAGAGAAAGGGAAATGAATTGTAAATATAGAATATATCCAATAATAAAAAAGAAATACAGGAGAACACAGGTAAATAGGAAGAAATCCTTAAAGCATTACAGGAAAGCACAACAAAACAGGCAAAGGAATTGAGCAAAACCATGCAGGATCTAAAAATGGAGGTAGAAATAGAAAGCACAAAGGGAAACAACTCTGGACATAGAAAACCTAGGAAAGAAGTCAGGTGTCATGGATGCAATCATCAACAACAGAATACAAGACAGAGTCTAATATGCAGAAGCTACCATAGAAATCCTTGACACAATAGTCAAAGAAAATGCAAAATCAAAAATCTCCTAACCCAAAACATCCAGTAAATTTAGGACAAATTAAGAAGACCAAACCTAAGGATAATAGGTATAGAAGAGAGTGAACATTTCCAACTTAAAGGGTCAGTAGTGTCTTCAACAAAATTATAGAAGAAAACTTCCTTAACCTAAAGAAAGAGATGTCTATGAACATAAAAGAAGCCTACAGAACTCCAAATAGATTGGGCCAGAAAAGAAATTTGTCCCGTTACATAATAATTAAAATACCAAATGCATTAAACAAACAATGAATATTAAAAGCAGTAAGGGGAAAGGTAATTAACATACAAAGGCAGACCTAACAGAATTACACCAGACTGCTTGCTAGAGACTGTGAAAGCCAGAAGAGCAGATGTTATGTTAGACCCTAAGTCAACACAAATATCAACCTAGGTTACTATACTCAGCAAAACTCTCAGTTATCATAGATGAAGAAACCAAGGTATTCCATGACAAAAACAAATTTGTCTCTCCAAAAATCCAGTCTTTTAAAGGATAATGAAGGGAAAACACAAAAAAATGGGGAAATTACACACTAGAAAAAGCAAGAATAGTCTTGTACAAACCAAAAATAAAAGTATCACACAAATATAACTCCATCTCTAATAGCACAAATAACAGGAAGCAACAGTCACTTCTTAACATCTCTTAATATTAATTCTCTAATAAAAAGACATAGACTAACAGACTGGATACATAAGCAGGACCCAACATATTGCTGCATGTAGCAAACTCACCTCAGGCATAAAGACAGAGATACTACCTCAGAGTAAAAGGCTGGAAAATATTTTTTCCAGCAAATGATTCCAAAAAACAAGCTGGTGTAGCCATTCTAATGTTGAATAAAATCATCTTTCAACCTAAAGTAATCAAAAAAGGTAAGGAAGGACAGTTCATACTCATCAAAGAAAAAATCTACCCAGATGAACTCTCAATCTGAACATATATGCTCCAAATACAAGGGCACCAACATTTATAAAAGAAACTTCACTAAAGTTCCAAGCACACATTGCACCCCACACAATAATTGTGGGAGACTTCAGCACTCCACTTTCACCAATGGACAGATCAGGGAAATGCAAGCTAGACAGAAATACAGCGAAACTAACAGAAGTGATGATCCAAATGGATTTAACAGATATCTATAGAACACTATACTAAAACAAATGAATATATCTTCTTCTCAGCACCTCATGGTACCTTCTCCAAAACTGACCATATACTTGGTCACAAAACAGACCTCAGCAGATATAAGTAGACTGACATATTTCTATGCACCCTATCAGACCACCACAGACTAAGGCAGGTCTTCAATAACAACAGAAACAACAGAAAGCCCACATACACATGGAAACTGGAAAACATTCTACTCAACAATAACTTGGTCAAGGAAGAAATGAAAGGGATTAAAGACTTTTTAGAATTTAATGAAAACAAAGGCACAACATACCCAAACTTATGGGACACAATGAAAGCCATGCTAAGAGGGAAACACATACCTCTGAGTGCCTCCAAAAAGAAACTGGAAAGAGCATACACTAAGAGTTTGACAGCACTCCTGAAGACTCTAGAGAAAAAAAAGAAGCAAGCACACCCCAAAAAAGTAGACAGCAGGAAATAATCAAACTCAGGGCTGAAATCAACCAAGTAGAAACAAAAAGAACTATACAAATAATCAACCAAACCAGGAGCTGGTTTTCTGGAAAAAAACAAAAACAAAACAAAACAACAACAACAAAAAAACAAAATAGATAAACCCTTAGCCAAACTAACCAGAGGGCACAGAGGCAGTATTTAAATCAGCAAAATCAGAAACAAAAAGGAGACACAACAACAAATACTGAAGAAACCCCAAAAATCAACAGATCCTACTACAAAAGCTTATATTCAACAAAACTGGAAAATCTAGTTGAAGCGGTCAATGTTTTTGAGAGTTACCAGGTACCAATGTTAAATCAGGATCATATAAATGATCTAAGCAATCCCATAACCCCTAAAGAAACTGAACCTGTCATTAATAGTCTCCCAACCAAAACAACAACAACAACAACAACAACAACAACAAACCCAGGACCAGCTAAATTTAATGCAGAATTCTATCAGACCTTCAATGAAGACCTAATACCAACATGCTTCAAAATATTCCACAAAAAATAGAAACAGATGGAACACTACCCAATTTGTTCTATGAAGCCACAATTACTCTGATACTTAAACCACACAAAGACCCAACAAAGAAAGAGAACTTTAGTCCAATTTTCCTCGTGAATATTGATGCAAATATACTGAATAAAATGCTTGCCAACTAAATCAAAGAACATATTAAAATAATCATTCACCATGATTAAGGAGGCTTCATCCCAGGGATGCAGGGATGGTTCCATATATTGAAATCCATCCATGTAATCCACTATATAAACAAACTGAAAGAAAAACCCAAATGATCATTTCATTAGACGTAGAGAAAGCATTTGACAAAATCTAACACCTCTTCATGATAAAAGTCTTGGAAAGATCAGGAATTCAAGACCCATATCTAAACATAGTAAAAGCAATATACAGCCAACAGTAGCCAAAATCAAGCTAAAAGGAGAAAAATTTGAATCAATTGCACTGAAATCAGGGACTAAACAAGGTTGTCTACTTTCTCCCTACCTGTTCAATATAGTACTTCAAATTCTAGCTAGAGCAATTAGACAACAAGGGAGGTCAAAGGGATACAAATTGGAAAGGAAGAAGTCAAATTATCACTATTTGCAGACAATATGATAGTAAACTTAAATAACCCCAAAAATTCCATCAGAGAACTCCTAAACCTGATAACTTCAGCAAAGTGGCTGGATATGAAATTAATTCAAACAAATCAGTAGCCTTCCTATATTCAAAGGATAAAGAGTCTGAGAAAGAAATTAGTGAAATGATACCCTTCACAATAGTCACAAATAATATAAAATACCTTGGTGTGACTCTACCCACGCAAGTGAAAGATTTGTATCACAAGAACTTTAAGTCGCTGAAGAAAGAAATTGAAGATATCAGAAGATGGAAAGATCTCCCATGCTCATGTACTGGCAGGCTTAATATAGTAAAACTGGCCATCGTGCCAAAAAGCAATCTAAAGATTCAATGCAATCCCCATCAAAATTCCAATTCAATTCTTTATAGAGTTAGAAAGAGCAATTTCCAAATTTATATGGAATAATAAAAAATCCAGTATAGTGAAAACTATTCTCAACAATAAAAGAAATTCTGTCAGAATCAACATCTCTGACCTCAAGCTATACTACAGAGCAATAGCAGCAAAAACTGTATGGTACTGGTACAGACAGATAGATCATTGAAATAGAATTGAAGACCCAGAAATTAACCCTCACCCTATGGTCACTTGATCTTTGACAAAGGAGCTAAAACAATCCAGTGGGAAAAAGACAGCATTTTCAACAAATGGTGCTGGTTCAACTGGCAGTCAACATGTATAAGGATGCAAATTGATCCATTCTTATCTCCCTGTGCAAAGCTCAAGACCAAGTGGATCAATGACCTCCACATAAAATCAGATACATTGAATCTAATAGAAGCAAAAGTGGAGAAGTACCTGGAGCACATCGGCACAGGGGAAAATTTCCTGAATAGAACAGCAATAGCTTATGCTCTAAGATCAAAATTGACAAATGGGACCTCATAAAATTGCAAAGCTTCTATAAGGCAAAGGACACTATCAATAGGACAAAACTGCAAACAAAAGATTGGGAAAAGATATTTGCCAATCCTATATCTGATAGAGGGCTAATATGCAATATGTACAAAGAACTCAAGAAGCTAGATTCCAGAGAACCAAATAACCCTATTAAAAATTGAAGTCTGAGCTAAATAAAAAATTCTCAATTGAGTAATACCAGATGGCTGAGAAACACCTAAAAATATGTTCAGCATCCTTAGTCATCAGGGAAATGCAAATCAAAACAATCCTGAGATTCCACCTCACACCAGTCAGAATGGCCAAGATCAAAAACTGAAGAAAGAAATTAAAAATATCACATGATGGAAAGATCTCCCATGCTCATGGACTGGCAGGATTAATATAGTAAAAATGGCCATCTTGCCAAAAGCATCTGGAAATCAATCTGGTGGTTCCTCAGAAACCTGGACAGTATACTTTTGGAGGACCCTGCCATACATTTACACAATTGAGTTCTACTCATCTATTAAAAACAATGAATTCATGACATTCTTAGGCAAATTGATGGATCTAGAAAATATCATCCAGAGTGGTATCCCAATCACAAAAGAACACACACAGTATTCACTCACTGATAAGTGGATATTAGCCCAAAAACTTTGAATACCCAAGATACAACTCACAGACCACATGAAGCTCAAGAAAAAGGAAACCAAAGTGTGAATACGTTGATCCTTATTGGAAGGTGATCAAAATATCCATAGCTCACAGCCAACCAATAGACTGAGCATAAGGTCTCCAATGCAGCAGCTAGAGAAAGGGTCCAAGGAACTGAAGAGGTTTGCAACCCTGTAGGAGGAACAATAATATGTACCAACCAGTACTCCGAGAACTCCCAGGAACTAAACCACCAACCACACAGTACACATGGAGGGACCTATGGCTCCAGCTACATATATAGCAGAAGATGACAATTTCAGACATCAACGAGAGGAGAGGCTATGAAGGCTCAATTCCCCATAATAGGGGAATGCAAGTCAGGAAATAGGATGGGTCAGCAGGGGGAGGGCAGATGGGTTGAAGGGTTTTCTGAGGGGTGTCATTTGAAGTATAAATAAAGCAAACATCTAATTAAAAAAACCTACTCATTTCCTCTGGGGGGGGACATTGTGGTGATATTTTAATTTGAATACTATAGTATATATTATGCTATGTGTTAACTATAAAAATAAGTAAATGTGGAACTAATTATTACCTTTTCAAAGTGTGTTTATAATTTCAATTATTAAAATGATAAATAAAAATTCCCACATCAACAGGAAAGGGAAAAATAAATTATAAAAATAAGAGTATATGAACTCTTAAAAAATAAATGTGAGAAATCAACATGGATTTCAAATACTTCTCTCTAATGAGTTTCTTTTTTAAAATATTGAGTTATTAGATACTTTGATAGTAGAAGAAATATAATATTAAGCACACTCACAAATTATGTATTTGATAATCAGTACAAATTATTTGCAATACATGTGTACATATGTGGCATTAATATTTCTTTGCAATGAGTTGTAGAAATCATGTAGAAACTATAGAAAATAGTTTTGCAGAGCAAATAAACAGTTTTTGAATAGTGATTTTTTTACAACTATTTCAGAAGCAAGAATAGAATTTAAATAATTCATTTTAATGTATACAGTATAATCTTCAAGTATACAATATAATCTTTAAGTCAGCTACTTTCAGTTGATTTAAAAATAATTATAGAAAAATCTGAATATGCTTCTGATATTTAGTAATTTGTTGTTTGAATCCAAAACATTTAATTTCCTTAAATGTATTTTTCAGCTCTCCTATTGCTATCTTTAAAACTCACAACCATAACATTTGCCAAAATGTGAAACAATTTTATTAGGTGACAAAGGTTATGAACCAAATTGAGTCATTTGAAGAGTTGAAAAGAATATTACACCAACATTTTTTAAATCTAGTTATATAACTGGCTATTATAGATATTTTAAGTTTGTTATTTTGAAAAACACAAGAGTAATTAGAATTAGATATTTGGAGGTAAGCTAAAACAAATAACAGGAAGAAAGTTTGTTTTCAGATAAAACATAAAAATATGAGCAGAGATGACATAGCTTCCATCAGTACCAGAAAAGATTGGATTTAAAGGTTCTATTAGTGATTAGTAAATGAGTAATACAAATGCAAATTAATCAAAAGAATCAATTTTGCTATACAATTGTAACATCATTGATACTACTTAGAATTAACATGATATACGAGAAAAAGAAGCAATGTTAACAGCCCCGCGTTATTGACAATTACTTCTAAATTTATCTTCAAGAAGCAGCAAACAATAAATGCATATATGCTGAAAGTTTATCAGCAAATATAAGCACTATGACCAAGGTAGAATAATAACAGCTTAAAAATACATGTCTCTGAAAATATGTGTAACTCAATCAATCCAAGCTGAAATGTAACTAAGATAGTAAAATATTCAAACTGACAAACTGAGTGATAATATTGTCTGAAGCTACAGTTGTCCTCGCTACATTGAGGCACAAGAAGACTACTGTTGTACACATTTAGGCTGAAAACAGGAATGAACTACAGTTTCTCAAAGGAATATCAAGAAGTATTTGTTCCAATGGCATAGCTTAACTTGCTAAATGAACTCTCATTTTGTAGTATATTTTTTGATCTTGAAAAAGAAAAGAATTTATCTCTAAAGTTTATTATAAGATACTGGTCTGTGTATATAAATATTCTGGAAGGAACAGTGAATTTTATTCCTGGAATTTCCTTAGGATACTAAACTTAAAATATAATAGTCCATAAATACTCAGACCTATTTCAACCCTGACTCTGCATCCTCACATTTTTGATTAAGAGGAATCACTGGACTATAGAATACACTTGAGATTTTTCTTTTTTTTTTTCTTCTTCTTTTTTTTTTGTATCCACTTTTACCTTATTTCATAATTTAGGTCCTTTGCCTTTCTTTTTTTCTTTCTTCTTTCTTTCTTCCTTCCTTCCTTCCTTTCTTTCTTTCTTTCTTTCTTTCTTTCTTTCTTTCTTTCTTTCCTTCTTTCTTCCTACTTGTAAAAAGCAGATCCTTATGTTATTTCAATGAATTTGCATTTGTTATACTTACATGTGTTTCAAACTAGGAAATCTTATTTAGGAAGTATAAAGATTGTTTTCAAATCATATTTATCTTTCTTACCATGTGAAGCACATATAATTCCTATATTATAAAATGTGAAATATGGTAACTGTCCTGAAAACCAAAGTATAGTATAAATGACTCCATGGATGGAGCATATTAATACACACACCATTTCTTAAATGAATGTAACCTGTTCCCTGTGTGGCTAAGAATGATGACAATCACTCAAGACAATAGATTTGAGGATAGCAGAAAATCTGTGTCCAAAAAATTATGTCTAGAATTCATTCCTTGTTGTAACAGAACTGTCAACTCTTATCTTAGCTACTATGCAGGTAAAATCCTTTGGAAATGTGAGGGACATTGAAGTACAGTTTTACTACAATGAGCTCCAATGTCTAAAAATTGTTCTTATTTTGGGTTTGTGCCATGTTAAGAGCCAAGATTTTAAGCTCTACTAAAAACAAAACAAACAGAAAGATTTTATCTTTTTATGATCATTTAATAATATGTCCATCATTTTTTTATTTTCTATATTCTATGTTTACATTCCAAAGGCTTTCCCCTTTCCCAGTTCCCCCCTCCCTATGTCCCAGAGTACCTCTCCCCCCCAACTATTCCCCAATCATTCCCCCTCCCCCCACAATTTCTCCACAAAACTGGATCCAATCTTTCCAGGCCCAGGGTCCTCTCCTTTCTTCTTGGGAATCATTTGACTTGCTAATTGTGCCTTGCATATTTAGGGCTTCTGGGCTCATTAATATCCACTTATCAGTGATTGCATTTCATGTGTATTCTTTTGTGATTGGGTTAGCTCACTCAGGATGATATTTTCCAGGTCTAACCATTTACCTACAAATTGCATGAATTCATTATTTTTAATTGCTGAGTAGTATTCCATTGTATAAATATACCACATTTTCTGTATCCATTCCTCCTTTGAGGGATATTTGGGAAATAACACCCTTCACAATAGCCACAAACAATATAACATATCTTGGCGTGACTCTAACAAAACAAGTGAAAGATCTGTATGACAGGAACTTCAAGTCCTTGAAGAAAGAAATCGAAGAAGACCTCACAAGATGGAAAAATATTTCATGCTCTTGGATTGGGAGGATCAATATAGTAAAAATGGTCATCTTGCCAAAAGCAATCTACAGATTCAATGCAATCCCCATCAAAATTCCAATTCAATTCTTCATAGACCTAGAAAGAGCAATTCTCAAAATCATCTGGAATAACAAAAAACCCAGGATAACTGAAACTATTCTCAACAATAAAAGGACTTCTGGGGGAATCAATATCCCTGACCTCAAGCAGTACTACAGAGCAATTGTGTTAAAAACTGCATGGTATTGGTAAAGCAACAGGCAAGTAGATCAGTGGAATAGAATTGAAGACCCAGAAATGAACCCACAGACTTATGGTCACTTGATCTTTGATAAAGGAGCTACAACCATCCAGTGGAAAAAAGATAGCTCTTTCAACAAATGGTGCTGGTTCAACTGGAGGTCAACATGCAGAAGAATGCAAATTGACCCACTCTTATCTCTTTGTACTAAGATAAACTCCAAGTGGATCAATGACCTCCACATAAAACCAGACACACTGAAACTAATAGAAAAGAAACAGGGGAAGACCTTGGAGGACATGGGCACAGGGGAAAGTTTCTGAACAGAACACCAACAGCTTATGCTCTAAGATCAAGAATTGACAAATGGGACCTCATAAAATTACAAAGTTTCTGTAAGGCAAAGGATACGGTCAGAAGGACAAAACAGCCATCAACAAATTGGGAAAAGATCTTCACCAATCCTACATCCGACAGGGGCATAATATCAAATATGTACAAAGAACTCAAGAAGTTAGACCCCAAAGAACCAAATAACCCTATCAAAAATGGGGTACAGAGCTAAAGAAATAATTTTCACCAGAAGAAATTCGGATGGCAGAGAAACACCTTAAGAGATGTTCAACCTCATTAGTCATCAGGGAAATGCAAATCAACACAACCCTGAGATTCCACGTCATACCAGTCAGAATGGCTAAGATTAAAAACTCAAGAGACAACAGGTGGTGTCAAGGATGTGGAGAAAGAGGAACACTCCTACACTGTTGGTGGGACTGCAAGATGGTACTACTGCTCTGGAAATCAGTCTGGTGGTTCCTCAGAAAATTGGGCATGACACTTCCAGACGACCCTGTCATACCACTCCTGGGCATATACCCAGAGGATTCCCCTGCATACAATAAAGACACATGCTCCACTATGCTCATAGCAGCCTTATTTATAATAGCCAAAAGTTGGAAGGAGCCCAGGTGTCCCTCAAAGGAAGAATAGATACAGAAAATGTGGTATATTTATACAATGGAATACTACTCAGCAATTAAAAATAATGAATTAATGCAATTTGTAGGCAAATGGTTGGATCTGGATAATATCATCCTAAGTGAGTTAATCCAATCACAAAAGAATACACATGAAATGCAATCACTGCTAAGTGGATATTAATGAGCCCAGAAGCTCTGAATACTCAAGGCACAATTAGCAAGTCAAAAGATTCCCAAGAAGAAGGAAGGAGAGGACCCTTGTCCTGAAAGCACTGGATCCAGTTTTGTAGGAAAGTACCAGAATAGAGCAGAGAAATGGAGGGGTGGTGATTGGGGAATAGGCGGGGTGGGGGGGTGGGGTGGGGTGGAAGAGGACATTTGGGACATATGGTGAGGGGTGGACTGAGAAAGGGGAAAGCCTTTGGATTGTAAACAAAGAATATAGAAAATAAATTTAAAAAATTAAAAAAAGGAAAAATAAACCTTAAAAATCTTTAATAATAATAATAATAATAATAATAATAATAATAATAATAATAAAGTGGTAGTAGAAACAATAAAGAAATCACAAAGTGAGACATCTCTGGAGATAGAAAACCTTGGAAAAAATTCAGGAGTCATATAGTCAAGCATCAACAACAGAATATAGGAGATAGAAGAAATAATCTCAGATGCTGAAGATTCCATAGAAAACATTCACTCAAGAGTCAAAGAAAATGCAAAATGCATTAAGCTGGTAAACCAAAACACCCAGGAAACCCAGTACACAAAGAGAAGACCAAACCTAAGGATTATAGGTATAAGATTATAGGTATAGAGAGTGAAGATTTCCAACTTAAAAGGCAAGTAAATATCTTCAACAAATTTATAGAAGAAAACTTCCCTAACCTAAAGAGATGCCTATGAATATACAAGAAGCCTACAGAGCTCCAAACCAACTATACCAGACCAGAAATTCCTCCCAGCACATAATAATCAAAACAGCAAATGCAATAAACAAAGAAAGAATATTAAAAGCAGTAAGGTAAAAAGCGCAAGTAACGTATGAAGGCAGATCTATCAGAATTACAGAAGACTTCTCAACAGAGATGATGAAAGCTACACAATCCTGAGCATATCTCATACAGACCCTAAGAGAACACAAATGCCAGCCCAGACTAATATACCCAGAAAAACTATCAATCACCATAGGTGGAGAAACCAAGAGATTCCTTGATAAAAACCAAATTTACATAATATCTTTCCACAAATCCAGCCCTAAAAAGGATACAGATGGAAAATGTCAACACAAGGAAGGAAACTACACCCTAAAAAAAGCAAGAAAATAATCTTCCAAAACACCCAAAAGAAGATATCCACACAAATATAAAATTAGCATCAAAATAACAGGAAGCAACAATCACTATTCCTTAATATCTCTTAACTTCAGTGGACTCAATTCCCCAATAAAATGACATCGACTAACAGAAATATTTTTTCATGTAAATCTTCAATTTATCAGAAAATGTTTGTAATTCTTTCAATTAATTTAGTAATGTTTTTATGTCTACCATTTTATCTGCATTATTTTACATGATAATCTTCAATTTTAACGTTTTTCTATATATTTCTTCTATTTTATCAGTAATGTTTTTCATGTCAATCTCTGATTTTATCACAAAATGTTTTTATTTCCACTTTCAATTAATTTAGAAAGGTATTTTATATCTAACACTTTATCTGTATAATTTTCCATGAAATAGTCCATTTTAATATGTTTTTCTATATATTTCTTGAATTTTATAAGTACTATTTTCCAAGTAAATCTTCAACTTTATCAGAAAATGTTTATAATTCCACTTTCAATCAAATTAGGAATACTTTTATGCCTACCATTATTATATCAATATAAAATTTTCCATATGCTTTAATTTTAACATTTCTCTATATTTTTCTATAATTTTATCAGAAATGTTTTCCATGTAAATCTTCAATTTTATCATAAAATGTTTTTACTTATTTTTGAATTAATAAAAACATTTTAAAAGTTGGCATGTGCTTTTTACTTTTGCCATTTCTCAATAAAAGTGTTCATTTGCTTTTCCATTTTATATATCATATATAGTTAGTTCTTTGATAATTTCATATTGCTATCATGTCCAGTTTACATCTCAATGTCCTCCTAAATCCAACTTCTTTCTTTGAATCAATTCCTTTTTTTTTATACCATCAAATCCAATTTTTATTTTCTATGTGTTCTTGGGTGTATCATGGTTCTTTAGAGTATGGTCACCAAGCAGGGTTCACACACTTGAAATACTCACCCTCCTCCTCCAAGAAGGTACTAATGCCTAATATCTTCAAGGCTGGAGGTGAAACTTTATGTCTCTTTGCTCAGTGGTGAGATTTGGTCTCTCTTGAGCTTGCTGTACTTGTGAATGCTATCATATTGTCAATGAGTTCACATGTGAGATTGTCCTGCTATGTTCAGAAGACACTATTTCCTGTAGTCATCTACCACCTTTATCTCTTACACTCTTTCTGCTCCTTTTAATGAGATGACCCATGAATGTTAGGGTAAGGAGTTAGGATGCAGGTATTCAGTTCAGAGCTGAGAATCCTACGGCCTCTTATTCTCTGCACTTTGGACAGTTGTGAGTCTCTGTGTTGATCACCATGTATAGCAATGCAATTTTCTCTGATGAGGATTGGGAGTTGAGAGATTTGTTAATCGATGGGCATGGTGATTATTCAGTGGAGATTGTTTAATACTATGTCAACTAACAAAATGACATTGAAAGTTCTCTTGCAGAGCCTGTGATATTTCTTCCAACAGATTTTGGTCCTGATAATGACTAAAGTTTGCAAGTATTTTATTGAGAATTTTCACATCTACATTCATCCTTTACATTTATCCAGGAGATTGGTATATACTTTCTGTCTTTTTTTTTAATCATGTCTGTTTTGTACCAAGATATTTATGGTTTTCAAAGAAGAGTTTGTTAGTGTTGATTCCTACTGTTTCCCTTTTATGAAACAGTTCAGAAGTATTGGCATTAGTTCATCTTGGAGAACAGAATTTAGAAGTGAAGATATATTTTCAGCCTGGAATGTTTTCAGTTGGAAAATACTTCATTGTTGTTTCAATCTTACTACCTGTTACCCATCTTTTAAGTTATGTTGTTTGTCAAAATTGGGGGTAGATCTTTATTTCTTTTAGATTTTTCTAATTTAGCAGATATTTTAATGGTTTATTCTAATGATTTTGTGAATTTCCTTTCTTGTGATGGCTCCATTTTGATCTCTAATGTTATTAATTTGAGACTTTTCTTCTTTTTGATTTGTTTAACATAGTGTTTTTGACATTATAAATCTTTCAAAGAACCAATTATTTATTGTGTCAGTGCTTAGTATTGCTTTACTCATTTCCATTTTAGTAATTTCTGCCCTCATCTTACAAATGTCTTTCTGTTGACTGATTTGGAGATTTTCACTATCTAAGACCCTAAAGAGTATCATTAATATGCTTTTTCTTCATTTCTGAATTCCCTAACTCATTTAGAAGTCACTTGCAGCTATAGATGTCACTCCTATGACTATTTTATATATCCTATGGATTTTGGTGTATTATGTTTTCACTTTTGTTAATGTGAAGAATTCTTTAATTTCTTTTTTTTTGTTTTTATCAATGACCTATTCATTATTCAATAGCCTGATTTTTGATGTTGATGTGTTTCTTTAAGACCTGTAGTTTCTCCCAATGCTGATTTGTACTTCTCTTCCTCTGAGTTATACACAATTTCCCCATATTTGTTTCAACTTATGTTTTGTCCTACCATACAATTTATTTTAGAGATGGTCTGTGACTTGTTAAAAAAATATGTATTGTCCAGTGTTTTGATGTGATATTCAGATGATGTCTTACCATATCCTGCTTGTCTTGGTCTGAAAAACCTTACTAGGTTGAGGCAGCAATGAAGACATGATAGATGTGTGCATACAGATAAGTGGGATCAGGCAGGCTGCGTAAGCTCTGGTGGAGATTACCTGCTATACAACCCACAAACACAGCCGTCTATTCTGAATAGCATAAGAAGGAGAGCTTAGCTAGTCTATAGGAGATCTCTGTAGGGCAGCAGTGTCAGGTTACAGTTCTCTGGAAGAGGAAGCTGTGGTCTATAGTTTTTGCCCCACTAGTGAATTATGGTGAATATTCATAAGTAGACCAGAGAAAGGCTTGGGCATTCTGAGACTCACTTGTGGAAGGTTTTGCCAGTCTCATGGGTCTGAGACTTGGGATCTTTGACATGGCTGTGCCCATGTAATCAATACACATTCACTTGGACTTGATCTACTTCCAAAAATGTCAGTTAAGTCTATCTAATGTTTGATTGTATTTAATTCAAAGTATTCCCTTATTTTAGCCTGGGTGACTTATCATTTGGGAAGTATGAAGTTGAAAGTAACCATTGTTATTAGGCTAGAGTTAATTACTTACTTTACCACTAGTAGTATTTGTTTTATAAAATCAAGATTTTAAGTGAAGACTTATTTTGTACATATGTTTAAAACTTCAATGAACTCTCTTTCCTTACTCAGTATGAAGTGACCATTCTAAAATCTTTTCTGAGTAGTTTTGATTTAAAGTCTTTTCACAGTACAGGGGTGTCTGTCTTTTGTGGTGAGATCTACTTCTTTCAAGAGGGAGGTTTGTTAATATTCAGAGTTAAAAAATTTACAAGGCTCAGAAAATAAACAAAACTTACAACTCTTGGGAAGTTTCTGAAACAGATGAGGCTTATAAGGTATCTTCTCATTGTTATAAAAAATAATAGTTGCAGGAGAAAAGAGACTTGAAACATCTGAGATGCCTTCAAATAGTACAGGGAGTTTCAGAAATTCAGTTTTGAGACTTGTCACCATGTTAAGAAAGGATTACTATTCCTAAGCCAGGTGTGTTTCTGTCCACAATCCCTTTCCCATACTCCTGTTATCAATGTTATAAACTATTGAGTTCACTAAATTACACCACGGTCTATCATTTTATTTTGAATTGCAAATATCTTTTATTGGATGATTAGAAATTTGTTCCTATCTTCCTAGAAAAAATCAAACAAAATATTTTACCAAAGGTAATTTCACTTATGTACAATGATCTACATCTAGAACACAAGCCCATATTAGAAACCCATGAATCGGGCGGTGGTGGCACACGCCTCTAATCCCAGCACTTGGGAGGTAGAGGCAGGCGGATTTCTGAGTTTGAGGCCAGCCTGGTCTACAGAGTGAGTTCCAGGACAGCCAGGGCTACACAGAGAAACCCTGTCTTGAAAAAAATAAAAGAAACCCGTGAATCTATTAACTGTTTTATCTAAAGCAACAGTATGTATATCCATACACACACATGCATGCAAACACACACACACACACACACACACACACACACACACATACACACACATACACACACACACACAATACATGTATTTCTTTTAAAAATAAGCTATAGCATGTTTTTTGAGTTAGAAGTTTAAAGAGATATTATATCAAAGAAATAGAAATACTGCTGGCTTTTAATAGAAAGTGAAAACTTATTGTTTGATATGAGAAAAGGGCCTTATACATTTCTGGTAAGATGCTTAACCAAGAAAGGACTTCTTGTGTAAAAATATGGAAAAATGGCAATTGAACTCATGGCAACTTGAGACTACCATAATCACTTTAGTTTGAAAATATGTATCAAAATATTATGTTGAGTACAGTAAAAAAGAAAATTATGTAAGTGTGTCAGTTTTACTTTGATTTTTTTTTATACTGAGTTACTTTCACCTTCTCTCAATGTTACATTTAGTTGATTAATTTCAATCCAGAGTAAAGTTATAGTGACAAACTTATACTGCAAGAAATTGTACTGTGGAGAGAAATTTTTGAATAATGTTATCACTGTGTTGCACATTCTATTAAAAACAACTTTTTTTTATACGGAGGATATTAAAGTATATATTGACAGATAACATTTTTTTCTAATAAAGGAAGCTAACATACAGCTTAAATTATATTGTATTAATATTTGTGATTTTTGGATCAGTGTTTCTTTAAAAATCTCATAATTTTAACACCTTTATCTTCAGTATATTTACATAAAAGAAGCTGTATCCCTCTTATGAGCTCAACTCACCTAATCATGACAGATGTCGTATGAGTAACATTCAATTACTGTGACAAAATACAAATGGCAAACAATTTCAAGGAATAAAAATATTTTGACTCACAGTTGGACAAACTTCAATCCCAGGTCAGTTGGCTCCAATATTTTTGTTTTAAAAAATGTTAAAAAAATCACAGTAGCAAGCATGTGGCTGCAAGAGCTTAGTCTCTGTAGGTCATAAGGGAAAAAGACATATAGTGAAACTGCAAGCAGCTCACATATGTTGTAGTTAGAATTGAACCCAGATGTCCCTCAACAGAGGAATGGATACAAAAAAATGTAGTATATATACACAATGGAGTACTATTCAGCCATTAGAAATAATGAATTCATGAAATTCTTAGAGAAATGGATGGAGCTGCAGAACATCATACTAAGTGAGTTAACCCAGTCTCAAAAGAATATCCATGGTATACACTCACTGATAAGTGGATATTAGCCTAGAATCTTGGGACACCAAAGACACAATCCACATATCAAATGATATCTGACAATAAGGAAGGAGTGGACACTGGTGCTGGAAAGGACCAAAACATCAGTGTAGGGGAAAACCAGAACAGGGAAGTGGGAAGGGGTGGATGGGGGAACAGGAGGAGGGAAAAGGGCATGTGAGACCTTTGGGGGATGGGGAACCAGAAAAAGGGAAATGAAATGTAAATATAGAATATATCCAATAAAAAAGGTTTACTTTAAAAAAAATTCAATGTGGCACGTTCACAATCACTTAAAAAATTTCAAAATCTTATTAAGCTCCCTTCTTTCTCCTGTCCCCTTTACTTCCAAGGTTCATCCCTCCCTTCCCCATTACTGTGATTGCTTTTTTTCCCTCCCATGTGGGATTGAGGTAGCCTCAGTTGGGCCCTTTGGCTTGTTAACCTTCTTGAGTTCTGTGGATCATATCCTGAGAATTCTGTATTTATTAGCTAATATCCACTTATTAGTGAGTACATACCATTAATGTTTTTTTTGGAATCAGGATGATATTTTCTAGTTCCATCCATTTGCCTGCAAAACTCAGGATGTCCTTGTTCTTAATAACTGAGTAGTATTCTACTGTATAAATGAAACATATTTTCTGTATCCATTCTTTTGCTATAGGACATCTGGGTTGTTTCCAGCTTCTGGCTATCTCAAATAAGTTTGCTATGAACATAGTAGAACACGTGCCCCTGTTGTCTGGTGGGGCATCTTTTGAGTATATGTCCAAGAGTGGTATAGTTGGGTCTTCAGGTAGATCTATTTCCAATTTTCTCAGGAACCTCCAGGTTGATTTCCAGAGTGATTGTGCAAGTTTGCAATCCCATCAGCAGTGGAAGAGTATTCTTTTTCTCCACATCCTTGCCAATATGTTCTGTCGGGTTTTGATCTTAGCCATTGTGATTAGTGTAATGTAGAATCTCAGGGTCAGTTTGATTTCCATTTCCCTGATTACTAAGGACTTTGAACTTTTCTTTAAGTGGTTTTTAATTATTCAAGACTTTTCTGTTGTGACTTCTCTGTTTAAAATTCTCAATTTTTGATTGGGTTGTTTGGTTTTTGGTGGTTATCTTCTTGCTTTCTTTATATATTTTGGATATTAGCCCTCTATGTGATGTGGAGTTAGTGAAGATTTTTTCCCCAATCTTAATGTTGCTGATTTCTCCTATTGGCTATGTCCCTGGCCTTATAGAAGCTTTGGATAGGAAAACAGACCTGAAGCTTTGAGGGACAGGAAAAAGAATAGAAACTGACAACCTCAGGAGGTAGGAAGTGGTGGGACCCCCTAGAATGTACCAGAGATCTGGAAGGTGAGAGACTCTTAGGACTCAAAGGAAGGGACCTTAGATGAAATGCACTACATTGGGGAGAAGGAAATTGTAGAGTCCTCCTCCAGTAAAAAGAGAACAAATCAATTGGAGGGATGAGATTGCCATCCTATAGTCAAAAAATTTGACCCAGAATTGTTCCTGTCTGAATGAACTACAGCATCAAAATGGAGAAGAACCTGAGGAAAAGTAGATCCAGCGACAGGCCCCAGTTGGGATCTAGCTCAGGAGGGGTGGGAGGTTCAAGCCCTGCCAGTATTGTTGATGTGTGCTTACAAACAAGGGCCCATCATGCCTACCCTCTGAAAGGCCCAACAAGCAGCTAAAAGAGTCAGATGCAGAAATTTGCACCCAACCAATGGACAGAACCTGCTTATCCCTATGGTTGAATTAGGACAAAGCTGGAAGAAGCTAAAGAGGAGGCCAACCCTATAGCAAGATCAGCAGTCTCAACTAACCTGGACCTCTGAGATCTGTCAGACACTGAAACACCACCCAGTAAGAATACACCAGCTAATATGAGGCTCACTCAACACATATACAGTAGAGGACTGCTGGGTCTGGACTCAGTCAGAGAAAATGCACCTATCCCTCAAGAGACTTGAGGTCCCAGGGAGTGAGGAAGTCTGGTGAGGTAGGAACATCTTCTAGCAGATGGGGAAGGATATAGGGAATATGTAACAGTCAGAGGATATAGGGGTTATGGAATGGGAGGGGAGAAAGTCTGGAGTGTAAAAAAAAGATTAGAGAATAAAAAAGATTTTTGTGAACAGCACAATAAAACACACAAACACACAAACACAAACACACATTCAAAATCTCTCTAAAAATATTCAAGATCCCATAACTGATGTCCTTCAATTTTTTTAATACCTTCTTAATCGAAGCATAAAGAGATACATTGTACTCAAAGCAAAACAACAAAATATTCACCAGTAAGTTCATTATCAGAAGTCAGGGACTCAGTATCTTTTGTGCTTCACAGGTATGGAGCAAATCATTTTTTAAGACTCTTCCATCCGCAGTGCACACAGGCCATCTAGCAGGCTCAGGTCAGTTTTTTCCTTATCAATTGCTGTTCTTTCTGATTGCCCTGCAGTCCTGGCATCTTAACCATGCCTGGGTCTCCACAGTAATGAGGATGCACCATTATGAGTGGCTCCTCCTGCTCTCTCACAGTGCCAAGCCTTGGCTTATTTTCATAACCCCTTCATACCCTCAAAGCCAGTACCAACTGAGAGGTTTACTATCAGTTTGGCTGCCAGCAAGAGGTACTGTCCTGAACCCATCTGGACTGCAGCTTTTGTGTCCTGATCCTTGCAGAAACACGACTCAATGGTCAATGACTCTTCTAATCCTAAATTCTATAATCCTATCAGAATCCTCTCTAAAACACATGGTCAGGTCTGTTCCATCCCATTGATTAGAATTAGTTTCTTAGATAAGGTTTCTATTATTGTGATAGCACAACATAGCCCTAAGCCATGGGGTGGAAAGGGTTTACTTAATCGTACAACTCTCAAGTATTTCTTTATTATTGAGGAGACTAAGTATTGTTTCTCCACGGCTTCTTCTTTAGTTCTTGCCTCCAGGTTCCTGGCCTGATTTCCTTCAGTAATGGTATGTGACCATTGAGGTGGAGATTAAATAAACACTTTTCATGCTATTATGTTCCATGCTATTTTCTGAATGCAATATTGTCTTTTTCAAGTCTTCATTCTTTATTTTGTCTGAACTTGCCTATTGTTACCTGCCATTGTGTACTAGTATAAGACACCAAAAGGATATTTAGCAAAAGCAACATTAAATTAGTGGGAAAATTTAAAATAAAATAGCTTCTAAAAAGCAAAATAATTAATAATCCAAAGGTCACCTATAGAATGAGTGAGCAAGATTTAAAACCATATATCTGAGGATAGATTAATATTTAAATAGGTAATCTCCTCCAGCAATTCGGTAAGTAAAGAAACAAGAATCCATTAAAATGGTTAATACTGTTAAGTAGATTTTTCCCACAGAAGACATAGAGTCTACTACAACATAGTTTACTTGGGAAGTACTCACCAAATCTATCAGGAGTTGCATCATATCCATCAGAATAGCTTTTGCTGAGAACATCAGCTAGAAGTATGGCAAAGTCATTGAGAATAAAAGCTTCCTGTGTACTGTAGGTGGAGACCCAAACTTGTATAATTGTGGAAATAGAATGGCTGTCTGTTGTGGGAAATATTAAAATTATCCACAAGTTCCCACATTATATTCAGTCACTCTCAGCCCCGGTGGTCTCATCAGCCAGTTCTTATCTCGTGGAGACTCTTTGACTCAGAGCTCCGAAATCTCTCCACACCGCTCATTAAGTTCACACTGGCAGGTTGCTACCATGCTTCTAAACATCTACAGACTTTGGGGTGCACATCAGGAAAACCCATGCTTTGCTGCCTTACCTTTCTCTCTTGACCCCAGTCAAACCATGGTGTGAAGGAAAAGGCCACACAAAGTTAGGAAACAATGGTAACTCAATTGGTAATTCAATCACTGGGCACAACAACTAGAATCTTATTCTTGTAAACCATATTAAGTCTAAATCCTCCTGTGGCAAATACTCGTGGATTCACCATATAAGCTGGAAGATGCTAGTAGCTACATCTTACCCTCTTCCCAACCAAGAAGCCCCTATCTCTCTCCTGCTTCCTCTCTTCTTCTGTCCAACCCAGAAGTCCCAACTACTTGCCCAATGATTGATTCCTTCATTCATAGGAGATGGTTCACAAGAAGTCACCTGAGGATGTGACTCATTCCTCATTCCAGACAGCCTCTCCTGGGAAAGTGGAACTATCAAAATACAACAGCACCAGGGCTATCCACAACAGATGTCTTTCATGGAAATAAATCTGAGTATTATCACAAAATTCAAATATCTCAATTCTGAGCCTCCATTCAAATATATGATAACAATATTCTAAAGAAAGATCAGTATTTTTTATATTTGAACATTTGATATAGCACTATCCTTAATGAAAAATTGGCAACAAACTAGGTGTCATAATCAGAATCATAAGACATGCATTTTCATAAGTGCATGTGTGTTAAGTGTTGCAAAGCAGGAGTATCCTAGTTTTAACAGAGAAGTGAATCTGAAAAAGAACATTTTAAGGGATATAACCCCTATCCAGAAAGACAAATTCTGTATACTTTCATTATATGTAGAATTTTGAAAAATCAAATTCATAGACTAAGAAAGAAAGGCAGTTGTCAACACCTTGTGGGTGTGAAAAATTTGGAGATGGTAATCAAATGGATATTAGCATTGATTTTTGACATGAATACATTCAGGTAATCTATAAGGCATGATCCCAGATAAAAATATTGTATTATAATCTTGAGATTAACTGAAAGACTAAAACTGTTTTATTTTCAGGTATATAATGATAAATACAGGTGTATGGACATTTTAATTAGATTGTGATACTATTTCTAATTGTATAAGCATATATAATTATTACCTTGTGGGAATTAAGTATATTGGTCCATTACATCTCATCTCAGTATAACTGAAAATAAAATTTTTTTCTGCCAATACTTGTAGCACCTGGAAATTCCATATCTTTTTTTTTTTCAGAAAGAAGAACATTCTTCCTGTTTTTTTTTTTTTTGAGTACTTTTCATTGTCCTCTGTGATATAGTTGTATCATTGTATTGCTGCAATTTTTCTGTATCCTATTATATTACCACAAAATGTGATGATGGCACACACTTTAATTCCAGTCTGGGGCAGTTGAGGGAAGTGGATCTCTGAGTTTGAGGCCAGCCTGGTCTACAGAGAGTTCTAGAACAATCACGGCTACATAGAGAAATCATTTGGAAAACCCAAAACCAAAACAACAACAAGAAATTCCTTGCTCATATTACATTCACAAGCTGCATCTTACCTGTGTAGGAAAACTTAAATTTCAGCTTCTTACATTTACTAACAAGTGGCTTTGAGTTTTACCAATAATCCTGTGATTCATCATTTAAAGATTTGGATGGATTTGTGTGTAGAACTTTCTGTATCTTTTTCTTTGTAGGATTCTTCACTATTTTAAGGAAGGTTACTCTAGGGTCTGTGGCCAGGTTCTACAGCTAAAGGGTCTGTGCTGCTATCTAAGCATTGATTACCTGGAGCACACAGGAACTCAGACTGCCTAGAGGCATCAAACTCATAAGCACACCATCTGCAACAATTTCCCAAAGTCTTAGTCCTTTCCCTCCAAGGAGTACAGGGCTTAAAGAAAAAGTTCATTTTCAGGCTTCCCAATTTGTTATCCAGATTTTATAGTTATTTTTGAGATAATTAATTCGTTAGTATCCTTTCACATACTTCAAAAACTCCTCAGGGTAGAACAACTTAATCCTTCTTCAGAAGGCAGTAATTTCTCTTTTGAATAAGTTCCAAAACATATGTTACTGTGTAAAAAAAGATTAAACCCTTATCAAAAACTAGATTTAAAAAGTAGACATTTAAACTTATAAAGAATTACATAAACAGATCAAAAGTCAGTGAAACCATAAAAGGAAATTCAGGCAGCATTGATTTTTTTCCCAACAAAGGATATATAACTTACATTTTATTGAACTAGAATTTGTTTTGTTGTTCCCTGTTCCTTGACCAGATGGCACAATATGATTTGTCTCTTTGACAATGGAAAGCTGAGGACATTGTTCTTAGAAATCTAATTTCCTTTCATTGACATGTGTGAACACAATTACCACATCAAAGTCAATCTTTGATAATCCTTTTAATCAATAAGTTTTTATATTACAAAAGCTGATGCAAAAATCTAAGAACTAAATAAAAATTATTTCCATCAGTTATAAATAAATATTATATTATGAAAAAAGAGGCCTCAGGCTGTATTGAGAATATGAATCCAAGGAATGAAATTTAAATTTTCATTTATTTTGAGACTCAGATATAGTAAATTTATAGTTAAATTCCTTGATGCTCTTTATTGTCAACTTATCTATTCCCTTTTGTCCCAATACTTTTAAAACAAAGTATAAATTAATGTTGCTTAAATATTATTTGCATCGTTAATGTTGAAATTTACTTACTTTATTGAATAATCCACTTTAGGTTGGATATTTTAGGCAACTCATCTTGAATTAACATTTGTAAATTCTAAATATATTAGGTGCATAGATTAGTATTTGATCAAACATTTCTTACATTTTAAGCACCCAGTTTTTAAACTGTATAACTATTTAAAGATACCTTTATGTCCTTTTATATTTAAAATATATAGTATATGAAGTAACCTTAAGATTAAATATTTTTTAAGATTAACTATTTGGATGAAATTCTAACACCATATAATAAATAGTAAGTCATTTATATTATTTCAGATTTCTGATAAATCTTTATTTGCTTAGAGGAAGAGCTTCATGAACATTTCTGGCCATAGAAAAGCTCAAAGACTGTGAAAAATCTAAACTTTAGCTATGATGTTTAGATATTCTTTGGAAAATTAAGAGTCAAAACGTCGTATGTATAGTAATGAGTTAATTATTAAGTAATGTGCTAACTCTTGGTACAACATGAACATCATGATATATATGTCATTAAAACATGGTTATGCTTTATAATCTGTATTTATGTAACATAGCAGGGAAGAAATACTACTGTAGACTTGATCATTTATTTTTTAGAGTATTTTGAAACAGTGTTCCATAGAACATGTCTTTTGCATTAACATTCTTTTGTTGAAATATAAATTCAGACTTTACTAAAGGCTATTGGTTTTGAATTCTTCCTGAATCAACCTCTACAGTGCTGAGTTTACATGTATGAGTTACCACATTCTGTAGAATGGAAGCCAGAGATAAATAATGTTGGGTAACCCATACTTTTCTAAATGTAAGTGGCATGTGTGTGTGTGTGTGTGTGTGTGTATGTGTTTGTGTGTGTGTATTGCATATAGTATGAATAAAAGGCCAGAAGTCAGCCTTGGGTATCTTTCCTCATACCTCTCCAACATGATTTTTGAGACATCCTTTCACTAATTTAGTATATCAGTGCTTCACATAGCTTCAAATATGTCTCCTACCCAGCAGTAGGTTATAAGCATGCACCATGATGCCTACCATTGTATTTGATTCTTAGGACTGGGCTCTAGAACTCATGCTCTTGTGGAAGGCATTTTAATCCACTGAACTACCTCCCCAAAGTATGTATATTTATTTCTTAATTTTAGAACAGCATTCATCTGAATGACACCTTTGCGGTCAATGTGCTTTGGCCTTTTCTGGTCTGTTCTCACCATGCTAATCAGACATGTAGAGAGCACCTTAGAGAAAGCAAATGGCTAGAGTCCAGAATACATGCTCTGCAGAAGCAAAGGTGAGACAGAGTATATGCTTGGAAAGTAAAAGAACAAGCTGAATCATGGAAGGCTTTGGCTCAAAGCAAGCAAAAAAGCATCAAAACGAATAAGACATTGCTGATAGGTGCTTTCACTAGGAAGATGATGAACCACTGTGAGTTTGTTCAGGGGATAGATGAATTCTGTAATTAGGCAAAAAAATAGCACAATATTACTTATTCCTCTGGCATTCTGCAAAACAATAACAATATTTCAAAATAGAATATTTTAAGGATATTCAACTCAACACATTTTTTTAACATTAAATCAAACACTGATATATTACCCTAATAACTAGAGGCTAGTATTTGTAAAGAGAAATTAATAAATCCAGGCCTTCTCTAAAATCCTTGTGAATAATAAGTTGCTACTTGGAAGACTTGTTCCATCAGCCTTACATGGAATATGAAGGTAAGAGAATAATTGAGCAGGCAAATGTAATTTTTTAACATATTCTAGTTTTAATGCTTCAAAAATTAATAATGACAATGGTCTATGTTACAAACAATAAAATTGAAATATAAGAAATGCAATGACTATTTCAGTATTACATTAAAAACATAAAAAAGAAATGCAGAACTTGTGACTTGTCACAGGACATTAAAACATAACTCCCAGAAAACATGAAAATTGAGTAAAATTGAATATCTACCTTGGGGCCACTATAGATCTAGTTCCTCATGTTTATAAATTTAAAAATGACATTTGAAGAATAAACAGAAAAAGAAACATATAAATACAGGTAAACATGTATATATTTAAATCAATAAATTATTTACAATGTAATGAAATTGCATATAAACATGTTACTCTTAGATATATTGTTTGCTTGTATTTTCATATTATGTGTTCATACACAGAGACAAATATGTGGACATAGATATATTTGGTCAGGCATATCATAATCTCAGTCTTCTGGTTTCTTATATTCTGTGGTTTACATCTATTTATGCACATGTGTATTCATTTGTATATACCAATGCCTGCATGTTCAGAAGTTAGGGGATAGCATATGACAGTGGGGTTTCTCCTTCCATGACATCAATTCTGGGAAATGAACTTATGTCTTTAGACTTGCTTGCCTGGGCATCTAGTTGACCCAAAACGGTTCATAATAGAAAATTTGAAATTTTTGTTATATAATTAGAGAATAGAATGGCTACTAACACAGGCTTTCTACATGAAATTTTTAAATGAGTAATTTTGAATATGAAGAATGTTGCACCAACAAAAATGTTGAAAATTTGGCAGAGTATTGGACCATGTGTCTTTATTGTATGCAGGGGAATCCTCTGGGTATATGCCCAGGAGTGGTATGCCAGGGTCCTCTGGAAGGGACATGCCTAATTTTCTGAGGAACCGCCACACTGATTTCCAGAGCAGTTTTACCACTTTGCAATCCCACCAACAGTGGAGGAGTGTTCCTCTTTCTCCAAATCCTCACCAGTACTTGTTGTTTCTTGAGTTTTTACTCTTAGCCATTCTGACTGGTGTGAGGTGAATCTCAGGGTTGTTTTGATTTGCATTTCCCTGATGACTAATGAGATTGAACATTTCTTAAGGTGTTTCTCAGCCATCCGAATTTCTTCTAGTGAAAATTCTTTGTTTAGCTCTGTACCCCATTTTTGATAGGGTTATTTGGTTCTTTGGGGTCTAACTTCTTGAGTTCTTTGTATATATTGGATATTAGGCCTCTGTCGGATGTGGGGTTGGTGAAGATTTTTTCCAACTTTGTTGGTTTCTGTTTTGTCCTTCTGACAGTGTCCTTTGCCTTACAGAAACTTTGTAATTTTATGAGGTCCCATTTGCCAATTCTTGATCTTAGAGCATAAGCTATTGGTGTTCTGTTCAGGAACTTTCTCCCTGTGCCCATGTCCTCCAAGGTCTTCCCCAGTTTCTTTTCTAATAGTTTCAGTGTGTCTGGTTTTATGTGGAGGTCCTTGATCCACTTGGAGTTGATTTTAGTACAAGGAGATAAGAATGGGTTGATTCGCATTCTTCTGCATATTGACCTCCAGTTGAACCAGCACCATTTGTTGAAAAGGCTATCTTTTTTCCACTGGATGGTTGTGGCTCCTTTATCAAAGATCAAGTGACCATAAGTCTGTGGGTTCATTTCTGGGTCTTCAATTCTATTCCATTGATCTATTTGCCTGTTGCTGTACCAATACCATGCAGTTTTTAACACAATTGCTCTGTACTATTGCTTGAGGTCAGGGATATTGATTCCCCCAGAAGTCCTTTTATTGTTGAGAATAGTTTTAGCTATCCTGGGTTTTTTGTTGCTCCAGATGAATTTGAGAATTGCTCTTTCTAGATCTATGAAGAATTGAGTTGGGATTTTGATGGGGATTGCATTGAATGTATAGATTGCTTTTGGCAAGATGGCCATTTTTACTATATTGATCCGGCCAATTCAGGAGCAAGAAATATTTTTCCATCTTCTGAGGTCTTCTTCGATTCCTTTCTTCAAGGACTTGAAGTTCCTGTCATACAGATCTTTCTCTTGTTTGGTTAGAGTTACACCAAGATACTTTATGTTGTTTGTGGCTATTGTGAAGGGTGTTACTTCCCTAACTTCTTTTTCAGCTTGCTTGTCCTTTGAGTACAAGAAGGCTACTGATTTGCTTGAGTTAATTTTATAACCTGCCACTTTGCTGAAGTTGTTTATCAGCTGTAGAAGTTCTCTGGTGGAGTTTTTTGGGTCGCTTAAGTAAACTATCATATTGTCTGCAAATAATGATACTTTGACTTCTTCCTTTCCAGTTTGTATCCCTTTTACTTCCTTATGTTGTCTAATTGCTCTCGCTAGAACTTCAAGTACTATATTGAAAAGATATGGAGAGAGAGGGCAGCCTTGTCTAGTCCCTGATTTAGTGGGATTGCTTCAAGTTTCTCTCCATTTATTTTGATGTTGGCTACTGGTTTGCTGTAGATTGCTTTTACTATGTTTAGGTATGGGCCTTGAATTCCTGCTCTTTCTAAGACTTTTAGCCTAAAAGGATGCTGAATTTTGTCGAATGCTTTTTCAGCATCTAATGCGATGACCATGTGAAGGAGCCCAAATGTCCCTCAAAGGAGGAATGGATACAGAAAATGTGGTATATTTATACAATGGAATACTACTCAGCAATAAAAAATAATGCATTCATGCAATTTGTAGCTAAATGGTTAGATCTGGAAAATATCATCCTAAGTGAGTTAACCCAATCACAAAAGAATACACATGAAATGCAATCACTGATAAGTGGATATTAATGAGCCCAGAAGCCCTAAATACTCAAGGCACAATTAGCAAGTCAAATGATTCCCAAGAAGAAGAAAGGAGAGGACCCTGGGCCTGAAAAGATTGAATCCAGTTTTGTAGACCCAGAACAGAGAAATCGTGGGGGGGCATGATTGGGGAATGGTTGGTTGGGAGAGGAATTATGGGCTGTTTGGTGGGGGGGTGGAAAAGGGGAAAGCCTTTAGAATGTAAACATAGAATATAGACATTAAAAATTTTAAAAAAAATTGGCAGAGTGTTCCTTCAGTGTATCATTCTTTAGTTACTATTTTTAACTTATTCTTCACTCATATATTACATCCCACTCATATATTTCATTCATTCATATATTATTCTCCATCATCCCCTTCAAGTTCCTCCCCTAGATACCCCTACATTTACTCAATCTTCATTTCTCTTCAGAAAATTGCAGGTCTCCTGTGGATATCAACCAAGCATGGCATACAAAAATTGCAGTAAGACCAAGAACCTCCCCTCTGATTAAAATTGGATGAGGAAACCCAGAAGAAGTAAAAAGATCCCAAAATCAAGCAAAAGAGTCAAGTACAACCCCTCATCCCCACTGTTAGGAACCCCAATAGAAAACCAAGTTATATTACCATGAAGTATCTGCACAGGACCTAAGTCAGATTCATGTAGGCTGCTTGATTATCAGTTCATCTCTGTGAGGCCCTATGAGCACAGGAAAGCTGATTCTTTGTGTTTTCTTATGCTGTCCTTAACTGCTCTTGCTCCTACAATTCTTCCTTGTTTTCAGCAGGATATCCCAAAGTCTCCCTACTATTTGGCTGTGGGTCTCTGAATGTGCTTCTTCTTCTTCTTCTTCTTCTTCTTCTTCTTCTTCTTCTTCTTCTTCTTCTTCTTCTTTTTTTTTTGGTTTTTTGAGACAGGGTTTTTCTGTGTAATCCTGGCTGTCCTGGTACTCACTCTGTAGACCAGGCTGGCCTCGAACTCAGAAATCCGCCTGCCTCTGCCTCCCAAGTGCTGGGATTACAGGCGTGCGCCACCACGCCCGGCTCGTGAATGTGCTTCTTTAAGTTTATGGATGAAGCCTCTCTGATGACAATTGGGCTATCAGTTTTGTTTTTATGTATCTGGATTACCCCAATCAGGATATTTTTTCTAGTTCCATTCATCTACCTACACAATTCATGATTGTTAACAGCTGAGCAGTAACTATAAAATGGGGTACAAATCTAACCAGAGAATTCTCAAGAGAGGAGTCTCAAATGGCTGAGAAACATTTAAATCAATGTTCAATATCCTTAGCCAGCAGAGAAATGCAAATCAAACTACTCTCAAATTCTATCTTCTACTTGTCAGTACAGCTAAGATCAAAAACACAAGGGAAAACTCATTTGGGTGAGAATGTGGATCAAGGGAAACACTCATCAATTGGTGTGGGTGTGCAAGATTATAAAGTCACCTTAGAAATCAATATGATGGTTTCTTTCAAAATTGGAAATTGAGCTACCTCAAGACTCATATATATCACTTCAGGGCATATACCCAAAGGACCCTTCACCATACAACAAGGATACTTGTTTAACTATGTTTATAACACATTAATTCACAATAACTAGATACTGTAAACAACTTATATGTCCCTACACTAAAGTCTGATGAAGAAAAAGAATGTGGTACATTTATACAGTATATTTATTCTTAAAAGTAGCCACATGAAACTGAAATCTAATATACAATAATACATGGTAAACTATATCTGAACAATTTGACCTTTGTGGTAGATCATTATTTGAATTTATTGGGTTAAATTTCTCTAGGAAAATAGTTTAAATTAAAAAGAATACAGCAAGGTTCGTGGGGATGGTGCAGCAGAGAAAAGCGCCAGCTGCATGAGCTAAATGAGTTTTATCCTAACAACCATGCAAAAAGACAGCAAAGGATAGCACTGCTTAACATTAATGTAGAACAGGCAGTGCTAAGGATTCTATCCCTCACACTGGAAAACAAAACAAAAGGGTAAAGAGATGGAAAGGAGAGAAGAGCCAGGGAGGAAATGGGTAAGAAGATAATAAGAAATAGATACTGAGTTGTAGGCATGGTCTACCGCTATAAGGGTAATTTAATGTATAACATTGAAAGTCACAGAACCTGAAAATTTTATGAGAAGAAAATATTTCATAATTAATTATTCAAGTATCTGTGTCTTCAGAGTAAATTCAAGATGAAGCAGTAAGGATAAAAAGATGTTATCTATGTTGTGGGTTCCATGCCAGGCCTCAATGTTAGATGTATTTTAAGCTATTTCCTTGTTGTATTTTCTTGAACATGCACTTGTATATTTAATGTTGTAGAAATTATTGTTTCCATTAGTTATTTGATGTTGTGAATAAGTGCTTTACAAGAGAATCTTTGGAAGGAAGGTTATCTGACTCAGATTGCTAAAGTACAACTCATGCAGAAGAAGACATGTCAGTGGGGCTTACACCAGCTAGCCACAGTGCACCTGCAGCCAGGAATAAATGAATGCCCCGTTCAGCAATTCTTTCCTTTTAATTCATCCCAAGGCTCCAGCCCTTAAAATGGTATTGCCAACAGACAGGGAGGTTTTCTCACATTTGCTTCCCTAATCTAAATAATTCCTCGCAGGCATGTTGAGAGCCATGTCACCTGGGTGATTCTAGATCCTATTAATTTGAGAGTCACTATTAACCATCCATGGGGTCTCCTCAACTTTGCTTCTGTATTGTACTTTTATTCTTCTCCTCACCAGATCTACCCAGTCCTCTCAAAATTTCTCTAATACAGTTTGCAGAAAAAGGTGATTATTGTTTTTAGAAAAAAAAAAAGAGTATTTAGCTCTCGTATTAACAACATCTACAAATATACAACTTTTAGAGAATCAACCATAATCTTTAAAATCTAAACAGCAAAGAAATAGGGGGAATGAAGAAACTAAATAACTAAGGGTGTTTTCAGAGGGGAAACCAGAAAGGGGATAACATTGGAAATGTAAATAAAGAAAATATCTAAGAAAAATAAAGAAAAAAAAAAGATCCCCTTCACCTTATAAGCCTCATTTCCTCATTTGATTAAAAATGCATAAATATTTAAGTTAAAATTTTAATTTGTTAAAGTAGCTTGAACATCAAGAAGATAAAATTAGAAAAGCAGAAATCAATGTTACAGAAATTACTTGATATTTGATATAGGCAAAGGAAAGCAGTGAGTATGAATGTAGATATCATGCTTAGAATTTTAATATAATTTGGGGGAGTATCAGCCAGAAGAAAAAAAGAGAGAGAGCTGGGCATTTTAGGAAAAAAAAGGAATGACAGTGCTCTTCAACTGGTAGAATGGGATTTGATAGAGATGGTAAATACAGTGGGGCATTCACTATCTTAAATGCATATCGGACAGAAGAACAAAGTTGGTGATGACTGGAGAGGCATCTGTTGATTGTAAGTTGCTCTATTGGACCTAAATAAAAAGAATTACAGACTCAAGAAAGAGGACATCTTTTATTACATTGTGAAAACTATCAGCCAAAGGACAGAATGTGTTGAAAATCAGAAAATTTCAAGATGATCCACTATGTCAACTACAGGGCATCCTGGCTCATATAGAGAAAGCATAGGATTCTGGTAATTGGAGTTAAGGCATTGTATTAGATACATCTGAGAAACTGGAAACACAATATCTCTTGTTGCAGCATAGCCCAGACAGTGTAGAACATTTTTCTTGCCACAAGTAGACAGTCTTCGGTAATACCCTTTGACAGGAGGAACACGGATGCTGTACAATCATAGGCAGCATGTTAGAAATCCTAAAGATAATCTGTGTTGCATGAGCCAGACATAGATATTATAGTAGAGATCTAAGAAACCAATACAGCAGATTTCTCCCACATCTCTAAGTTTCCCCTTCTCTTCTTTTGTATTTCCTAAAACATTAAATTCTGAGATATTAGGAAATGGACTATCTTATCTCACTTTCATATTACAAAGCCAAAAGATTTCAGAACATCTCTAAATATTGAGATTATGTGTATAGTGTACATTAAAAATACATGTTTGTCTTTGTACTCAGAAAACCATTCTATAGAGAAGAAAGCTTAAATGTACTGCTTGGTGATAGTGTATTAAAGAAGATATAAAGGAAGGAGATTCTTATATTCTTGCTTCCAAATTCATGGCTCACTTGTCTGAAATTAATTTTAAATGAAACCTAATCATAAATAGGATGAAAGTCATAATAGTTTAACTCAATCTCTTGAAACAAACTGTCTGATCCAAACCAAAGGCTCTAATACCTCCTTAATAGATCATGATATATTGTGAATATGAGAAGATAATCATACATCAGTTTTGGGCTTAATGGTACAATCATGATAAGTAATTTATAGTTATTTTGAACAGAAACAAAATTACCTAAGGTCTTCAGGCTTATTTCTTCAGACATAAAACAATTGTTTTAACAAGATTTTTTATAAAAGTATATTAACTAATATTTTACAGTTTTAATTGATACTTTTCATCATCTCTAAATAAAGATACATGAAATTAGTACTAAATGGAATCATGATAGTTCAACTGAATTCTTTGAAACAAATTATCTGATCCAAACTAAATTTCCCCACAATCGATCTATCTATCTATCTATCTATCTATCTATCTATCATTTAATTTATCAGGATATCAATATGTCCTTTACTTTATCCTCTATTTTAGTATTAAATGCTTTTTAAAGAGTTATCATCTCATAACATGAAACTTGAAAGTCTCTTGGTTTATGTTTAGGCCAGTTCTAAGGTTCTTTGAGAAACCTTTCCAATGATAGAGACAGCAATAATATTCACTAACTCAGTGCTTAGCAACCTCCATTTAGCTTAATATAAAATATAATTCATTTTGTTTCCTTAGGATGTTTATGCTCCTCCTTCTCACAGTTTTTAGAGAGACTGTAAACTGTGATGTCATAGCGCAGGTGAAATGCAGCTTGCTATGAGTTCATCATGGGCATGTGAAACATAGCTGCATCACTGACTCATAACCATAAAGACAAGAGTCTAAAGCACATTCTTTAAGGATTTGATTGATTGGGTTCATCAAGAAGAAAAGGGAAGGGCAGAAAAGCTGGTACAGTTGTACCTAATGCATTTTTGTTTTATGACTCTAAGAGACTCATTCTCTCCTTGGATTACACTGTCAGCTGCTCCTACATGACCCATCACTGAAGGCTCACACAGACATTGTTACACCCAGAGCTTTCTCCAAGTGGTTCCTGAGCCCTTGACAAAGTTACATCTTCAAGTGAACTAGCTTGACATATACTGAACCAACTTAAAATTTTATAAATTGAAGAGCAACAGAATTTTTAAAATAAAATTTTTTAGTAAAAGCCATTTCTGGCATAATTTCTAGAACTTACAAGAGTAAGTTCTAGAAAGCGAGAACTCTACAACATGGGCATGTACAAATATTTGAGAGCTTATTCTTGTTGTCCTACATAACTGTATTCACTACTATACTTAAAGCAGAAGGACAAACAGAAATATAAAGATACAGCATTCAATTACTTTAAAATAATTAGAAAATTAAAAATTATTCTTAAATATTTGATAGAGGAACAATCAAATTATAAATTATTGATAGAGGATTACAATTACAATTATTGATAGAGGAACAATTCAATTACAAAAGAATAGAATACAGAGTCTTTTTGTGTGAGAAAAGCAACCATTTTTATTGTTTCTTTTTTATATTTATGAGTTAATTTTTTCACATAAAGGAGATTTCTGTTTAAATGATAATTATACAATTTATTTTGACTAACCTAAATTGGTTACTCAGTATGGTTAATAATATACATTAATTAACAAGGTACATTTAGTTAGAAGACTAAAAATTTTCTGGCTTATATAAACAAATTTCTCTAGATTTATTAATGATATTGTTACATTTTCAGATCTTGCAATGCATCAAAGCACCTACTTTATTCCAATGTTTTTTAATGCATTTACCAGAAATCAATGATACATGTAATCATAATTGGGCAAGTTAAACCCTTTCTTATAAGGACTCCTAGTTTAATTCTTAAAGTATTATATATAATTTTGTTTGATAAGTGCCATAAATTAAAAATAAAGACTATCTTTAAAATTTCTATGTAATTTTTGTTTGTCTTTGTGGTACAATAGATTAAACACAGATACTTTAACTACAAGTCAACTATTCTACAACTATTTTATATACATAAGCTCAAAGTTGGTTGGTTATTTTACAAGTTGGTTGATCCTAGGAGTATATTTGGATAAAGGCTAATACAGGACTGCAAATGAGTTGAAAACATGAGAAAGAAGTGAAAACAAAAACAATAAAAAACATAAAATAAATTTTTAGATATCAACAAAATATTTTCAATATATTCACATTGAATACTATGAAAAGATGTTTTAGAAAGTGGGATCTTGAATTAGTAATTCATAATGGATCAGACTTATGCTTATCTGCATTTGTGTCATAATTTCTTCATTCAGCCACCATTAATAGACTGTTCCAAACCTTGGTCATTGTGAATATGCTTAAAATACAGGAGTGCCACTGCTATTAATTCCTGTTTGGTGCTTACTATTGTACAGGCTGCTGCTATCTTGAAAATAATGAGTTGAATCACCTAAAAAACAACTATTCAATAGGTCCATGATCCCTTTTCCTATTATCCTTCTTTCTCCTCTACCTCTGGTTAGTGGGATAAAAGGGAGTCTGATACATTTAAGAACATTAGAGAAAGGACTTTTACCTTAGCCAAAGTAACCAAAGATATAAACAGTATCAAAATAAATAAAATCTGAAATAAAAAGCGAGACATAACAACAGACACTGAAGAAATTCAAAGAATCCTTATGTCTTACTTCAAAAAATACTTACTCTACAAAATTGGAAAAACTTTCTGGGCGTGGGGGCACACGCCTGTAATCCCAGCACTTGGGAGGCAAAGGCAGGTGGATTTCTGAGTTTGAGGCCAGCCTGATCCAGAGTGAGTTCCAGGACAGCCAGGGCTACACAGAGAAACCCTGTCTTGAAAAAACCAAAAAAAAAAAAAAAAGAATTAGAAAAACTTAATGAAATGGACAAATTTTTAGATAGATACCAATTACGAAAGTTAAATCAAGACCAGGTAAATTACTTAAACAGCCCTACAACTACTAAAGAAAAAGAAGCAGTCATTAAAAGTCTACCAAACAAAAAGTAAACCAACAATAAGAAAGAAAAATCAAAAACAAAACAAAATAAAACAAACATAGCCAGATGGTTTTAGTACAGAAATCTACCAGACATTCAAAATAAGAGCTTACACCAACAATCCTCAAAATATTCTACAAATTAGAAACAGAAGGAACACTGCCAAACTCATTCTGTAAAGACACAGTCACCAGATACATAATCCAATTCGTCTTATGACCATTGACGTGAAAATACCCAATAAATATCTGCAACCCAAATCCAAAAACACATCAAGAACATCATGCACCATAACCAAGAAAGCTTCATCCCAGGGATGCAGGGATTTTGAATATATGAAGTCACCAATTTTATCCACCATAAAAGCAAACTGAAGGAAGAAAATTACATGATCATTTCATTAGATTCTGAAAAGCCTTTGACAAAATCTAACACCCATTCATGTTAAAAGTTGCAGAAAAATCAAGGATACAAGAGATAATCAAAGCAATATAGATCAAACCAATAGCCACCATCAAACTAAATGGAGAGTAACTTGAGGCAATCCCACTAAAATAAGGGCAAGTCAAGCTACTCACTCTATCCCTATCTATTCAATATAGTACTTAATGTCCTAGCCAGAACAATAAGACAAAAGAGATCAAGGGGATACAAATTGGAAAGGAAGAAGTCAAAGTATCACTATTTGTTGATGATATAGTATACATAAACAAACCACAAATTCTACAAGATAATATCTATCACAGATAAACAACTTGTGCAAAGTGGCTGGATATAAACAACTCAAACAAGTCATTATCTTTCCTTTATATACAAAATAAACAGGCTGAGAAAAATTATAAAAACAACACCCTTCATAATAGCCACAACGAATGTAAAATATCATGGAGTTACTCTAATCGAGTGAAAGGCCTATATGATAAGAACTTCAAGTCCTCAAAGAAATAAATTGAAGAATATATCAGTAGAAGGATCTCACATGTTCATAGGTAGGATTAAAAAAGTGAAAATGGCCATCTTGTAAAGAGCAATCTATAGATTCAATGCACCTCCCATCAAAAGTCCAACACAATTTTTTATAAACCTTCTAAACCTCAGATTGAAAAACCAAAATTCCAGGATAGCCAAAACAACCATGAACAATAAAAGACATGAAGAATCACAATTCCGGGCATTAAACTATACTACAGAAGAATAGTGGGAAAAAAACTGTATGGTATTGGTAAAGTAACAGAAACAGGCATGTTGCTCAATGGAATGTATTAGAAGACCCAGAAAACACACACACACACACACACACACACACACACACACACACACCTATGGATGCTTCATTTTTTTTTTAATCAAGAAGCCAAAATCATACAATAGGAAAAAAGCATCCTCAACAAATCGTGCTGGACTAACTGGATGTCTACAAGCAGAATAATGAAAATAGATCCATTTTTATCAGCCTTGCATGAAATTCAAATCAAAGTGGATCAATGTTCGCAACCTAAACTAGTTACCCTAAATCTCATAGAGGAGTAAGAGGGAAATAACCACAAGCCAGCAGGTAGAGAAGACAATTTCCTGAACAGAACACTAATGGCTTAGGCTTAAAGATCAGCAATTAATAAATGGAACATTATGAAACTATAAGGCTTCTGTAAGTAAAAGGACACTGTCAACAGGACAAAATAATAGTCTGCAGATTGGAAAGGCATCTTCAGCAACTCTACATCTGACAGAGGGCCAATATTAAAAAATTTTAAGGAACTCAATTAAAAAATGAGGTACATAGCTAAACAGAGAATTCTAAACAAAGGAACCTCAAATGGCTAAGAAGCACTTAAAGAAATGTTCACATTCCTTAGCAACCTAGTAAATACAAATCAAAACATATCTGAGGTACTATTGTATACCCATCAGAATGGCTAAGATCCAAACTAAAGAGATAGCGCATTTTGGCAAGGATGTGGACTAAGAGGAACACTTCTTCAATGCTGGTAGGAGTGCAAATTTGTACAACCACTTTGGAAATCAAGTTTCCAAAGTGTATCAGGAAACTGAGAATATTTCTACCTCAAAACCCAGCTATCCCACTCCATATTACCTAAAAGTCGGTATACCATCCGCAAAGACATTTGGTCAAATATGTTTATAGCAACTTTATTCATAATAGCCAAGAATTGAAAATAACCACGATGTCTCTCACCTGAAGTATGAAGAAAACAAATCTGGTACATCTACACAATGGAATACAGTTATTAAAAACAAAGATGTTTAGTTTCAATCTGTGCCGAGAACTGACCCTTTGCCACAGCTCTCAATACTGAAATCCTGCAGGGAGAGAGCTAGACTCCCAAGAATGCTGACACACCTGAGAGCACAGGTGAGACTACCACTTCTTTTAAATTCCTGGCCCATGAGGGACCTACCCATAGCCATCAGGATACAGGAAACAAGGAACAGCATGGGACATGATCCTTCTGATTTCCATCTGCGCTCCATACTGACCCTGTGCCACAGTTCTCCCAACCACAATTCCTTATGGAAAGAACAGGTTTCCCACAAGTGCTGACACACAGGCTTGCAGGAGGGCTAAGCCACAGTCAGAAAGACCATCTAACCCCAGAGATAACCAGATGGTGAAAGGCAAGGCCAAGAACATAAGCAACAGAAAGCAAGGCTACTCAGCATCATCAGAACCCAGTTCTCCCACCATGGCAAGCACTGGATACCTCAACATACCAGAAAAGCAAGACCATGATTTAAAATATCATCTCATGCTGATTATAGAGACCTTTAAGAAGGACATAAATGACTCCCTTAAAGAAGTACAGGAGAATGCAGGTAAACAGATAGAAGCCCTTAAAGAGGTAACATAAAAATCCCTTAAAGAATTACAAGAAAATATAACAAAACAGGTAAAGTAAGTGAAAAATATCATTTAAGATCTAAGAATGGAAATAGAAGCAATAAAGAAATAACAAAAGGATACAATTCTGGAGATAGAAAACCTAGGAAAGAGATCTGGAGTCATAGACAAAAGCATCACTAACAGAATGCAAGACATAGAAGAGAGAATCTCAGGTGCAGAAAACACCATAGAAAACATTGACACAGCATTCAAAGAAAATTCAAAATGCAAAAACTTCTAATCCAAAACATCCAGGAAATCCAGGACACAATAAGAATACCAAACCTAAGGATAATAGTTATAAGAGAGAGTGAAGATTCCCACCTTAAAGGGCCAGTAAATATCACAAAATTATAGAAGAAAACTTACCTAACCTAAAGAAATAGATGCTCATAAACATAAAAGAAGTCTTTAAAACTCCAAATAGATTGGACCAGAAAAGACCTCAAAGACAACAGTCAAAACATCACATGCACAAAACAAAGAAAAAATATGAAAAGCAGTAAGGGGAAATGCCAAGTAGCATATAAAGGCAGATCTATCAGAATTACACCATACATTTTTATCAGCAGGGATTATGAAAGCTAGCAGATCCTGGGCAGATGTCATACAGTCCCTAAGGGAACACAAATGCAAGCTCAGACTACTATATCCAGCAAAACTCCCAATTACCATAGATGTAGAAATCAAGATATTACAAGACAAAACCAAATTTACACAATATCTTCCCACAAATCCAGCCCTACAAAAGATAATAGAAAACTCCAAGGAGGAAACCTATACCCTAGAAAAAGCAAGAAAGTAATCTTGTTTCAACAAACCCAAAAGAAGATAGCCACATACAAATAATTACACCTCTAACAACAAAAATAACAGGAAGCAATAATCACTATGCCTTAATATCTCTTAACATCAATGGACTCAATTCTCCAATAAGAAGACATAGACTAACAGACTGAATACATAAGTAGGGCCCAGCATTTTGCTACATACATGAAAGGCATCTCAATGACAAAGACAGATACTACCTCAGAGTAAAAGGCTGGAAAATGATTTTCTAAGCAAATGGTCCCAGGGAACAAGCTGGAGTAGCAATTCTAATATCCAATAAAATCGACTTTCAACCCAAAATTATCAAAAATAATGAGGAAGGACACTTCATACTCATCAAAGAAAAAATCCACCAAGAAGAACTCTCAGTTCTGAACATCTGTGCTCCAAATGCAAGGGAAACCACATTCATAAAAGAAATTTTACTAAAGCTCAAAGCACACATTGTACCTCATAAGATAATAGTGGGATACTTCATCACTCCACTCTCATGAATAAACAGATTATGGAAAAGAGAAACTAAACAGAGACCCAGTGAAACTAATAGAAGTTATGGCCCAAATAAATTTAACATATATCTATATAACATTTCATCCTAAAACAAAAGAATATACCTTCTTCTCTGAACCTCATGGTACCTTCTCCAAAACTGACCACATAATTGTTAACAAAACATACTTCAGTGGATACAAGAATATTGAAAGCGTCTGATGCATCCTTTCAGATCACCAATGACAAAAACACATCTTTAATAATAACAAAAACAACAGAAAGCCCACATACACATGAAAGCTGAACCAACCTCTATGCAATGCTGAGGGACAAAATAAAAAAACTAAATTAAAGACTTTTTAGAATTTAGTAAAAATGAAGGCACAAAATGCCCAAACATATGAGACACAATGAAATCAGTGCTAAGAGGAAAAGTCATGGCTTCGAGGGTCTCCCAAAAGAAACTGGAGAGAGCACACACTAGAAGTTTAACAGCACACCTGGAAGCTCTAGAGAAAAAAGAAGCAAATACACCCAAGAGGAGTAACATGTAGTCAACTATAATAGTTTAAAGCCAGCAGTCTTCTATACTCATTGAGTTATCAACTTTTTAAAAACACACTAAAATATACTTTTAAATAAAAAATAAAGTCGGTTTATAGAAAAATACAAGCCTACATCTGTATCTCTACCAATATCTATGGGTGTTATAGCTTTTCTCTTTAGTTGCAGTCAAATAAAAATTTTAATTTCTATAAGTTATTTTATAGAAAGGAGTAAGGTTCAAGAGAGTTTAAAATGAGATAGACTTACTCTAGTTCCTAGACGTAGCAAGATGAGCAACCCTCCTTTCATTGTTACAATAGTCTGTGTGTTCCAAGGTCCAAGGAACCAGTGAAAATTTTCATAACAGGGATTTGTTAGCCTTGTTTTAATCAGAGTCACTGCAAATGTTTTTGTTACTCTTCCTGACTCTCCAGTACCTTACTTCCCTCTCCTAGCATGCCTACTTTATATATTCTTAGATTTTTTTGTTAGTATTTTAAAAGGTAGCTTTGTATCATTCCTTTACATTTCATCATGAATATTCTCTTTCATTTGAAACTAAATCTCTGATAGAAGTAGAATTGACTTAATATAGTAGTGTGTCCATCTCTGGCTCAGATCAGAAAACATTTTGGAGTGTAGGTGAAATTTCTTCTGCCTGCTTAGATGAGACATTGCCCAAGGGAGCATCCATTAGATTGGCTAACAGTATGAGGTACAGACAATGAACAGATTGGTTATCAATATTAGGAGAGAAAATTGACCTGATTGGTTATCAGTATAGGAAGAGAGGAATTATGGGACATATGGTGGGGGGGGACTGGGAAAGGGGAAAGCCTTTGGAATGTAAACAAAGAATATAAAAAATAAAAATTAAAAAAAGAAAGAAATGACTTTTCAATTTGATACATGAAAAAACTGAGTTTCAGAAATTTGAAAATCCAGATTGCAATTTTTTTTGAGAACTTGATGTTTCCTTTTCTGCTCCAGTAAGCAGACCTTCAATCCTACACACTTAAATTTTATTGACAAACTGTGTTATTTTGTCTTTCTTTTTTTTAAGCAAAATCAAATTTTGGATGATTATAAATACATATGGGTGCCATTATTTCTAGTTTGAACTCTTGTATTGTTTGATGAATTCTTTGAGAAGTCACACAATATGCTTTGATAATATTCACAACTCCTCAACTCTTTCCAGTTTCACCTTCCTTTCCTTTCCTACCTATATTATTTTTTATTTCCTGTTAGTATCAGTGCCAAATTGTTCTCCTCAAATATTCTTGAACCTCTGGCTATTCTATTCATGGATATTCAAAAGACTGTAATCAATTTATCGGAGATATGCTCTGGAAAAAACTTATCCTCCCTTCCTCAATACTTAGCAAACCTAAGTATAGTGTGTACCTTCATTCCTGGTGCCCTCTCTGGGATTTGGTTTTCTTTAGGTTTGTTCAAGCCTTGCATACCATGTCCCAACCTCTGAGTTAATTCATTCAGCTGTTCTGCTCTATGCAGAAGACAGCTTTGTTAGTGTCACCCATTGCCATAGGCTCTTATTAATTTGCCTCTCTTCTGTACATATACTTTTAACCTGCATGATTTATAATTGTTGCTATAATCAATCCTAATGATTTAAGACTCTATAACTGCTATCCATTCATTAGCTGAATTAGTCAAAATGGTCTAGATTCCCTAGACCTTTTTTTTTTCCTGCTTCAAACCTCTTTATAACAACATGTGCTATTGTGCACATATTTTAAAATCTATTAACATGAAAATGAAGCAGTATTGTAAGAAACAACATGGATGTGTCCTAACAACCTTTGTGGAGAAAGAGCACTTTTGGAGGTCAACATGCAGAAGAATGCGAATTGACCCACTCTTATCTCTTTGCTCTAAGATCAACTCCAAGTGGATCAAGGACCTCCACATAAAACCAGACACACTGAAACTATTAGAAAAGAAACTTGGGAAGACCCTGGAGGACTTGGGCACAGGGGAAAAGTTCCTGAACAGAACACCAATAGCGTACGCACTAAGATCAAGAATCGACAAATGGGACCTCATAAAATTACAAAGTTTCTGCAAAGCAAAGGACACTGTCCGAAGGACAAAACGGCAACCAACAAAGTGGGAAAAGATCTTCACCAACCCCACATCCGACAGAGGGCTAATATCCAATATATACAAAGAACTCAAGAAGTTAGACCGCAAAGAACCAAATAACCCTATCAAAAAATGGGGCACAGAGCTAAACAAAGAATTTTCACCAGAAGAAATTCGGATGGCCGAGAAACACCTTAAGAGATGTTCAACAACATTAGTCATCAGGGAAATGCAAATCAAAACAACCCTGAGATTCCACCTCACACCAGTCAGAATGGCTAAGATTAAAAACTCAAGAGACAACAAGTGCTGGCGAGGATGTGGAGAAAGAGGAACACTCCTCCACTGTTGGTGGGATTGCAAAATGGTAAAACCGCTCTGGAAATCAGTTTGGCAGATCCTCAGAAAATTGGGCATGGCACTTCCAGAGGACCCTGGCATACCACTCCTGGGCATATACCCAGAGGATTCCCCTGCATGCAATAAAGACACATGCTCCACTATGTTTATAGCAGCCTTGTTTATAATAGCCAGAAATTGGAAGGAGCCCAAATATCCCTCAAAGGAGGAATGGATACAGAAAATGTGGTATATTTATACAATGGAATACTACTCAGCAATTAAAAATAATGAATTCATGCAATTTGTAGGTAAATGGTTAGACCTGGAAAATATCATACTGAGTGAGCTAACCCAATCACAAAAGAATGCACATGAAATGCAATCACTGATAAGTGGATATTAATGAGCCCAAAAGCACTAAATACTCAAGACACAAATAGCAAGTCAAATGATTCCCAAGAAGAAGAAAGGAGAGGACCCTGGGCATGTAAAGATTGCATCCAGTTTAGTAAAGAAACCGAGGGGGGAGGGGGAATGATTGGGGAATAGTTGGGGGGGAGAAGAACTATGGGAACTATGGTGGGTGGGAACAGGGAAAGGGGAAAGCCTTTGAAATGTAAACATAGAATATAGAAAATAAAAATAACTAAAAAAAAAATAAATCCATTTTATATATCTAAAAAAACAAAACAAAAAAAAATTTAATAAATAGATGGTATGTATGTATGTGCTATCAATAACAAATAGATATATAACCAAATAAAACAGAAAAGTTCTATTAAAAACAATCAGTAAAAAACTCCAGTATAAAACTCCATTATATGTATCTAGAGATTATTACAGTGTTCAATTTACCTTTTAGTATTTGAGACAAAAATGATGTTCAGTAAAATAATGTTTATTAAATTATTCATGGTACCTTTTTCTGACACACAATTCAATATTTTATATTTTACTATTAACATATAAAACCAGACTATTTTGTACATTGTTAGCTGTTTTAATACATTTCTTTCTATCTTTTCTTTTTTTCTGTTTTCTTGGAAATAAAGATAAACAAGAAAATTTCTAATTAGTAAAGTAAAAAGAGGCATGGAGAAATACATAATAAAATAATAAATTTACCTTCCAAATTATTTAGGCATGTTTTATTACCAATTTGAAATGGGGAGGTCAAGAGATAAATGCGAGCAGGGACCAGGTGGCTCTTGGGTTTTAGGCTTTACTTGGCAGTATTTTTATTTTCATGAATTACTTAGCCAGGCTTCATTCAAGTGTGAAGTGGCAGCCTGCTTTCTTCCAATTCCAGTAATGACTATGCACAAGTTACATCTTTTCGCCAAGGTCTGAGCTTTATGCAGCACATCATTTTGGAATAAAACAAGGCAACATGTAAAGTGGTGTTCAATAGGATGTTAGTGTAATATAAAATACTTTTTTGCATAGAGAAAATGAGGTTTATATTGAACAACTATTAAATGTTAGTTTAAAATAGCGAAAAATTCATCTAACCAAAAACAGTTGTAGGCAACATGAGCAGTTTTTTACCACCTGCATGTAAAAATTTCTTGTTTTTTATTTCTAAAAACTCCAGAGAAAATAGAAAATTTGTTTTGACCAAGCAATCATAAAAATTTAATGTTGTATATTTGCCTGTACTATGAACTTACTTTATGAGACAAAGTAATCCTGACTATATAAATGATAAATAAATGTTTTTTATTCTAAGTCTATCTACTTTTCAGGTAGAACCTCATTTGATTGATGCTCTGATGTTATTATGTATGCATTCCATTATTCTTTTGAATGAATTTATAATAAGATCATTATAGCCAGGTCAATAATTTTAAATTATTACTTAATTGTGCTTGCACATGTGTTTGTGTGTGTGTGTGTGTGTGATTGTGTGTGTGTGTCTGTGTCTCTCTGTGTGTGTATGTATGTATGTGATTGTGTCTGTGTGTGTATTTGTGTGTATGTATGTCTGTGTGTGTGTCTGTGTCTGTGTGTGTATGTATGTGTGTGATTGTGTGTGTATGTATGTATGTGTGTGTATGTGTGTGTATGTGTGTGTGTGATTGTGTGTGTGTATGTATGATTGTGTGTGTATGTATGTGTGTGATTGTGTGTGTGTGTGTGTGTGTGTGTGTGTGTGTGGTTTGCTTGTATTTGAGTGGGCAGGCATCTACCCCAATGTGCATAACTTTCAGCAGGAGGTTCTGCCCTTTGACCATGAATTCTCTGGATCAAACTCAGGTAGTCTGGCTTGTGACACAAACCCTTTTACCCAGTGTTCCTTCTCAATTGCTCAAAACTGTGTTAAAACTCACAGAAACTTAAGAAGCTTTAAATGTCACCAGCTTTCCCTCATTCAGTCTTGAAAAACTTTAAAGCCTTTTTCACACATGTTTTATCATTTACATTTTCTATAACTGAAAAATTATACATTTCAATAGCCAATATGCCTTGCATATTTCAACAAGAGGGCAAATGTAGCAGTGGCCAGTTTTTCTGGATCTGCATACATTATTGAAATGTAACTTTAATTATGTTATCCCAAAAAGTGACAAATGAGCAGGGAGCAGATTAAGTAAAACAGAACCATGTCATATCAAAGGGCATCTCATTTCACACCCGAATGAATGCATGGCTCCCGCGTGATTCACTAATACTTAAGACAATAATCTGGCATTTTAACCATATCTATACTTCAAGATGTTGTTTGGGAAGTTCTTTACATGACAAATAGTTCATTTCAGAATCTTTCCTCAGGCTTAGCACAGTGAGTATACCTACCTGAGTACTTCCTGTATTTTTAGAGCACTGAAATAAAACTGAACAAAACAAACAAAAGACACATTAAGAACAACATGAAACTTTAATCAAAGAGGTAAGAGAATATGTTCACACTCAGAAAAATCAATCCAGCACACACACACACACACACACACACACACACACACTCACAAAATAGAAACTAAATATAGATTAATGTAGTTTCAAACAGAAATAGGAAGTGATAGTGGCAAACTAACCAAAGAAAGGGCAATAGGTGTTAAAAACGTTTATTGGACTAGAACAATGTGGGCTTTGTGGACTGGTGGCTTTTAATTAGCTTCCCTCATGCATTTGTTCATTCCTTCCTTCACTTATTCAGTATCCAATATGCATTTGTGTTGGTGACACACCATAATTTCCTCCAGGTCCTTAGCAATAAAATAAAATCACAACATTAAATATGAATCGGTTACTTAAGATTAAATTCTAATCTCTGGTATAAGTACAATAAACAAATATATGAAATATTTCTAAGAAGAGGCAACTATCAGAGTGGTAAGACATCGAATCAGAGGATACTCTGTTTCCTTGACAGTCATAAAGTCTTCCATACTCATTGACTTGAGTATCCTTTAGATTTATACATTTAGAATAAGAACTTCTGAGGTAGAGGTAACAGGTGACCAAAGGGACAGCAACCGGAACACTGGACAGTTCCCTCGTAAGATGGGGCTTAACCATGACTGAATAGCATCACAGCTCTGTTAATTCTGGACCTCTCAGTACACATAGTGCTGAACTCAAGTGAGCGGTTAACTGGAGCTATATAGACTAGAGGTACTTCATATGGATTGTCTTTTAGGAGGTGGGTTGGTTATTTGCAGTATAAAACCCTTATAAACTTAAGTCTGGCATTTTTAAGATAATGAAATATCTTAAAAATCATCAGTGTGTTGAATATTTATTCAAGGTTATTTGCCATAAAAAAACAAAAGAGAAAAGATTAGAAATTAAATTTAAAGGCACAAAGAAAACTTTCATTGATTTACAGTTAAGGAAAAAGGCTGCATTGATGAGAGAAATGTATTTTACACAATAAAACAGAGCATGAGGTCTCTAAAACTGTTGGTTATGTTTTGTTGCTATGGAAAACAACATAAGTGAAAACAACTTACCAAAGAGTTTGTTTGGGTTCATGGGCTCAAGGCAGAGAGTTCAAATGGCAGGGGAGGGATAGCAGAGGGAGGCTATAGGAAGGAGCCAAGAGATTACTTCCTCAATCTCTGTCTCTGTCTCTGTCTTTGTCTCTGTCTCTCTCTCTCCTTCACACACACACACACACACACACACACATGCACACATACACACGGTGGGGAGAGAAAAAGACAGAGAAAAAATCCAGTGGTGGATAGCCTCTAAATTCATCTCCTAGAAGTTCCACAGCCTCTTAAAAAGCACCTTTTACTGGGACTAAGTGTTCAAATACATGAGTCTACGGGGAAGAGATTTCTTATTTGAACAACCACACTAACTAATAAGAAAGGATACAACATATTTTGTTTAACATAAGAACTACAGTATAAATGTTGAAAAAATACCAAATGTATCGTTAGCTATTCAGAAGAGTAATGATTTTAAATATCATGACTATAAAATTCTTTCAGAATAAATAAAGACAAGATTTCTCAGGAGCTTAAGGACAGTATACATTCACTACACTTCTCCCTAGTCTCTCCTCTCACACTAGCCTCTGTGAAAATTCTAATTAGTTTAGATGGAATGGTTCTAATACTCACTACTGATATGAAAGCTAAAATATGCTTAAAATTTTCTACCTACAGTGTCTTATATCCAGTCCAACCTAGAATTTAACTAGGAACATGTGTTCTCAAGGTTATTTATGTTTGTTACTTATAATCAGCAATGTACTTTATATTAAACAATGTACCTATATTAAAAGTACATTTTTTATAGCTACACACACACATATATATATACATATATATATATGTATATATATATATTCACATGTGTATATGTATATGTTCTTCTTAGTTACTGCAAATAATTCTAGGTTACAGATTTTGCTTTTTACATTTTAAGTTTTTCCCTTAATTTGAACAATGTTGCTCTCTGATTCATTCTAATTTAGTTTTCATGTAATCTCTGACTTCTACAAACCGTATCATTTTTCTCAATGGAATGTTATTCACCTCTCCTGCCTAGTTTTTATCAAAGAATAACACTACCTCCCTTTGCATATACTTTTTATAACACATTAAATAATAAGTATTATTTTATACTCCTTACCTGTTTACTAGTCTTTCAAGTATAATTGAAATTCTATATTCACAGTAAAACTGTCATATTTGTATCTTATTTAAATGCATTTGGCAATAATCATTCATAGAGAAGTTTAATTTATGATGCAATGCATTATTTTTTACTTGTATAAACCTCTGACAATGTAATCTGAGATCTGATAAGAAATGTGTTTGTTTAACAACCCAGAAACACATCCTGCCATGGAGCATGCTAATACCACTGGGTCTTGACTGACATGTGGCAGTCTGGCAAATGATCTACACAGTAACAGGTGAAGCAATGCACTGTGCTGAAATTTCACTAATATTGGGCTTCACAATGAGTGCTGTCCTTCTAGAAGATTGGAATTTTGAAGCAACTAGACAGAAGTTTCCTTTATATTCACAACCCTCCAAAAATACCCTTCTATATGCTTTGATAGGGGAAATTCTTTGAATCACTTTTCACATTTTGAATGTTGGACAAAGGGCCATGGTCAAATGCTCTCTTCAAGTAGTGAGTGAGCCTAATCAAGTATGAGCACACAATGTTCTCCATTCTGCCTGGATCTCTTTCCTTTGATTTCCTTGTGCCACCCTCTACAAAATTTCAGCCACGAATAAAACTAATGAATTCTTCCATATTTTACTATTATTGACACATTTACCAAGATACTGAATCTATTATCTTTTATTGATAATGTCAAAAGATTTGAGACATCTGGGTCAGAAAAAAAGCCTTTTACTTTTACAACAGAAGAGATCATTGCTGCCTATTCAGGCTCATGTCAGTTTCTCTTGACCTGTAAGTTCACAAGGATGACACAAAGGGTCTCAGGTGGATACTGTACATACAGTAGATTAATGATCATCTGAAGAACACTCAAATTGGAGAATTCACCTCTTTCATAATATTTATGCCCTTAGTCATGGAACGAGACATTACCTCATCATTAAAAATTATGTGCTGCAAAATAAAATCAGGGAGAAAAGCTTGGGTAAGAGATGGGTTGGATCTTAAACTAGACTACTAAGAAAAAGCTTACTAGCTTCTCAGACTTTATGAAAGATACCAGATATTAATAATACCTCTGTTTATCATTAATATTGTAAATGCATGAAAAACATCTGGCAAGGTCTCAGATTTCCTTCATGCCATTAGGCACAACTGTTATACTGAACATCCATTGACTTTTTTGTGTTAAAATGAGTGTATAATCATTGTTATAGTGAATTACAGTGAGTTTGGTTGTATTTTCTAATAGGCTTAGAGGGCAGAATTTCAAAATAATTAACACTGGAATGAAATTAAGATATTGGTAGGTTCTACTACTCTGTAGACTCCAAGAGTGTTAAAAGTCATCTTCTGTTTTATATCTTCAAGTTTCTCTTAGTCGCATGTGAAATTCCAATACTTGTGTTCACACTGCCATTTCTTCTTTTGTATTGTGATTGTGATATATTTTGAACTCTCTCAGGATCATTCCCAAGGAAGTATGTGTTTAATCTGGATTCATGACCTTGTATGACTTACACATTCTCAGCTCAGTCAGTTACAATTGTAAAATCTCCTTTTGCTTTTCTATCATGGTTCCCATGTGGGTATGTTTTAAATGTAAGTAGATAACTGGCTCTCAACTGGATAATAATAGGCAAAGAATGAAATAATACTTGAGCAATAGAACTAATACTCAGGAAATAAATTATTGTTCTATTACTTTAATAAATCTCCAAAGGCACATTAAAGCTCATAAATATGTTTTGAGAGAAATGCAAAATCTAACATACATTTTACATTCCCAATAAAATTACTAACCAATTCATAGATACTTGATATAAAATCTATTCCTGCATAAATTATTTGTCAAGTGACCTTCCATAGTGTTTTTAGAGTTTATGAAGAAACTCATCCTTGTTATTCTCCTTTAGGATAGATCAAAATAATGGATGTATTTTAATGTGCATCTTGGAAAATTCTAATAAAAGTAAATTTAGTGGTTTAGAACCTCTAGATTACAGTCAATAAATACTCATTTTAATTCCAGTGTTTAGGGTCTAGTTAACTGTTACTTTTATTATGCTAAGACTAAGGAAAAGGGAAACACAAAGAAAACACATCTTGAGACTTTAAGGAGACCCCTGTTCCCTTCTATTCCTAGGAATTCATGAGCAAGTATGTTTGCCTCTTTGTATATGTGGACGTTTGTGTATATCTATCTGTGTGTGTATATAAACATGTGTGTGTGTTCAAATCTGACATGCAGCTTCAAATATAAACCAAAGCTAGCAATTTAGTTCCTATTCATAAATTATTTTTAAATTCCCTTTGTAGATTTTTAATTCCTATATTTAAAACAGCTCTCTCCTAAGTTTTGTTTTTGTTTTTGTTTTTGTTTTTGTTTTTGTTTTTCTGGAGCATTTACTTTTTATGGAAGAAATAAATAGTTGCATTTGTTAATTCCTGTCCTTGGGAAGTGAAATGTAAGTTTTTACTACAAACAAAATTTTACTGAACTTATGGTTAGATCTGTGCAGTTGGGTGATAGACTATCAGTATGTTATGCTTATGCAGCTCTGTCTTGAGGCAGAACAGTAAATAGGTAAGCATGGTTACAGTCTAACTGCCTTTCTAATGAGAGCTTTTTTTAAATCTCTGCAATGCTCATATGGGTTTGATGACTTGGTTGTTGGTTTGGCTGTGCAACAAATTTGAGAAGATGCCATAGAGGAAAAATGGCTGAATAAACCTAAATTAGCCATTCTTTCTCTCTTTTTGGGCCAAGAGCATAAAGAACTAAAGTATTTTGAATATTAAATATTCATTAGAAAAAGAAACATTAAATCAACTAGAAAAAGTTGTGATAAAACAGTAAATAAGCAAGACTACTAAGATAGATGCACTAAGATTAAATTAAAAGTATAAATATGAAGCCATGAATTCATAGTCTCAGAATTATTTTACACAAATGCAGAAATGGCATAAATAGCTTTCAGTATTACACAAGCAGCTATGGATATAATTTGAGTCGCTATGACATGCTTTTCAAAGCATACAGAAAACCATTCAGCTTTAGAAGGTGCCTAATTTCTAGATTAGCAAATCTCATGATGGCAAACACTGAGTATATATCACTGAAAGAAACATGTTTATGCAAGAATATATGATGTGGATGAATTAAATAATGTCACTAACTCATCTGATATGAGTTTGTTATAAAATTATATGCAACACAAAATGGTAACACATATTTTACAAATGAGAAAATGGAAGAGCACAGAGAATTTTGCTAATGATCCCATGCTTCATATGCTCTACAGACAGAATCTATACCTCATTACCATCCCATTCTCTTAATATTTTGGCCATGAAATACAGTACTTATGGGCTATAATAGCTGTATCCAAATATATGTGATAAAAAGAATATTTTTGACAATTATTTCAGGAAGCTAGTATTGCAATGATAACACGAAAGATGGAGATCACTTTTATCCACATATAAAGAAAGCTTTGGTTGACAATCAAAATAAATTCCAAAAGTGGAATAGATTATTTTTTTTATTTCTGATATCCTAGTAAAGCAATTTCTCTATGATCAATGGTTAATTATTTTAAGAAATAATCTGGTGGAAGGTTTTACAAGATGTAGAAGAGTGATAATAAAGATGAAGACAGAAGTAATATGTGGATCTGCTATAGTGCTTTGTGCTGGTACAGTCACTGCCATGCAGGGATGACTTTTGCCTAGAGGAGAAGAGAGGCCAAGTTTAGCCATAAAAGACACTGTACAGTGCTGTGTGTGGACACAGAGCTTTAGCACTCTCCTTAGAGCACAGGGAATGAGTCAGAGTTGGATTCCTGAGTGTTATTTAATTAGGTTTAAGCTCTGGGAAGATAAAACATTTCACCCTTTCAAGCAGAAAGCAACACTGACTATGAAAACTTTCTCATGATACATCCATAATTTAAATCAATGCTACTCGACATTCTTTGCGGAATTAGTAGAAAATTCTTAATTCTTTAACCAATCATAATTCTCATTCTGGATAGATCTAGAAATGACTCTTTCTGAAGAGCTGTTCAGCAAGATATTCTGAGCTTCAGCACAGAAATAGAGCTGAAAAAGACTTCTCACCCTTTGGCTATTCAACCTGTTACATGAAACACAAGAACAAAACAGAAAACGGGGTCATTTAAAGAGGACAATCACTATAAATTAAGGCACAGAGGGTTTTATTGAAATGAACTGTTTTAATCCAACACTTCTTCAAAGCAGCATGCTAGTCACAACATGTTTTTAAAAGGGCAATCAGAATGTGAGTGACTAGTTCAATCCCCAGCACTGAAAAGAATGTGATAAATGCATTATATAAATACATTTTAGTATTAATCTTTATAAAATCTTAGCTATTATTTATTCTTAATATAATTCATTTCCTTTACTGTGGGCCAGTGCTATGCTCCACTCCTGGGGCAGACAAAATGTGAAGGGCTAGACAGCATTTACCCTGCACTACCACTGTCTGGTGCTGGGCTTTAGGGAAGCACCAGCACACAGCTCAGAGGAAGGGAAAATGCTACCTAGAATGTGAAAGGCCTTGTCTCTGATTCCTTGATTCCAGGGATCACCCAATCACTGCTGGAAAACCACACATAGGAGTTGGGAATGGAGGTTTGGTGGTCCCTGGGTTTGCAATGAAGAGCCTGGGATAGAATAGGTGCTACTGGGTTATGAGGAGCTAGGAACAAATTTAGGGGCCCATGGACTGAGAACAAGGAACCTGGGGCTAGATGAATGGGGAACTGCAGTTTAGCATATTTGTGATTGTCTTAACTTAACTTTGGTTATCCCAGAGCCTGGAGGGGCATCCTGCAGGAGATGTGGGCTGCATCTTTGGCCTTCTCCTTGCTTTCCATGTTGTTCTAGATGGAAAAGACAATTCTTGATTCCAAACTCTTTATTTAGTGTTCATGGTAGAAAATGGGCACATACTACCTTCTCAGGGTGGACCAGAGATGAAATAACTTTAGCAGGAGTGATTTCCAGGAAGGGAAGCTTATTGTCTAAACCCTCAGGGCCTCTAGATATCTCAATAGCATGGAGAATTCTGTTCTGGACAATGTGAACATTGTGGGAAGTTTGGTCATGTGTTCCAGGCCAGGAATGTAGTGGGAAGCAGGGAGATGCTGACCATCTCAGGTGGGTGCCTGGGTGCCCTAGTCTAGGACCCAGTCAACCTTACCAAGTTTCTTGGCATGTTCCAATGTCCCAAACTTAACTACCTATTTAAATGAAATACATATGTATTTATCAACAATATCTCCCTAAATAATTTTAATTATTGTCCAAAGATTTATCTTTGGCTTTCTTATTTTGTTCTGAGAGATTATTTTTTTCTTCACTGTAATGATAATAACAATATTTGATTTTAAAATAGAAGAAACACACTCACATTAAATCTGAGTACCTCCTCCACAGAGCTATAGGTTCCATTCGTGAAAATTATATGAGATTGACTTGAGATGGGAAGATAAGATCAACAAACACAATTTTTTTCGAGCTAGAACAATATCAGTAAACACTAAACTGCAAATTTTGTGTCAGTGAAATAACCTTGTATTAATATATATTCTAATATTAACTAAGAAGTTTACATTGTATCTGATCTGAGTTTGTAATTATTTTTCATGTGAGAATCTATTAATATGATTAAAAAGAATCATTTGGATATATAGGCATATGATGAACCATAATATCAACTTTTTTCAAGGTTTCGTTCTATTAGTTTATCATATACTTACATTAGGGTCCATACCAATATTTTTGTCAGTTGGTACAACCAAGATTCAGTATGGAAGATAAAACCTCAGTTGAAGAATCATATTGAGCTTTAGACTTGTCTATGAAGTATGGCCTTTATTAATGATTAATATCCCAAGCCCCAGACCACTGTGGGTTACAGCGTTCTTAGGCAGATGTGCTTGGGCTATATAACAAATCTCACAGAGCATAAACGAATGAGTGAGCCAGAACGTTGAAGTCCTTCACTACTCTTCAGGTTCCTGCCATGACTTCTTGTAATAGATTGTGACTTGGAAGCATAATCCAGATAACCCTTTTCCTTCTCCAGTTCTCTGGCTTTGGTGTTTATCACAGCGTCAGAAAGTGAGGCAAGACAAACAGATATAGATGGCGACAGTCAGCAAAAATTTTTTAAATTAGCAAGACCTTCTGCTGTTGAAACTAGGGTGAAAGGATGACCATGATTAGCTATTCTCCTGGCAGGAAACATGAAAATGTCTCCAGATATGCTGTGGGCTTTTTGTTTGCTTTGTTTTGTGTTTTTATTTGCAAATAAATTTCTTTAATCAAATTTTAGCAATAAGATCAGTATCTTCTGGTTTCAGAAATATGAATTTTCATGGATTAAGTACCAATAATTTTATGAAAAATATTTATTAATATGTGAGCTAAAAGTAATTCATTATGAATAAAATTTACTATTTGCAGATGATATGATAGTATACTTAAGTGATCCAAAAAACTCCACCAGAGAAGTCCTACTTCAGCAAAGTATCTGGTTATAAAATCAACTCAAGCATATCAGTAGCCTTTTTATACTCAAAGGATAAGCAGACTGAGAAAGAAGTTAGGGAAATGACAACCTACAATAGCCACAATAGCCACAAACAATATAAAGTATCTTGGTGTGATGCTAAAAAAGAGGTGAAAGATCTGTACGACAGGAACTTCAAGTCTTTGAGGAAAGAAATCAAGAAAGACCTAAGAAGATGGAAAAATCTTCCATGCTCTTGGATTGGCAGGATTAATATAGTAAAAATGGCCATCTTGGCAAAAGCAATCTACAGATTCAATGCAATCCCCATCAAAATCCCAATTCAATTCTTCATAGACTTAGAAAGAACAATTCTCTAATTCATACAGAATAACAAAAAGCCTAGTATAGCTAAACTATTCACAATTATAAAAGAACTTCTGGGGGTATCAATATCCCTGATCTCAAGCAGTACTACAGAGCAATTGTGTTAAAAACTGCATGGTATCAGTACAGTGACAGGCAAGTAGATCAATGGAATAGAATTGAAGACCTGGAAATGAACCCACAGAATTATGGTCAATTGATCTTTGGTAAAGGAGCTACAACCATCCACTGGAAAAAAGATAGCCTCTTCAACAAATGGTAATGGTTCAATTAGAGGTCAGCAAGCAGAAGAGTGCTAGTTGATCCACTCTTATCTCCTCATACTAAGCTCAACTCCAAGTGGATCAAGGACCTCACATAAAACCAGAAACACTGAAACTAATAGGAATGAAACTGGGGAAGACCCTTGAGGACATGGGCACAGGGGGAAATTTCCTGAAGAGAACACCTATAGCTTATGCTCTGAGATGAAGAATTGACAAATGGGACCTCATAAAATTACAAAGTTTCTGCAAGACAAAGGACACCAACAGAAGGACAAAACAGCAACCAACAAATTGGGAAATGATTTTCACCAACCCTACATCTGACAGAGGGCTAATATCCAAAATATACAAAGAACTCAAGAGGGGGGAACTGGGAAAGGGAAAAGTCTTTGGAATGTAAACAAAGAATATAGAAAATAAAAAAAATAATAAAAGAAGTTAGACCCCAAAGAACGAAAAAAAAAAAAAACTATTAGAGATGGGGTACAGAGCTAAACAAAGAATTTTCACCTGAAGAAATTCAGATGGCTGAGAAGCACCTTAAGAGATGTTCAACATCATTAGTCATCAGGGAAATGCAAATCAAAACAACCCTGAGATTTCACCCCACACCAGTCAGAATGGCTAAGTTTAAAAACTCAGGAGACAGCAGGTGTTGGTGCGGATGTATAGAAACAGGAACACTCCTCCACGGCTGGTGGGCTTGCAAGATAGTACAACCATTCTGGAAATCAATCTGGTGGTTCCTCAGAAAACTGTGCATGACACTTCCAGAGGACCCTATTATACCACTCCTGGGCATATACCCCTGCATGCAACAAAGACATGTGCTCCACTATGTTCATAGTAGCCTTATTTATAATAGCCAGAAGCTGGAAAGAACCCAGATGTTCCTCAATGGAGGAATGGATACAGAAAATGTGGTATATTTATACAATGGAGTACTACTCAGCAATTAAATATAATGAATTCATGAAACTTTTAGGCAAATGGTTGGAACTGGAAAATATAATCCTAAGTGAGGTAACCCAGTCACAGAAGAATAGACATGAAATGCAATCACTGATAAGTGGATCTTAATTAGTCTAGAAGCTCTGAATACTCAAGACACAATTAGCATATCAAATAGTTCCCAAGAAGAAGGAAGGAGAGGGTCCTGGCCCTGAAAAGTTTTGATCCAGTATGGTAGGGGAGTACCAGGACAGAGAAATGGGGGGGTGGTGTGATTGAGGAATGGGTGGAGGGAAGAGGACTTATGGAACATATGGTGAGTGGAGAACCAGGAAAGGGGAAAGCATTTGGAATATAAACGAAGGATATAGAGAATTAAAAATAATAATAAGTATAAAAAAGAAATATGTTCCATGTAAATCTTCAATTCTATTATAAAAAGTTTCTATTACATATTTCAATAATTTAGCAATGTTTTACATGTCTACCACTTTACTCTTTAATTTTCCATAGAAATTGTCGATTTTAACGTGTTTATCTGAAATATTTTCATGTAAATCTTTAATTTTATTATAAAGTGTTTTTAATTCCATTTTCAATTAAAAAGAATTAAGAATAAATAAAATTTACTTCTTTTTGTAGCATTTTCTTATGTTAGGACTACATATACAATATTCTGACTATCTGAGCATATGAACAACGTGAAATACTTGATCTTGCATCAAATGAACAGCTGGAATAGAATTAATATTTTTAGTTTGAAACATTCATCTCAAAATATGAAGTGCTGGCTGCTGAGCTACAATTACTGCCCTATATTGATTTCATCCATGTTCTTTATAGGATGGACAAATTATAGATCTGCCATCAGAAGGATCTAGAGCCATCTCTCCCACACTGCACAAATAAAAAGCTATATCAAAGACCGTGAGTCACAAAATGCTGAAATAGCTAAAGAAAATTGGGAAACTACTTCCAGATATGGGATAGAATTTCCTAACTAGACTCCCACTAGTACAAGAAATAGCCCAAGAACTGGTTAATGAAAGCACAAGAGATAGAGAAGCTTTTACACAGCAGTTAAAAAAATCAACAGAGTAAATAGACAACCTATTTTACACATTTCTAACATTCAAAACAATGTTAGAAAGTCTGTCTTGGTTTTACTTTATGGGGTTCATACCTGAAAGGCTGTATAAATAAACACTGAGGCAGTAAAACTACTGATTAATAAAGTCTAATGAATTCAAAAGACAGTTCTCAAAAGAAGAAATATAAGTGATCAATAAAATATTTAATAAGTATTCAATATCATTTACTATAAGTTAAAAACTAATTACAACTACTTCAAGATTCTATCTTACTCTAGTCTACATGACTGCTATCAAACAACAAATGTTGATGAGGATATTGAGAAAGAGCAACCCTTACTCACTGTTAATGTAGTGGTAAACCATTGTGGAAATCAAAGTGGAGGCTTCTCTATAAACTAAAAACTGAATTATATTATGATATCCTCATACTATTCCTGGGCATATGCCCAAAGGATTCATTATCTTGCCACAGAGATACTTACACAACCATGTTTACAGCTACTTACCCCCTTCAGAATGGAAAGGTATTTCAATTAAATTCTTCTGGAACCCACAGAACTGTCCTTTCTAGAGAAAGCAAGGCAGGCAGGCAGCGGGATTTGAATCTCAATGGGAAATCAGTCTAATGTTCTTCAACAAATGAAAGCATAATGGAAATACAATATATAGTATGTAGCAAAATATTATTCTAACATATGGACAATGAAATTGTGAAATATTGATGAAACTGGAAAATATTCAGTAAGGTAATTTGAGTTTAAAACAAATACTATATTTTGTTTCTTTTTATGCATATATTAGCTTCTAATTCTCATATGTTTATTTATTTAGGAGTATGAATGATTAGAGCCCAGGCAATTACAAGTTACTTATGCTGCTCTCAATAAGACTTTAAGGGAGAGGTGTGCAAGCTCGAAAATACATACAATATGGGCAGAAAGAGAGAAGACTAGGAGCAGAAGGGTACATCAATGATGGGGGCCAGGGAGACAGGGCAGAGGAATGTGTATGACTGAGGAGAGATCAACAAAATCGACATATGAACATACCATAGGGAAATCTGTGATCTTGTATGATAATTCAAAAAAATAAAATTTATTGCCTCTATTTCATGTTATAAAATATTTGATTATAGAAACACATTGGTAAACATTTTGTGTTTGAATTTAGGAAAAAATAATTTATGTTAGAAACTGCAAGTTCACCTGTGTGAATAAAAATCAGATCGAGTGAAATAATAGATTCTCTATTTGACTAGATGAAAACTCCTGTCATTCCTCTTGAAGACTACAGGATCAACTTATAATTTATTAGAGTAAAGATGAGCTCAGGATATATCTAAACAATATGACTAAAATTTAGAGGTTCTGGAATCTTTAAAGGAAGATTGATTGAAGGTGAAAATCTTTGAAGAAACAGCATGAGATAGAAACAAGAGTTGATTCCAAGTAGTAGGGAATTCAGATTACAATAAAATAAAATGGTGAAACCTCTTCAACCATGATCTCACCTTTGCTTAATGCTTGTAAGGGAAATATATTCAAAACCAGAATCAACATGTGGAAAATATCTTGGTATTAGGCAGATAAGTAAATACAGGTAGGTTACTTGCAAAGAATAAGTTTTTGGTTGCATAGCAACAAATGAAACAAGAATACAATTGTTTTCCAAGTATGCAAAAGAAAGGATGATAATTAAACATTGAAGTTGATTTGTTACTTTTAAGGAGAGTAAAGACTGTGCTTCTGACTATCCATAATCCAGCTTGTGTGAGCAGATCCAATTGTCAGAGCCATTAACCATTCATTCTTTAACTCATTCAAAAGCTTTAGTTCTTTTAATGTTCTTTTATTTTTGATATAATAATATAACTACATAATTTTATTCTTCATTTTTCTCCTTTTATACCTTCTCATACACACCTCCTTACCCTACTTTTCTTCACATTTATGGCCTATTTTAAAATTGTTTTTACATACATACATGCATGCATACATACATACATACATACATACACACATTTAGTTACACTTCTGTCTGTCTGTCTGTCTGTCTACATTCCCAATAAATAAATATAACCTACCTTCCCAGTATGTATAATGCTATTTATATGTATGTTGTCAAGACTGACTGTTTGGTACAATATAACCAATTACTATGCTCTTCCATGGGGAAGATTATTTCTTGTGCTCTTAGCATTCCTTCATTGCTTGCAGTTCTCCATGTAGGGTTGAGGTATGCCTATTGATATAGTACTTATTCCATTCATGCTCATGTTTAGGGAGTTATATTGGAGAGACTATATGGGTGTAGCATCAGGAATTTGTATGAGTCACAATTTTACAGAAAACTAACTGTTATTTTTGATCTTACAATCTCTGTCCTTTCTACTGCAATGATCCCCAAGCATTATGTGCCAGATTTTTTTTATAGATGTATTCACTGCCACCCAGCTCCACAATTCTTTATGTTGATTTGGTATGGTTTTCTGAAATGAACCTCCCCTGTATCAAAGTTTTCTTGATATATGAGTATTGTCTACAGTTATCTGAGGATATAAGGACAAATCTTTAGATTATAGTTAAAGATTGTGGAGACTTAGTAATCTTTGTTGGGTTTTCACCAAGATGCTCAACTAGCCATGGGGATATGTCTAAGTTTCTGGTACCAGGCATGATTTGTCTCTTGTTGAGCAAGCCTGAAGTCCATTGAGAGAGCTGCTGGTTGCATCCAGGTTATTGTAACCTTAGGGTTTTCACGCCTACCATGCTGTTCTTCTGGTTCATAGGCACCATAGCTAGGCTTGACTGTTGGTTGTCTCATTCCTTTGGAAAATTCCATGATGGTTTCTTTCTCTTGTTGTTTGTTTGTTTGTTTGTTTGATTCCTTGTTGTTTGTTTTCCCCAGTTCTTAGGGAGAAAGCATTTGATTAGTATAAACTCAAGGGCTTCTAAGCCTTGTTTCTGAATCAGTAGATATTTTTAAAGTTTAAAACCCATTAATGGTTTTAAGTTAATATTTCTTTGACCTCCTCACCTACTGTTCTCACATTGACAACATTTTTAAAAGAATAGTTTTGTAACCAAAATTCAGAGTAATGTATGACAAAATTATACTACTAAAATAAGAGTACAGACAACATTTGAATATCACCCTGGTTACATAAATTTTTAATGTGAGATGCAGATCTATGAAATGTTCACAAATTTACAAATTACACACCAGCATGATGAGGATTCAAAGCCCTCTAAAGCACCCTTATGCCATCCATTAGAAAGTAAGCCTTGCCCATTGTAAGATCTGACAACCACTTCCATCTTTTATTTTTGTTCCTTGGAGACTGGTAGTACATAGTATCTTATAGAATGAAGCCATTAATTTTAATTTTAAGATATTTTTTATTTATAAAAAATGCTTTATAGGTAGAATTCCATTGTAGAGATGTGCCACTATTTCTAAACATCATAATATAAATAAAACAAACAGTTTTATCAGTCACATGTTAATCACTCATTTTTTTTTAGATGGGGTCCCCTATTTGGTTCAAGAACACCTCAGGCTAAATCTCCTACCTAGGTCTCAGTCATATCAAAAAATGTTCATAAATGCTCACACTCAAACTACATTTCCAGATCTCTGGTAAGATTAGTAAGATTAGTTTGGAAGTATTTTTGATGATTTGATAAATAGCACAAATGTTTTATATTTTTAGAAGTTTTTAAAGTCATGAACCAAAACAGATATGACATGTCCTTTCCACAAAACTAATTAACTAAACAATGTAAAAATCCTGATTTTCAAAGTGATGTTCCAATTTATTATTGTATTTTCCTTCTCCTGTGGTGAGAAAATGAAAAATCAGCAATATCAATATATCTTCTATGGGATGATTAATCCTAGTGCTGAGACAGAAATTCAGATGAGCTGAAAACTCACATTGTGGATAAAATTAGAAAGTGGTAAAAGTATATATTAACATACTAAAACATTTCTTTGCAAAAATTATACAGGTAGAGAAAAATATTACATTTCATGTATTCATTGTTTTATAATGGATACATAAGAAAATCTTGTTCTTCCAGTGTTGATAGGGATTTTAAGCAGGAAATGGTGTGTGATTAGTACAACTTGAAGTGGAATCTTCTCAGACAAGACTAGGATAAGTTTAATAGCTAAATTATATTTAGTAATAAGATCATGACTGTGATACAAACATTTAAAGAAAATAAGAGTATCTAAATGCATACTGCAATATAATTCATATGTAGATAAATAAAAAAGAACAGAAAAACTAATATAGTTGAATTTCACACATAGAGTAATAAAGTAAAAGAATAATTATTAGTGTTCAATGAAGAATAGACAGAAAAAACATAATATCAAAGTTTAGTAATAAAAATATATATAAAATATTTATAGATATTCTAATTACAATTTCAACCCTGACAATAATTATTAAAAGAAAATTAACTGACACTTTCCTAAGTACCAGAGAAGACAACAGAAACCAGGGAACAACAAAAATCCACCCAACAAACATATGCACCTAGAATTACAATGGTCCCAAATCCAGATATCCAGAGAATGGTGTAAAACACACAATCAATAACATCCAGGATAAAATATCTCTACAATAGTCCAGTAATCATAGCACAGCACTCCCTGAGTATTCCAAAATACCTGAAACACTAAGCAATTTTTTTTAATTTTCTTTTTTTTATTGGATATATTCTCTATTTACATTTCATTTCCCTTTTCCTGGTTCCCCCTCCCAAAGGTTCCACATGCCCTTTCCCCTCCTCCTGTTCCCCCATCCACCCTTTCCTACTTCCCTGTTCTGGTATTCCCCTACACTGATGCATTGAGCATTTCCAGAACCAGGGTCCACTCCATCCTTCTTCTCAGATATCATTTGCTTTTTTTTAAATTTCTATATTCTTTGTTTACATTCCAAATGCTTTCCCCTTTCCCAGTTCCCCCCCTCATCATATATCCCATAAGTCTTCTTCCCTCCCCCCATTCCCCAATCACCCCCCTTCCATTTCTCTGCTCTGGTACTCCCCTATGATACTGGATCAAGTCTTTTCAGGATCAGGGTCCTTTCCTCCCTTCTTCTTGGGAATCATATGATTAGCTACTTGTTTCTTGAGTATTCAGAGCTTCTGGGCTAATTAATATCCACTTATCAATGATTGTGTTTCATGTGTATTCATTTGTGATTGGGATAGCTCACTTAGGATGATATTTTCCAGTTCCAACCATTTGCCTACAAATTTCATGAATTCATTGTTTTTAATTGTTGAGTAGTATTCCATTGTATAAATATACCACATTTTCTTTATCCATTCCTCCATTGAGGGGCATCTGGGTTCTGGAAAAAACAAAACATTAAAATAGGCTTTGTAAATATGATTGAAGTTCTTAAACAAGAAATGAAAAAAAAATCCCTTACATCAGTGAAAACAGAAATAAACAGTCGAAGAAAATAATAAAACAATTCAAGATCTAAAAGTGGAAACAGAATCAATAAATAAAACCCAAATTGAGAAAATGTGTAAATAAAATATTTAGGAACTGAGATAGGAAACTCAGAGGCATGCCTCTCCAAAAGAATATAAGAGATGGAAGACAGAATCTCAGCCACCAAAAACAAAAGAAATGCATACTTCCATAAAAGAAAATGTTAAATCTAGAAAATTATTACTGATGCAAAACATCTGGGAAATTTGTGGCACTATGAAAAGATTAAACCTCAGAATAACAGGACTAGAGGAAGGAAATGAAACCAAGATCAAAAGCACACAAAAAATATTGTCAAACAAAACCATGGAAGAAATTTTCCCTAACTTAAAAAAGGAGATGACTACAAATGTACAAATATATACAGAACATAAACTAGATCTGAGCAGAAAAGAAAGTCTTCTTGACACATAATAAACAAAACACTAAATGTACAGAACAAAGAAAAAATACTAAAGCTGCAAGGGAAAAGGCCTAGTAACATATAAAGCTAGACGGATTGGAATAACATCTGACTTCTTAATGGCGACTCCAAAACTAGACAGGTCAGGAGGATGTTCTATAGACTGGGAGAAACTATAGACATCATCCCAGACTAGTATATCCCAAAAACTTTCAATCACAACAGATGGAGAAAATAAGACATTCCATACTATAACTAAATTTAACCAATATATTTCAAATACATCCTTATAAAAGAGGTAAGCCATATTCAAGGAAACATAGGAAATAAGTAATTCCAGACCAGGAAATCAAAATAGAGGTAACACACACACACACACACACACACACACACACACACACACACATGCACAGACAGAGAGAGACAGAGACAGCAACAGAGACACAGAGAGTTAATGCTAATATTGCTCAAACTAATCCATCAAATAGAAAACTGGAGGATTGTCCAGTGTAGTTTATGAGAACACATATACACCAATACTTAAGACACATAAAGACACAACAAAGAAAGAACATTACAGATCAATTTTCCTTATGAAAATAGGTAGCTTGGTAAATTAAAGTCCAAATCAATCCACATATATCACCTTGTACAAAAATCAAATCCAAATTAATATGGGTTAGAGACTTCAACATAGACCATATCCATTGGCCTAAGAGAAGAGAGAGTGAAAATACCTATTACTATCTTGGTAAAGTACTTTCTGAACAGAACACAGAACAGACATTTAGATTAACAGTGAAAAAAGGGACCTCCTGAAAGTGACGCATCACACAGAATATAATTGTTAAGACAAAGCAGTATCTTTGAATGGTAAAAGATTTTTGCAAACAAAGATCCGATAGAGGGTTAATATCCAAAATATATAAAGAAATAAAGAGAAATGAAACAAATAAACAGAAAAGAAAAAGAAAATGAAACAAATAAACAAACAAAAACCCAAATAACCTAATAAAAATATAAGATACTGCCTTGGGTTTCTATTGCCTTGATGATGGGGAGGAAGGTACTATTTCAGACTATTATAGTCCTTCATAGAAGGAATCCAGGAAAGGAACTCATACAGAGCAGAAACCTAGACACATTAGCTGGTTCAGAGGCCATCAAGGGATGCTGTTTACTGGCATGTTCCTTATGGTTTGGTCATTTCTCAAGCCTTCTTTCTTATAGAACCAGGACTACCAGCCCAGGGATGGCAAATGACCACAATACATATGGAAGCAATACATTTGGAATTATTTTGCCCTCAGGTGTTTTCATATATGTTTTTAAATTCAAGTTCTGGTTGTAATCCTAAATATGTACTTTCTTTTTCTGTCTGTACTTTCTTGACAACATTATCTAAAGAGCTCATTTTTTAATTTTATAATATTAAAGAAACAAATTCTTTCTGTTGCCTGTTCTTTCCTTCAGGTTTATATCTTTCTGGGCACATGTAGATATTTTTGAGTGTGTGCTGGACACAGAGGTGAGAAATTCTGACTCTTGTTGATGTTTAACAGTGGCCAGGGTATAATATATCCTTCCTTTGCTTTTCTCCAATGGTGCTTTAAGTTTCTGGGGACTGATTTTATATCTCTTTTTGTTAACAGTTGTGGATGACAGTCATCACTGGTAAAGTATGGCCTTGCTTGCTTGCTTGCTTGCTTGCCTGCCTGCCTGCCTGCCTGCTTGCTGCTTGCTTGCTTGCTTGCTTGCTTGCTTGCTTGCTTGCTTGCTTGCTTGCCTAAAAGGCTTTAACTCTCCCAGTTCTCTAGAGCTGGGACTTCAACTTTTCTCCACGTGTTTAATGCTTCTGCTTGTTTGTCATTGTCTCATTACTATTAACTGACGACCTTTGTTTTTACTTCCAATTCCCTTTCCTTTCTCCCCCCTTTTCCCCTTGACTTACTTGCTGTCTTTCCCTTCACTCTTCTTTGCTCAACTTCTTGTCTTCAGTCTTCTCTTTCACTGATTGAAACTCCCCTTCCATATGCATCAGTAAAGAATTAAGAACCAATCTAAGGAGGAATTGGCCATAGAGCCTAGTGCTCACAATCACAGTTCTCTGATTCTGATGATTTTTGTGTGTGTGTGTGTGTGTATAAGTGAGTTGTCTCTAACTTCTGCTTTACATATTCCTTGTCTTTCAGCCTGTTAAGAATACTGCTTTTTGCTTGAGTTCTTTTCCCTGTGCAGTAGATTGATATGTATCTTCAATAAAATGTATACATCACTGTATCTTCCTTCTTTCCAAAGACTACAAGGGTCTAAATTCCACCTACAATGTTTTGAAAACTTTTACATATTTTACCTAGCTTTTATGATTTTCAGTGAAGATATTTGTCCTACACAGGTATACTTGTCATCAAATTAATATATTGTAAATCATTATTTGAGCTTGCATTTTTAATTTAATTTTAAATTTAATTTAGATTCTCTTTCATGACAGACCCAGCATCAGCTGAATTGTAAATTCAAATCTCTAAGGATGAGTCAAATGATCTTCCAGCTCTACACAAAGGGTTATAAATATTTATTATAAAAAATTACAATATACAGAAGCTACTTAAAATATATTAAAATCTATGCTATTTCTGGATTAGTTATTCTTCATGATTATTGTAAAATATTACCTATTGATATGTGTTTATTTTGCTTTTAAATATCCCATTCTAAAATTATTTCATTCTTATGAATGTGTCATAATTGGACTGATGCTCTAACCCAGAGAGTCTGGAAAGAAGACATCTTAAGTCAATTCAATAATGAAATTTCTAGGATGAGAGATTATCTTTAATGAATATTTTTTCTGTCTCCTTTTCATATTCTCTCCACTCCTATTATAAATAATAGTCACAATAATACTATAAAAGTGATATGGATTATTTTAGTGGTTGTTTAATTTCATTCTTCCAGAGAGCTAAGTCATGTCTCATCTGTAATCAGTAGTGTAAATTATATGTCTTAAAATGATACTTGGTGTTTTAAAAAGAAAATGTATTTTGAGATAATTTCCTCCTAAAAATAAATCTACTTCAATTAGGGATCTGATTTCCTCATTCTCCTGCCTGGTTTAGCTTAATGAATATCATTAGCATGGGCTGTTGGCAATAATGGAAAAGATATGAGTTGTGTTCTTTCTCCTTATGGTTTCTAATTGGGGAACAAATAAATCTTTCCATGTAGGTAGGGATTTTACAGATTTGGCTTTCCTCATCATAGAATAAGGGTCATCAGACAATAATTCTCTTTATAGGCACTTTGATAAGAACAGGGCTAGATAGTAAATTTTAACTTTCCATTTGTTTCTTGTAGAAATTCAAATATATTACTAAATATATATTACAATGCTTTAGTATATAGAGTTTAAAAAGTATATAGCTACATATTAAATGCAGTTTATAATATATTCTAACATATTAGTGTGTAGTGGCATTAATTTTAAAAGTACTACCCCACCAAGCCTATATAGAAGGTGAATATCCCACGCTTCTACCCAGCACCCACTCCTTTCAAGTATCCAGTAAAGCATGACTCTTAAACTTGAATACTTAACCAAATATATTTATGATAAGAAACTCCCAATTATATAATGCCAATTTTCAATGATAAGGTCTTACCTCAATATTTCTAACCTCTCTGAAACACCAGAAATATGTCTGAAGCCATTTGGATGTCCATGTCTCCTTCCCTGACCCACTCATGTGATCCACTGAGCCTCTATCTACCCTTAGCTCTTCCTCCTCTCTCCCTTCCAATCACTGGCCTCTCACTGTCTCAATGTAAATGGATAGGAAATATCTTGCAACAATTATTTACCTTCCAAGTATAACAGTGCTATCATATATTTGCCAAATATATACACATATATGGAGATAAGAGTATGTGCATACTTTTACACATATATTTGTAGATACCAATTCAAATCTTACAGTGGTAAAATTATTTTAGGAAATAGAACAATCTTCTCAGAGAAAAGCCCTGTAATTTACCAACAGAAACTATTACAGATAATTGGTAATTAGGCAATGGCACGGTGCCATGGGCTAGAGAACCCTTTCTGAATGTCCAAAATGACAGCATATGTACTTTTAAATGGCTTTGTTGTGACCCATCTGTTTCCTATATTCTGTCCTCGAGGAACAAACTTTTTGATAAAATTTCTGACCTAGCAACAGTAACACTATTTTTTTTTCTCACATTAAAGAACATGAACTATATGTTTCACATAAACTATAGTTAGGGTCTTTGATGTCTATTTTATTAGAGCTAAGTAATATCCTAAAAGATGATTCATTATCCTGCAAGGGATAAACATAAGAACAAAGCAGATCTTTTGTTGATGCCAACACACTACAAACTAATGATCATCTCTACTGATCACACAGAGCCAAACTGAAATTAAAAAAAAAAAAAAGAACATCATGGATGGTTACAACAAGCCAGAACAGCAGAAGTTACAAAGTCAGTCACCTGGACAACAGCTCCATGTAGGTCACCACCACAGAAGGCTCAGGCTACCCCAATTTGTGCTGCAAACTGAAGAGATCATTTCTGTCTTTTTTGTCTACACCATTCACTAAACGGTCCTGGGTCCCCACATCCTCCACAAGGAATGCTTTGTGCTTTCCAGGGGCCACACAGTTCCCATTCTGCATGTAGAATGGTGGGTGAATTGCTGAACCCGAGGCAGATCAGCTCTGACTTGGATGGGCAACCTACCCTGAACCAATTCTTCACCATTGTGGCCACTAGCTCCTTGAGCCAGGGCCTGGCAGCTCCTGTGGGATGGCATACATCACAGATAATGACAAACCCAGGCACCACATCTCTTACATGTGGTAAGAGACAGGGAGGTATCTAAGAGCGCTATCTGGGAAGCCATAGCCACTGTAGGAATTTACAATCTGAACTAGCTTGCTGTAATTTTTCCATCAACCATTCAGACCAGATTGACACAGCCTGGTTGCAGTACCTGGTGAATTATCTACCTGAAACATTCTTCAGTTGTTAGAGCAATGAGTAAAAACTATATGTACATTTTGAGTTGTTCTTTCATCCATGCATTTTCCTTCAATCACAGTGAGTAGCCATTGCTTTTCAAATATTCCTTCTTTTCCATTAGTGTGCGATGTCAACAAATCAGGCATGTATACATAAATATGTATATATGCATATGTGTATATGTGTATATGTGTTATGCATATATGTATATATGTATTGTGTGTATGTGTGTATGTGTGTATATGTATATATGTATATATGTATATACATTTGTATTTGTATATGTGTATATTATGTATGTGCACATATGTATATATATATGTGTGTATGTATAAATGTATGTATATATGTATATATGCATGTATATGTGTATATATGTATGCATGTGTATATATATGCATATATGTATATGTGTGCATATATGTATATGTACATATATGTATATATGTATATATTTATGTATGCATATATGCATATATGTATATATGCATGTGTATATGTGTGTATGTATGTGTATGTATATATGTGTTTGTATATATGCATGTGTGTATGTGTGTATGTATGTGTGTATGTATATATGTGTTTGTATATGTGTATATGTTTATGTACATGTGTATGTGTGTATATATGTATGTATGTATATGTGTATATGTGTATGTGCATATGTGTGTACATGTGTATATATGTATATGTATGTGTATGTGTGTATGTGTGTATATGTGTATATGTGTATATATATGTATACCTATATTTACATATACCTATATATGTAAATAATGTCCTTATAGATGTATTTTAGCAGACTCTGAGGGTAATAATGTTGCTAATAACAAATTAGAATTTATTCTAAAGTGTTTAAAAATTACTTATTTTAAGATTTTTAAGACTATGGGGAAGGGTTGGATGAGGGTTGGTATATTCCATGGATGCATATGTGGAATACACCTTCCATTACTAGTTTCTCTCCTTCCACCATGTGGATCCTGAGAATAGTACTCACTTCATCAAGCTTGGGGGAAAAATAACTTCACTCATGTAATCATCTGTCCAGCTCACATTTCATAGCCTTGAAATACTTTATTGCTGTGGACACAATTTTTGTGTTTGTTTCTTCCTTTGTTGAAATTGCACCCTCTAGTATGGCTATATTTAGAATAAATAATTAAGATGATAATAAGCAGTGTAGAGAACCCATCCAATTGAATTAGTATATTTTAAAACAAGCCTCCAAAGTCTATGCCTCCTGCTTTTTTTCTACTTCTGATTCCTCTTCTCCCCCTAGCTTTACCTCTGTCTCTCCTTCTACCCATGCTTCCACTTTCTCTTCCCATCTACCTTTCCCTCTGTGTGCTTGGAGGAATAGACCTGGTGGAAACAATTTGTAAAGCAGGAACATAGCCATCATCAGACTGTGATTTCTGCCAGAAGCCTCGATCTTGGACTTGCTAAGCTCATCAATACAAGACAATGAATGACTTTTGCTTATCATTCAATCTTTCCTTTTATAATGCCAACCTAAAGACATAAAAAATGACAAAGCCTCTAAGGTACTATCTATATACTTCTTTATAGACTGAACTAGTCATTATGACATGTATTCATATGGTCCTAAGTATTCACCTTTCCTATAATATTTTATATACTTCAAACGTATTATCCATTTGTTAATATACTCATTAGCTTATTATAAAACAGGCATTAATGTTTTGTAGACTAGAATTCCTTATCGTAACCAGCTAACTTTAGTACTTTAGTTTAACTTAGCTAGAAACAATTTCACCTATTCTAAATACATTATAGACATTTAATTTGTATTTCATTTCTAATTCTAGAGTAGTGCCTTCTTAAATAGTTAAATATCTAAGTGAATTAAAGTTATCTATAATAAGAACACATGCTCCACTATGTTCATGGCAGCCCTATTTATAATAGCCAGAAGCTGGAAAGAATTCACATGTCATTTGAAATGTAAATAAAGAATCTATCTAATAAAAAAAGAAAAAAAGAAAATGGTATAAAAGCAGATTGGGAAAAAATAAACTTGCCTTCAGTCTCAGAATTGACTGAAGCCATGCTGCAAAAAAATAAAATAAAATAAAATAAAATAAAATAAAATAATAAAATAAAATAAAATAAAATAAAATAAAATAAAATAAAATAAAATGAAATGAAATGATATGATATGATATAATATAAAATAAAATAAAATAAAATAAAATAAAATAAAAAAGTTATCTAAAACATTTTCCCCATTCTTTGACACACTACACTCAAACAGTCCAAATGGCATTCCATCTATGCTATCTACATATTTGCTAGATATATTTTCTCCCAGTTTCTCCACCAATTTTATCAGTTTATGTTTTCATTATCAGGAATGTTGCTATATCATACAAATTTTAAGCACATTATCTTTCTTTACCTTCCTTTCATAAAATTACTAAAGAACTTGTATTTTCATGTTGAGTTCATATTGATTACCTTTACCTGATTCTTTGAAGTGCACTGAATCCAAGACATATTTTATTAGTTTGCCAAGTTCATTTGTTGACTAATACATCTTAACTCTTCATAAGTCATTTATAAGATTTGTTTTATACACTCTATGCATCTCACACTGAAAGTCAGTACTTCATACTGCTGTGCATATTTTTTCTCATTTAGCACATATATTTCTGTATCTGACATAAAACATTTATGGGTAGGTTTATGCATGTCATAATAATAGTTTAACTTTTAAACACTATTTATTTAGGCCATTTTTATCATGTTTATCAAATTAATCATGTAAATCCAATACTTGAGAAAATTGATAGTGATACCATATATATTTCATTAATAATTTGTTTCCTTTTCCTTTTTCATGATAAATTATTATTTTAAGGAATTGATTGGTGGTTTGAGTGTGCTGTCCCTCATAGTGTCCGACATAGTGAAGCATGTGAATACTTGCTTCCCAGCTGGTCAAGCTGGCCTTCCTGAGAAAAGTATGTCACTGGGTATAGGTTTTGCTAGTTTAAAGGCTTCTGCTATTGCCAGTTTCTTCTCTCTGTTTCTGCGTGTGGTTTGAGATGTGTGCTCTCAGCTTGCTCATGCTACTCATTGTCTTGCTTCTTTATCATGAAGGTGACGGATTCTTATCCCTGCAGTACCATAGCCCCAGGTCAATACTTTCTTCTATAAGTTGCCTTGGGCATGCTGTTTTATCCCAGCATCAGAAAACTATGTTAACACAAATGTTATAGGTAAAAAAAAGCAAGAATATTATCTACCATTCCTAGGAAGGTATTCCAAGACTGACAATGTAATAAGTGCATCATTTTGCAGGTATTCAGAATGGCAGTTTCTTGAGAATTTGTAAGATAATGTCTTTTATATGCAGCCCTTTTTCATTATTTATATCACAGGTATTTAAAACAAATAAAAAAGTGTCAATTTACAGAAAACGTAGCATTTAAGTGAGAATGTGGATATTGAATACTGTTATCTGCAGGACTTCCCAGCCTGTGAAGGGCTAATTAGAAAAATTTGGAAGTATAAGCAACAGTCATTTAATACAAAGTACTGGTTAATTAGGTAATAAAAGAGCTGAAACACCAAAGAGGAAACATGAACATAAAATTTAGAATCAGAAGCCCTGACCTTCTCCAGATCTGAGAGACAAAACAAAGAGAGAATTGCTGGACTTCAGTAATCAATGCCATGTGTGGAAATCTTTGGATCCCATCAGTCCTATTTAACAAATCGAAGTACTTTTCACTGGGACAGGACAAAAGATGCCTGTGGACATTCTCGCAGTCAGTGATCTACCTCTCACAGTGCCAAGCATGTAATTATGTAAAGCTGTATGAAATAAGTGAGAAGAGAGAACGTTTGGAGGGAGGTAGAAGTCTAGAAGTCTAGTTATTACAAAATTAAATCAATCAATCAGAAATATATGAGACAGTTAAATGGTATATTTTAAATTTGAAATAAAAATGATATTCAATGAAGTTTTCTGTTGAACACTTAGTTGACAGATGGTAACACTAATATTGAAGGTGAGGAAAATTCTAGGAGAGAAGGGTGATGTAAGGACATAGATTATTTGAGGTTGAGGGCACAGGAGCTGTATCTTGCTTTGGCCCATCCAATTAGGGCTCACTATGATCTTCCAGCCACCATATTGTAGGTAGTGCTGCTTCATTCAAACTCCCCTGACATGTTGGACTGAAATCGTGAGTGAAAATATAGTCGTGCTCTTTTTATATTGTTCTGCCAATATTTTCCCATGTCAATGACAAGTCTGACTAACATTAAAAAATAAAGTAGTACCAAAAACAGTGGACTCACTGCTTTATTAATCTTGATCACCTGGTTCTGAATTCTTTGGAGCCATTTTGTGGAGTGAATTATAAAATGTTTGGAATAGTCTAGGGAAGATCTATAGTCATAAAAACTGAGGTTAGCGGACATGTTTTTATGAGAACTCAAAAAATTAGAGCATCAACAGTAATGCTGATACCAAAGAATTTGTTTGTAAAATTTTATGTAAACATGAAGATCTTAGTGGGAACTCAACTAGAACTTATTTATGTTTCTTCGCTTAGAAGTGTATATTTTGCCCATGCTCCAAGATTTTGTGGGATACTGAGGATGATGAAGTAATAAACTCAGCAGAGAAAATTATAATGTAGACGAGTACTGCAAGTAGGCTATAGCATAGTTTGTGATGTCTGTACTTAATACGAGTTTTAGTGAGGAGGTATATCAGAAAGCAGTATTTGAAAAACTTCCATGTTTAAAGTTGGAGCCAAAAAATGTTTTTCATAAAAATATATTTTTTAATTTTTGAAATTATAATATAATTACATTATTTCTGTATGGGGTGTTGAGTCTGAAGCTTCGATCTGTGTTTACTGATGCTGAAGGTCTTCACCTACAATTGGTTTTTGATCTATCAATAAAGATGCCAGTGGCCAGTGTTTAGGCATTAAGAAAGAGGCAAGACATCCAGGTTCCTACAGGCAGGCTAGAAGATGCAGGAGGAAGTAAGGGTATTTGCTATGCTCTCAAGGGGGAATCACCAGCCATGTGAGATCTCTAGTAGAGTAGTTATTGGCCATTTCCCTAGGTGGGAGATGAGAAACACAACTAACCTGAGAGCAGATGTAGAGTGTTGAACAAGACGTAATGAAAAAGGCATGGTAGCTGTGAGCAGCTTGGAAGAGCCCAGTCACTGAGCCCCTAAAGCAGGTTAAAAGTGAGATCTCTCTCTCTCTTCTCTCTCTCTCTCTCTCTCTCTCTCTCTCTCTCTCTCTCTCTCTCTTTGTGTGTGTGTGTATTTATGTGTGTGTGTGCGTGCATGCTTGCGTGTGTGTGTGTGTGTGTGTGTGTGTGTGTGTGTGTTTCATATGTGGATTCAAGGGAACAGGACAGTAGTGCAATCTGCCCAGAGCTTAAAGCAGGGTAACAGAATCTACAAGCTATACACATTTCCCATTCCTGTTTTCCTGTACTACCATTTGCCTTCTTTCATTTTCAAGTCTTCTGTGTCTTTAATTATTGGTGTGTATGCATGTATAAAACTCAGTACAGAAATAAAATGTGTTCAGTCCTTAGAATGTTATTTGCATGCATATGTTTTCATCGCTGCCCATTGGATAACATCAATCTTTTTAAACAAATATGTAGTACTTTTCATTGAGACAGGAAGAAAGATGCTTGTAGACCTTCTAGCAAAGACTGAAACATCTACCTATAATAGGGTCATGTGTAGAAGAATGTAATGCTGTTCAAAAAAGTGAGAAGAGGCATCTTGAGAAGTCTTCACTGTAATCAGGCCTCTGGGATGGTGTTACTTTGAATCTGCCATCTTGTCATTCAGGAGCTGCCAAGAACATTATCTATCTATCTGCCCTCTTTGGTTCTAGTTGATTCTATGTGGGTATAACAAAACACTGAATAGAAACAACTTGGGGGAGGGAAGAGCTTATTTGGTTTACAGGTTATACTCCAGATAAAAGCCCTGGCAGGAACCTAAGGGCAGCAACTGAAGCAGAGAGCACAGGAGGAGGATGCTTGCCTGCTGTTTGCAAAGCCAACTTTCCTAGACTGGCAGACCCACCTGCCTAGGGATTGTACTTCATGCTGTGGGCTGGGCCCTCCTTATGAAACTGTGACTAAGAAAATGCCTCACAGACATGTCTCTGGGGTCACTCTGAATTAGGGAGTTGCTCAGTTACAGTTTCTTCCTCCTCAGGAGGGAGCACTGGTTTGTGTTGACAACTGAAATTCCATATGATGGGTTTCTACACCATTTGAGCTGGTGACAAATTTTGAAGGGCACCACATTTTACAGTCATACAAAATATAAGAATAATGTATTCCTGGAAGCTTCAACCTAGACTTCAAAGGAATTGATGAAAAATGGGTCATGTGTATAAATGACACAGAACGTCTCTAGCAGGCTCTTAATAGGACAATATGTCAAACAGTGAGGGTAAACCCTAAGTCAGAGCTAAAAGCCAAAGATGTGAAGATGACAAAAATGTTTAGCATCTGCAAAAGAAATCTAAATGCATTGAATGGGAACAGCTCAAGAAAAAAACTACATGAGAAACAAATGCAGAGACCATTTAGAATGTCCTATTACCATATGCCGTGGATACTGAAAACTATGTGTTTCCTCAATCCAACTTTTCTTTGCTAGTCCATCCTTTCTTTTTGAATTAGAAATTCTTACTCTGTTGCACAATATATTGAAGGTTTAAAACTTGTTTTTATTTTAAGAATATTAAAAGTGAAGAGTTTTCCATGAATCTCAGAAAAGACTTTAAATTATTGAATAATGTTGGGACTGTTAAGAAAATGGGGGTCCTTGGAGATTTGTTAAAATTTACTTTGTGCTAATTTGGGTCCTGGGGTGGAATGTTATTGTTTGAATATGAGAATTCCCACATAGGGTCATAAGTTGAACCCTTGTTTCTCAGCTGATATTGCTATTTCGGAAATCATGAATTCTTCAGAAGTAAGTGCTAGCTATAAGAAGTAGATTATTAGCAGATCCTTGAAGCTTATCATATTGTCTCAGTGTCTCTTCATCTCTTTGTCTTTGTCTCTGTGTCTCTGTCTGTCTGTCTGTCTCCATTCTTCACCCTGTCTTCCTCTGTCTACTCTAAGAGGTGAATAATACCATAATCCCTGTCCTAAGAAGGCATTCTGTCTCACTACAGGGAACAATGAAATAAAAGTCACTGGTTTCAAGGACTACAGGCAGACACATGTGAAATTGTGATCAAAATAAAAGAACTTAGGTCAAGGGCTTCTGTCCTGGCAATAAAATGTCTTGTACATTCTGTATCACAGACTCTTTCACTTCAGTCTCTTGACAATATATGTCATTGTTCAAACATACACAGAAACTAGCTTATTCAGATTTTGACAAATGCAATGCTCAAAGATTCCTGAAATTACAGGAAGAAATTCTGAGAAATGAAACTGAGACACAGCTACCCAAGAATGTGATCATCTACAGTATCTATACCTGTATTCTACTCCCATTTTAAATTTAAAATACAGAAAATAGATTCTTCTATTATATTTTCACTCTTTTTAGAATAAGTCAAAAAACAGAACACACACCTTAAAATTTTTGTAGGATTAGTCAAATATAGACCAGACTAAAAGGGGAAGATGATGGCTTGATCAGCATACTATAACCATTCAAGACATCATTACTGTGGATTCATTGAAATGGCCAAATACATAACACATCAGAATCGTATTCTACATAGAAAGGGTAATTTCATTAGAACATTTTTGACTGCATGTCTAACCACTAGGGAAAAGGCAAATGAAGGAGAGAGGGTAAAGATAACAATCAGGAAAGAGAAATGAGACCCTCAGTGCTATTTTATCTAGCTCAAAGCATAGATCTGATGTTTGCCTAGATCTTCTTTGGACTTCTTTCTTTTCTTTTTGCTTTTGTTTTTTAAATGAAACTTGCTCATTAAAGTATATTATTTCAAAAAGTGTGTTTCATCATATAACTTTTATAAGATATACTTTAATAAATTATATTTAAACACACTGCCACCATCCCCCTCTGGTAGCTTGATGGCCCTCTTCTTCTTAATAATCCCCACTTTGAGGTTCTCATTGTAGGTTTGGTAGCAGCTTCAAAATTGTTTAGAAAAAAGCCTGACTACAGAGAGTCTAATGGAAACAAAATGGCTCATATTTGTATTACAAATTATACATTCTACTTATTTTGGTTTGAGGAAAGGAATGAGTTGACTAAACAGAAGCCATTTGCAATCCCAGCACTTGGGAGACAGAAAAAAGGATTGGCATGATTGTGTTCAAAGCTAGCTTAAGCTATAAGCAAAGACTCTCTCTGAAAAATATAATAATAAGCAGCATTAACAAAACATGGCCAAAGAAGCCTGAATAGTTAGTCTTTTACGAGTACATGCCTGCCTTTCCTGCTGCAATCTTTGTTCTTTTCCTTATATGAATCATGTCAAGACTACATTGATATATCTTTTCTCATTTGAATCTAACAGGCTTTCCTATTACTATATTTCTCACATTATTTTTGTATATGGTGCTGCTTTTCTGAAGTAAAAAATTCAACGCTCGCTGTCAGACCTCTTCATCAATCATCCATGTCCCAATTGCAGTGTAATATATAGAAAGCATGGTTTGATTTTTAAAAGTATAACAGGAATGACATGTAACAGATGCTTATTAACAAAACTTAAATTGATTTGATTTATTCACTCAGCTAGGTATATTTAATTTAAAATTCAGGAGTGAAAAAGTTGAAGTTGCATAACTCTTGATCATGAAGTTGAAAAAATTGTGTGATAATGTTTGAAGTACTGGAAGGAAACTGAGATGTACAAGTTAAGTCAACAAAATTGTAGAACATGAGATATAAATGCTAGTTTTTCTTTTCTTTTTTTTGTAACTAAGCAGCATTATAAAAGAATATCTTGTCATATTTGTGCTGGCATTGACAATGTGAGAAGGAAATTCATGCCCTAGGTGATACCAAGAGATAACTCTGTTCAAAATATTTTCTGAACACTCATGTAATTACCAGTAGTTCCAAATTAGTTGACTCAAATCTATGTGGGTATATGGAGTTTGCCACTGGTACATCCTTCCATGACCTTCTCAATATAACATAGTTAAATCAAAAAGTTTAAATTTTAGTTATATTTATCAGAAAACAATAAATGAATCATTTACTATCAAAGAACCACAACATAAGATTCAGAAAATGAAGAAAAATGTGCAGAAAGACAAGAGACCCTACAAAGACTCTCTCAGTAGGACCCAAAAGTATTTGTTACAGACCACTTTCTGACTCTGATTCATTTTCTAACTTTGTCATGAGCAAACATCTCTCACATATTGTACTGTCCATTTTCACTGCATCACATGAGGTTATCTAAGACAATGGCTGTTTCCTAATATGTATTAGTTAGGGTTTACATTACTGTGAAGAGGCACCATGACGAAGGCAAATCTTATAAAGGAGAACATTTGATCCTGGGGAGAACAGCTAAACCAGACGGAGCCCTGCTGACTGGGAGAGCCTCTGCCTAGGCTTCAGCAGCCCAGCCAGGGAGCCCCGGGCCTGCAGGGAATCCTGTGGTTAGACAGAGCCCTGAGACCAGCCACCATCCTGGAACAGGTAACCAAGCAAGGTACAGTGGGCACCAGAGGGAAGGATTTCCCAGGGTATAGCCTGCCTGGGTGCCTACTACACCAGGGAGCTGGGCAGCATTACGGCTGCCTAGGCAGGCTGGAGAAAGTCTGACCTGCAGGAGGTCCAGTAGATAGATGGAGACCCAAGGACCGGGATCCGCACCATCTTGGACCCTGCAGCCCAACTGGGAGGGCTCCGGATCCACAGAGAGCCCGCTGGGAGACAGAGCTACATGGTCTGACACTATCCTGAGGGAAAAAAGCTCAACCAGGCAGAGGCCTGCCAACAGGGGGAGCCTCTGCCTAGGCTTCAGCAGCCCAGCCAGAGAGCCCCAGGCATGGAGGGAATCCTGTGGGTAGACAGAGCCCTGAGACTGGCTACCATGTTGGAGCTGGTAGACTAACCAGGCAAACCAGGAGGAGGCCACTGGAGGCCAGTTAAGTATCCAGAGGCAAGCAGGGAGGAGACTTGAATCCAGCCCAGCAGAGCTGAGGAGGTAATTCTGAGCCCAGTGGTAGAAACCTTCGGGTTTCTGCCTCAGGAGCACAGACTCCCTCTGAGACAGCAGTACCAAACACCAGGCTCTCAGGAGCTTTAAACACCAACCAGTAATAACAAGACCAACTAAGTCCAGAAATAAACAAATGGCAAAAGGCAAACATAGGAACGTTACTAGCAGAAATCAAGACAATATGGCAGTATCCGAACCTAGTTCCCCAACAGCAGAGAGCCCCAGATACCCCAACACACCAGAAAATCAAGATACAGATATAAAATCATTGGTGAGGATGCTGATAGCAGAACACATGGATAAATCTCTTAAAGAAATACAGGAGAAAATGGATCAAAGTTCGAAGCCCTTACAAAGCAAACACAAAAATCACTTAAATTCAGGAGAATATGGATCAAAAAGCACAAGCCAATAATGGGGAAATACAAAAATCTCTTAATGAAATACAGGCGAACGTGGGTCAACAAGTAGTAGTCATGAAAGAGGAAACACAAAAATCTCTTAAAGAATTACATGAAATCTCAAACAAGCAAGCAAAAGATCTGAGCAAAACCACACAGGATCTAAAATCAGAAGTAGGAAAAACTAAGAAATCTCAAAGGGAGACAACTTTGGAGATAGAAAACCTTGGGAAGAAATTAGGGGCCATAGATGCAAGTATCAACAATAGAATACAAGGGATAGAAGAAAGAATCTTAGATGCTGAAGATGCCATAGGAACCATGGACTCAACAATTAAAGATAATGCAAAATGCAAAAAGCTTGTAACCCAAAACATCCAAGAAATCCAGGACACAATGAGAAGACCAAACCTAAGGATTATAGGTATAGATGAGAGGGAAGATTTACAACTTAAAGGGCCAGCAAATATCTTCTATAAAATTATGGAAGAAAACTTCCCCAACCTAAACAGAGATGCCCATGAACATACAAGAAGCCTACAGAACTCCAAACAGACTGGACCAGAACAGAAATACCACCCATCACATAATAATAAAAACCCCAAATGTACTAAACAAAGAAAGAATATTAAAGACAGTAAGAGAAAAAGGCCAAGTAACATAAAAAGGAAGACCTATCAGAATTACAGCAGACTTCTCACCAGAGACCATGAAAGCTAGAAGATCCTGGGCAGATCTCATGCAGACTCTAAGAGAACACAAATTTCAGCCAAAACTAATATACCCTGCAAAACTCTCAATCACCATAGATGGGGAAACCAAGGTATTCCATGACAAAACCAAATTTGCATATCTTTCCAAAAACCGAGCCCTACAAAGGATAATAGGGGAAAAACACCAACACAAGGAAGAAAACTACACTGAAGAAGAAGCAAGATAGAAACCTCCTCTCATCAAACACAAAAGAAGATACCAATCAAATATAAAAAATAATTTCAAAAATGTCTGGTAGTAATAGTTACTATTCCTTAATATCTCTTAACATCAATGGACTCAATTCCCCAATAAAAAGACATAGACTAGCAGACTGGATATGGAAACAAGACCCTACAATTTGCTGCATACAGGAAACACATCTCAGTGTCAAAGACAAACATTACCTTAGAGTGAAAGGCTGGAAGACAATTTTACAAGCAAATGGTCTCAGGGAACAAGCTTGAGTAGCCACTCTAATATCAGATAAAATTGACTTTCAATCTAAAGTCATCAAAAGAGACACTGAAGGTCACTACTTGCTGGTCAAAGGGAAAATCCACCAAGAAGAGCTCTCAATACTGAACATCTATGCTCCAAATGCAAGGGCACCCTCATTCGTGAAAGAAACTTTACTAAAGCTTAAAGCACACATTGCACCTAACACAATAATTGTGGGTGATTTCAACACTCCACCATACTCAATGGACCAATCAGGAAACCAGAAATTAAACAGGGACACAGTGAAACTAATTGAAGTTTTGGACCAATTGGATTTAACAGATATATATAGAATATTTCATCCTAAAGCAAAAAGAATATACCTTTTTCTCAGCACCTCACAGTACCTTCTCCAAAATTGATCATATAATTGGTCACAAGACAGATGTCAACAAATACAAGAAGATCGAACTAAGCCCTTGCCTCATATCAGATCACTATGGAGTAAAAGTGGTCTTCAACAGCAAAAAAACAACAGAAAGCCCACATACACATGGAAACTAAACAATACTCTACTCAATGACACCTTGGTCAAGGAAGAAATAAAGAAAGAAATCAAAGACTTTTTAGAATTCAATGAAAATGAACCTACAGCCTACCCAAATCTTTGGGACACAATGAAAGCAGTGGTAAGAGGAAAACTCATAGCCCTGAGTGCCTCCAAAAAGAAATAGGAGAGATCATACACTAGCAGATTAATGGCACACATGAAAGCCCTGGAACAAAAAGAAGCTAATTCACCTAGTAGGAATAGAAGACAGGAAATCATCAAACTAAGGGCTGAAATCAATCAAATAGAAACAAAGAGAACTATACAAAGAATCAACAAAACCAGAAGCTAGTTCTTTGAGAAAATCAACAAGATAGATAAACCCTTAGCCAGACTAACGAAAGGGCACAGAGACAGTATTCAAATTAATAAAATTAGAAATGAAAAGGGGGATATAACAACAGAGACTGAGGAAATTCAAAAGATCATCGATCCTACTACAAAAGCCTATACTCATCACAACTGGAGAATCTGGAGGAAATGGACAATTCCCTAGACAGATACAAAATACCAAAATTAAATCAGGATCAATTAGATCAGCTAAATAGGCCCATAACCCCTAGGGAAATAGAAGGCATTATAGAAAGACTCCCAACCAAAAAAAGTACAGGACCAGATGGTTTTAGTGCAGAATTCTATCAGGCCTTCAAAGAAGACCTAATACCAATACTCTTCAAACTATTCCACAAAATAGAAACAGAAGAGACACTGCCCAACTCATTCTTTGAAGCCACAATTATGCTGATACCAAAACCACACAAAGAAGAAAGAGAACTACAGGCCAATTTCCCTTATGAATATCGATGCAAAAATACTAAATTAAATTCTTACCAGCAAAATCCAAGAGCACATTAAAATGATCATTGACCATGATCAAGTAGGCTTCATCCCAGGGATGCAAGGATGGTTCAATATATGAAAATCCATCAATGTAATCCACTACATAAACAAACTAAAAGAAAAAAAAAACACATGGTCATCTCATTAGATGCAGAAAAACATTTGAAAAAAATCAGCATCTTTTCATGTTTAAAGTCCTGGAAAGAACAGGAATTCAAGGCCCATACCTAAACATAGTAAAAGCAATATACAGCAAACCAGTAGCCAACATCAAAATAAATGGAGAGAAACTTGAAGCTAAAAATTACAGACTAAAACTTGAAGCACTAAAATTACAGACTAGACAAGGCTGCCCTCTCTCCCCATATCTTTTCAATATAGTACTTGAAGTTCTAGGGAGAGCAATTAGACAACATAAGGAAGTCAAAGGGATACAAATTGGAAAGGAAGAAGTCTAACTATCATTATTTGCAGATATGATAGTATATGTAAGTGACCCAAAAAACTCTACCAGAGAACTCCTAAAGCTGATAAACAACTTCAGCAAAGTGGCTGGTTATAAAATCAACTCAAGCAAATCAGTAACCTTTCTGTACTCAAAGGACAAGCAGGCTGAGACAGAAGTTAGGGAAATAACACCCTTCACAATAGCCGCAAACAATCTCAAGTATCTTGGCGTGACTCTAACCAAACAAGTGAAAGATCTGTATGACAGGAACGTCAAGTCCTTGAAGAAATCAAAGAAGACCTCGGGAAATGGAAAAATAAATATTTTCATGCTCTTGGATTGGCAGGATCAATATAGTAAAAATGGCCCTCTTGCCAAAAGCAATCTACAGATTCAATGCAATCCCCATCAAAATCCCAAATCTTCATAGATCTAGAAAGAGCAATTCTCAAATTCATCTGGAGCAACAAAAAACCCAGGATAGCTAAAACTATTCTCAACAATAAAAGGACTTCTGGGGGAATCAATGCCCCTGACCTCAAGCAGTACTACAGAGCAATTGTGTTAAAAACTGCATGGTATTGGTACAGCATCAGGCAAGTAGATCAGTGGAATAGAATTGAAGATCCAGAAAGGAACCCACAGAGTTATGGTCACTTGATCTTTGATAAAGGAGCTACAACCATCCAGTAGAAAAAAGATAGCCTTTTCAACAAATGGTGCTGGTTCAACTGTAGGTGAACATGCAGAAGAATGTGAATTGACCCACTCTTATCTCCTTGCACTAAGATAACTCCAAGGGGATCAAAGACCTCCACATAAAATCAGACACACTGAAACTAATAGAAAAGAAACTGGAGAAGACCCTGGAGGACATGAGCACAGGGGGACTGTTCCTGAACAGAACACCAATAGCTTATGCTCTAAGATCAAGAATTGACAAATGGAACCTCTTAAAATTACAAAGTTTCTGTAAGGCAAAAGACACTGTCAGAAAAACAAAACAACAACCAACAAATTAGGAAAAGATCTTCACCAACCACACATCCGACAAAGGGCTAATATCCAATATATACAAAGAACTCAAGAAGTTAGACCCTAAAGAACCAAATAACCAATTAAAAATGAGGTACAGAGCTAAACAAGGAATTTTCATCAGAAGAAATTTGGATGGTTGAGAAGCACCTTAAGAGATGCTCAACATCATTAGTCATCAGGGAAATGCAAATCAAAACAACCCTGAGATTCCACCTCACACCAGTCAGAGTGGCTAAGATGAAAAACTCAAGAGACAACAGGTGCTGGAAAGGATGTGGAGAAAGAGGATCACTCCTCCATTGTTGGTGGGATTGCAAGATGGTATAACTGCTCTGGAAATCAGTATGGCGGTTCCTTAGAAAATTGGGCATGACAGTTCCAGAGGACTCTGTCATACCACTCTTGGGCATATACCCAGAGGATTCCCCTGCATGCAATAAAGACACATGCTCCACTATATTCATAGCAGCCTTATTTATAATAGCCAGAAGCTGGAAAGTATCCAGATGTCCCCTCAACAGAGGAATGGATACAGAAAATGTGGTATATTTATATAATGAAATACTACTCAGCAATTAAAAATAATGAATTCATGCAATTTGTAGGCAAACAGTTGGATCTGGAAAATATCATCTTAAGTGAGTCAACCCAATCACAAAAGAATATACATGAATTGCAATCACTGCCATGTGGATATTATTGAGCCCAGAAACTCTGAATATTCAAGACACAATTAGCTAAGCAAAATATTCCCAAGAAAAGGGATGGAGAGGGCCCTGGTCCAGAAAAGACTAAATCCAGTTTTGTAGGAGAGTACCAGAACAGAGAAATGGTGGGGAGGGGACTGAATGGGGAATGGGGGGAGGGAATAAAGGACAACATTTAATTGGGGCTGGCTAACAGTTACAGAGGTTCAGTCTATTATTCTTGTGATAGGGAGCATAGCAGCCTATAGGCACATATGGTTTGGGAGAAGGGGTTAATAGTTTTATATCTTGATCCAAAGACAGTCAGAAGGAGGCTGTCATCTGTACGTAGCCAAGAGGAAGGTCTTTTTATACACTGGGCTGTGCTTGTGCATAGAATTTCAAAGCTAAACCTCCCAGTGACAAACTTCCTCCTACAAGGCCACACATATGCCAACAAGGCCATATGTCCCAATAGTGCCACTTATCATGGGCCAAGTATATTCAAATCACCAAACAATCTTATTGTGAATTTAAGCTTTCTTATAAACTTGATGCATTCCATAGCCTTTAAATTCCAGCCATTTTTCTAAAGTTGAAGCATATTCCTTAAAATCTGAGATTATAATTATAATACAACATTAAGATGACACAAATGAGATAAGAAATATAATACATTGACATCATACTAATTAGAGTACAATATTTCTCCCTTCATTTTTCTCCCTCAAAATCTCTAATAAATCCATTATATTTAATTATTCTTAGCTAAATCATTAATCTATATAAAATAGATTTCTTACCCAGAACACTGGACATTACCCTGGTTGTGTATTGTTAATTCTCAAGCTAGATAATCAACCATGATCAATTTGAATGATGGCAGAAAACTAATGTCCCCAAATAATATGGGCTACAACATTCAAGCTAGGTTTTTATAACAACTGTAGTGTAGATTGAGGACAGGGAGGTGATAGTAAGTAGTTTTTCATGTGAGTAGCATTTTCTCTCAATGACATTACATTTTAAAAACTGCACTAGCAGATTTTTTTGATAAGAACTGTTTCATTTCACAAATGTGGGATGTAAGGGCTAAGAATTTTAAGCTACATGTTTTTGTTGTATAATTAATTACCAACAGAGCTGGAACCAATGTCTAAAATGTCTCTGTTTATACACATTGTGCTGATTTTAATTCCTTATTCATTTAAGACAACAAAAACAAAAACAGTTTTGGACTGTCAAGGAGCAATATCTGGAATAAGCCTTTGGAGTATAATTCCACATACTGTAGATGGTCATAGCTTTAGAGAAAGTATTATCAGATTGGCATAAAAGCTTCTGGACATCTTGCAGTAAGTTTCTTTTCAAAGTGAAAATAGCCACATATTCGGTTTCTTGCTCAGAATTTGTTTTCTTGTTGGGTGTTGACTGTAAAATTAAAGATAGGAAGCTAAAATCAAATAGCACTACCCACTTTTTATAGGTTAAAATACATAATCAGAATTCTGTTTATGAATTGCAGTCACACTATGGATTCCTTTACTTACAATTCCCAGTATTCACAGATGGAAAGACATGGACAGAGTGATAATTAGATAAACTGTTTTCTCTAAGCTAAGACTTCAAATTTCAGAAAGCAATTAAATTTGATGCTATTTAATGAAGGACAGATAGCTTGATCAGAATTGTTGATGGAGAACCACAGAAACAAAGAACACCAAAAATGCCACTTTGCTTCATCTTCCTTTGTTGCTTATATAACATCTAAGAGACTGTTATAAGGTACAAATTTGAGACACTTGTCATGAATGTATTCCTGAAAGCTGGAATCCAGTGAAAGAAATGGCTTCAAAAGAAAGAGGGATTTAATGACTGGCTCCTATCCATTTAATGAAAGAATGAAGGAAAGAAGGGAGAACAAAGAGGAGGAAAGAAGGCAGCAAAATATATTACATTTTTTGTTGTTTTCTAGGAAGGGAAGATGCTATCCATGTTCAACCTCATTGCTATGTGGTATAAGAGATTTTGTCCTACTTTTTTGTAACAATGAAAAATTTTAAAGATAATTATATTTAACCAAATTAATATAAAATACATATAATTACTGGTATTTAACAATATGACCCCTATTTAAATGTGTGCTATTAGCTTTAGACAGAGCTTGTACTGGTCATCTTTGAGAATGAGAAAAGGGAGAATATATTGAAAAATATATTTAAAGGGAAATGATAAATACCTGACTTAATTATGTTCCCAAAGTTTATTGTACACGCTGTGCTGTTGAGACATTCATTGTGAATTAGCTCCGTGAGAACGTGCAAGGGAAAAAAAATAATACTGAACAACAGGTCTTCAGCCCAGGCACAGGTTCTCCTGAGTACAGTACCAGCAAAATAGTCAGAACTGTGTATTTTGCTTCTTGTGGAAACTGAAGTCAGTGAAATCAAATGATAGTTGAGCATGATTTAAAATGTGAATTATGACACATCTTACATATTAATTAAAAATAATACCTTAACAGTAAAATTCTAATCTAGCATATGTAAATTTCCTTAAAGTTCTGTTTAGTTTGACTTCTGAGAGCTTTTCTCTCTGGACATCACTTCCCTCTTCCCTATTTATTATGGACAGAAGTATTGTCCTAAACCAGAAGAGACAACCATTCTTCATCTCCAGTGTATGCTCTTTCACTAGGGCTGACAGAGAGTTATTGCCCTAGATATTCACTCATTTTCAATGCAATTGTACTTTCTTTATATATTTGAAAATATATTTTTCTTATTTCATTTCAAATGTAAGTGTTTTCTTCCCTGGGGTTATATATCAAAATGTGTTAGTTTTTGTTATGTAGCTGTATGAATGGACCCTATGTTTAAACATTTGTCACTCTGATAGCTATTATAAAAGGTAGTTTAGATATAGCTACTGAGGAGATCAATGGCTAGCGTCTGAAGAGCGTTTTACTAGTAGCTATGTGAAATTGAGTTTCCACTCACTACTGTAGATGCTTGCTATTAGCAATTCCAGCCTGCATGTCACATTCACATTTATTTTTATTTGAGCTTTTTTTGATGCAGAAAATTATAAAGTGATTGCAACAGAGATTTGTACTATGAAGACATTTGTACAACCATCTCTAAGTCTCAGGGAATACTACTGAAAGGAAACTGGATATAAGGAAGAGCTGGAAGTAAGGGTGAAAGACTGAGAAACTTCATTCTGTAGCAGTCTTAGCTCTCAACTGTAGTTAACTGCTTATGGTCTATACACAATGGCCCTGCCAACTGTCAATCAAGAAAAGAAAGTGACTTACATGGTTATACCCCTTACCTCTAAACTCTTGAGCTATCTGGGCATTAACAATGGTGGAAAGGGAAGCAGATGTGGGTGTGTTATAATTGTTACTTTTGGTCCTCATTTCCTCTTTCCTCCTCAGTCCTTTTGACCTCTTTTCTTTGGTTTTGCTTCCTCTGACTTCTATTTATCATCCTCACCATCATCATCATCACCAGTTTAAAATATATTACTTATGAGTTTATGTGGTTTATGTGTTGTATTTGAACAAGGATTATGTTAATCTTCTCTGTAATATACTAATTTTAGGAGACATGCTTCTGAAAATGGGCAGTCCTTTTATTTATATTCAAATGGTGTTACCCATATAAATTATTCCACCATGAACATTTATTAATAGATTATGTAATATTATTGAATATTGGATCTTTATACTTCAACTGTGACTAAACTAGTAAGAAAAAGATGATCAGCAGATTTTTCCTGCTCAAATTCAGGCCACATGAGGAGGGCAGTGAGCCCCAGCTGTACAAAAGCTTCTGTAAGGGAAAAGACACCGTCAATAGAAGAATATTGCAGCCTACAGAATGGGAAAAGATTTTCCCCAACTCCACATCTGACAGAGGGCTAATATCCAAATTATAGAAAAAATTAAGATTGGCATTGGCAAGTTAAATAATCAAAATTAAAAATGGGATACAGATATAAACAGAATTCTCAACAGAGTAATCTCAAATAGCTGAGAAACTCTTAAAGAAATGTTCACATCTTTTGCCACCAGGGAAATGCAAATCAATATGACTTTGAGTTTCAACCTTACACCTGTCAAAATGGCTAAGATTAAAACCACAAGTGACAGCACTTGCTGGCAACAATGTGGAGCAAGGGGAACACTCCTTCATTGCTGATGGGAGTGCAAACCTGTACAGCCACTTTGGAAGTCAATATGATAGTTTTTCAGAAAATAGGGAATCAATATACTTCAAGATTCAGAGATGTCTCTGCTGGGAGCTCTAACATACCACAAGGAAACTTTCTGAACTGTACTCATAGCAGGCTTATTTATAATAGTCAGAATTTATAATAGTCCCTCAACTGAAGAATAATGGAAGAAAACATGATACATTTATACTATATATTGTTAGTCAGTTATTAAAGCTGACATCATGAAATTTGCACACAAATGGATGGAGGTAGAGAAAAGAATCATTCTCAGTGAGATATCCCAGATAAAGACAAACATGGTATTCACTTATAAGTGAATGTTAACTGTAAAGTAAAATACAATCTTGCTAAGGTCCACAGACCCAGAGATGCTACATAATAAGGAAGGCAGAAAGGGAACATAGGGATCTCCTGGGAAAGGGAGATAGAATAGATTTTGTGAGTTGAATGGCAGAAGGTGATGGGAACAAGAGGAATCAGGTGTCAGGATGGAGGAGAAAATACTGGGAGAAAGGATTTCAATTGGAGGTCATTTTGCTGTTAAGGTAGAAACTTCAATGCAATTGAAACTCCATGGAATCTATGAAAGTCACCCTAGCAATGACTCAAAGAATTTGGGGGACATGGATCCTGTACTGGCCATCTTCTGTAACGAGGTAAATCCTCAAGTGGAGAGATTAGGACACCAAATGAGCCATAAAAACTTTGACCTAGAGTTTGCCCTGCCTGCAATGTGCACTGGTACTAGATACTAGCAGAATTGTTATCAGAGAGACTTCATCCAAAAATTGAAGGAAACAGGTGCAGAATCACACAGAAACATTAGGCAAAGCTTGGAGGATCCTGCAGAGAAGGGGGAGGAAGGATTGGAATGACCACAGGAGTTAGGGACACCAAGAGAACATGGTTCACAGAATCAACTGTCAGGAATCATGAGGGTTTGCAGTAATCAGGCAGCCTTTAGGGGTCTGACCTAGGTCCTCTGCATATTTTATGACTGAGTAGCTTTGTGCTCTTGTGGGAATCCTAACGTTGGAAGCAGGGTATGTCTCTGATTCTCTTGCCTGGTTGTGGGACCCATTTCCTCCTTCTGGGTTGCCTTTTCTAGCCTTGATGTGATGGAATACCTGCTCTCTCACTCTCTTTCTCTCTTTCTCTCTCTCATTAAAAATGAGTTTATTTCATCTTAAAATTCTCAAGTCCCATACCATTACTGAGTGAATAAAAGCACTAATAAAAGGCAAGAACTGAAAGCACGAATTTAAGCAAAAAGCATGCTGCTCATTACCAATTTGTTCCCTGTGGCTTCTTCAGAATGATTTCTTATACACATCAGGATCACTTGACCAAGGGTGGGACCACATGATATGGGCTGGGTCCTCACACATCAATTATCAGTTGAGAAAATGACGCATGGACTTGTACACAGGAAAACTGATAGACACAGTTCAATTGAGGTTCTCTATTCCCAGATAACTCAGCTTGAGACAAGGTAACAAAAATTAACAAGAAAAATATGCATATATAATGTAAATATTGTAGAATTTATCTCCATAATTAATATATAGTTTTGATCAGTAAATCAGAATTAAAAGTCCAGAAACAAGACAAAATTTCCTTAACAGTTGATGTTATATACAAAACCCATGACAATTTAATGGTTTTCAACTTTCTATTTCTTTAAATGTACTAATACATATTTATTTGTAAACCTTTTAAGTTAACTAAAATTACGTTTAATGCACTTTGAAACACTTACAGAAGATAGTAAAATCTAAACAAATACTACAAGTGACGAATATTTGTTTATAACTTTTCTATTAATTATATAAATATACATTATAGTTATTAACTTTATGGCTATATGTAGAACTTGTATGTAAGTGTAAGAATGAAAGAGTGTACCTGTGAATATCAGAAGGTAATCTTTGTGAGTTGGTTCAGTTTCTTCCATGTAGCTGCCAGATAACTAATTTAGGTCTCTAAGCTTGCATGGCAGGTACTTACAATGGCAAGATATTTCATTGGCTCATTTCCATTAACAGTATTGGATTAAATAATTAAATGCATATAAAGCAAGTACCACATCATTCTGGCAATATATGTGCATTTTTATGGTTACATTTCAGGACTATACCCAACAAGTTGAAATGGGGTTCAATTCCTTAATTCTTTGTGAGGCATGTTCAATATATTCTTTTTTTAATTTTTTCATTCCATATATTCTTTATTTACATTTCAAATGATTTCCCCTTTCCTGATTCATTGTAACTTGTTATGCCATGTTTGGCTGATGCCCAAGGGAAGCAGAGGAGGTGGTTCTGGGAGAGAGGGAAGTTGGTAGGGAAACACTGGGAGAAGGGGAGGGAGGGAAAATTTAGGTCAGGATAGAATGTGTAAGAGAAGAATTTTTAGAAAAGGTAATGTACTTCTACTTCTGTCTTAGTTACAATGAAGACACACCATACCCACAAAACGACAACTCTTACAGGAGAAAGCATTCCACAGAGGATTTGCTTACTTGTAGAGGGATACTCTATGAATATCATGGTAGGAAGCAGACAGGCATGGTATTAGAGCAGTCGGTGGCAGCTTTACATCCTGATCCACAGGTTGCAGGCAGAGAGAAAAGCCCATCCACAATGGTATACTTTCTCCAAGAAGCCCATATTGACTCTAATAAGGCCACACTTCCTAATCCTTCCCAAACCGTTAGCCTAACTAGGGATCAAGCATTTACCTATGAGCCGATGGGGGCCACGCCTCTTCAAGCCACCACGAATGCTGATATAAAATGATACTGTTAATTGTAAATTTTCTTGCCAGATGTAGATTTTCAAACATCACCATGGGGAAGTATTTTGGGCTAAGACACAATATTTTACTCATGAATGAGCAATCCACCTATAAATTATTTAAACCTATCCAAGTGTTAAAATTGCTTATGTATAGCATCTCTCTCATTTATAAATACTTTGTAAACTCTTAAAACTTAAACTTCAGCTTTTGAAGATGATAATAAGTTGAAATTTTCTTTTCATTGTCTCAGGATAAACAAACAAGATGGTTTTATGCCTAAAGGGGTTAATAATTCTCAGTCTGGTACAGATTTTACATTTTTGTTATTTCTTGTAAATTATCTAAACTTCTTTCCAATGGACCATGATGTTTGCCCTTTTAAATTCATGATGGAGGCTATACAATTAACATTATCATGACAACTGAAATGCAGAAGCAATGGGACTGCACAGTAATTGCAATAAAATAATCCTGTCATTTCTCAAGCATGGAAGCAGAAAAAAAGTGTTTTCTAAGCATGTTATCTTTTCTTCTCTTTAAACTTTGCTTAAATTTAATTTTACTATTAAACAAATTTCCTTTTTATCACATTTGTTAAACATTTTTATTAGTTATTTTCTTTATTTACATTCCAAATGTTATCTCCTTTCCTTGTTTCCCCTCACAAGTCCCCTTACCCCATTCCCCCTTGCCCTGCTCACTAACCTACCCACTCCTGCTTCCAGGTCCTTGCATTCCCGTATGCTGGGGCAGTGAGCCTTAACAGGACCAAGGGCCTCTCCTCTCATTGATGTCCCACAAAGCTATCTTCTGCTACATATGTGACTAGAGCCAAAGGTCCTGCCATGTGTACATTTTGGTTGGTGGTTTAGACCCTGGTTGCTCTGGGGTTACTGGGTGATTCATATTGTTGTTCCTCCTAAGGGGCAGCAAACCCCTTCAGCTCCTTGGGTCCTTTTTCTAGCTCCTCCATTGGGGACTCCGTGCTCAGTCTAATGGTTGGCTGAGAGCACACCCCTCTGTATTTGTCAGGCACTGGCAGACATTCTCTGGATACAACTATATCAAGCTCCTGTCAGCAAGCTCTTGTTGGCATCCACAATAGTGTATGGGTTGGGTAATTATATATAGGATAGATTCCCGAAGTAGGGCACTCTCTGAATGGCCTTTCCTTCAGTCTGTTCCACACTTTCTTTCTGTATCTCCTCTCATGGGTATTTTGTTCTCCCTTCTAAGAAAGACCTAAGTAGCCACACTTTTGTCTTCTTTCTTCTTGAGCTTCACGTGGTCTGTATTCAAGGCTCACATAGTTTCCTTATTCAAAGTACATTTTTTCTTTCTCTACAAAAAATGAGTATAATCTCAGAAATAAATAAATTCAATAAATAAGTTTACTTATTCTAATTTATTAACTAATAATTACTGTTATTTTTGACATATGTGTATATGATATCTAATGTGCCTCTGTGTGTACATATTTGTGTCTATGTGTCCATGTGTGTTCTGAACATGTGGAGATGTGAGGCTGTGTTTGTGCATGTTCATGTGTGAGTGTGTGTGTGTGTGTGTGTGTGTGTGCGTGTGCGCTCAGAGTTGATATTGGGTTTTTTTTCCAAGTTGATGCTGGTTTCTTTCTTTTCCTTTTAAACCACTCAACAGAGACTCTTCCTAAAGTTGGAGTTCAGACATCCATGTTGGTATTGTTATCCAGTTTGGCTGGCAATCACCTGTGTCTGCTTCTACAGTGATTGGATTAAAAGTGGAAGCCTAACTACTGGGCTTTTATGTTGGTTTTAGGAATTTGAACTGAGATGATCATATTTGTCTAACAAAAAGTTTATCTGCACACACAAAACCTGACTGGTATTACCATTAAATATCAATACTTTATTGGATTCTAAGCACAAACAACCATCATGTATTCATTTTTTAAGTATATTTTGTCCAGCATACTGAAACTTTTGCACATCTGCTTTATTATTTTTAAACAATTAATTAAAAATAAGCAGGATGTCCTCATTGTTAATAGCTGAATAATATCACATTGTGTAAATGAACCACGTTTTCTGTATCCATTCTTCAGTTGACAGACATCTGGGATTTTTCCAGCTTCTGTCTATTACATAAGGCTGCTATGAACATAGTAGAATATGTGTCCTTGTGGTATGGTGGGGAAAATTTTAAGTATATGCTCAGAAGTGGTACATCTGGGTCTTCAGGTACAACTATTAAGAGCTACCAGATTTATTTCCAGAGTGGTTGTACCACAGCAGCAATGGAGCAGTGTTCCTATTTCTCCATATTCTTGCCAGCATGCTCAGAGACATTTTGATTTGCATTTTTCTGATGACCTAAGGATGTTGAACATGTCTTTGATTGCTTTTTGGTCATTCAAGATTCTTCTGTTGAGAATTCTCTGTTTAGCTCTGTATCCCATATCACATTTTGGGGTTTTTTGTTTGTTTGTTTGTTTTATGTTTTTCTGTTTTGTTCGATTCTACCTTCTTAGTTTTTTATATATTTTAACATTAGCTCCCTGTCAGATATAGAGTAAATGAAGATCTTTTCTCAATTTACAGGTTGCTATTTTATCCTATTAACAGTGTCCTTTGCCTTACAGAAGGTTTTCAGTTCCCTGAAGTGTCATTTGTCAATTGTTTATCTTAGAGCCTGAACTATTCTGTGAATTTTGCAGGCAAATGGATGTAACTAGAAAATATGATCCTGAGAGTGGTAACCCAGACCTAAAATGACATGCAAGGTACAGACGCTCAGACAACTCACTGATTTAGACAAAATGTTCAGAATACCCATGATGCAATTCACAGACAGTATGAAGTTTAACAAGAAAGAAGGCCCAAGTGAGGATACTTCAATCTCAGAAGAGAGAACAAAATAATGAGGGGATGCAGCAGTAGGGAGAGAAATTGGTGGGAGAATGGAGGGAGGGGAAAAGTGGAGAGGGTCAGGTATGGCGGAGACATAGGAAAAGCCCAGAGGGCCAAGAGAATGCATGGGAATATCCTGCTGTGGGGTGGGGAGTAGACAGGGGAAACCTCTAGAAAGTCCCAGACACCAGGTATGTGATAGGCTCCCAGGAGTCAATGGGAATGACTTTAGCTGAAATGCCCAACAGTGGGGAGGTGAAACCTGAAGAGACCACCTCCAGTAGATAGACAGGCTCCCCAGTGGGGAGATGGGGTCACCCACATATCTTCAATTTTTTTTAATTTTCTATATTCTTTGTTTACATTCCAAAGGCTTTCCCTTTTCCCATTTCCCCCCTCACCATATGTCCCATAAGTCCTCTCACACACCCCCATTCTCCAATCATCCCCCCCACCATTTCTCTGTTCTGGTACTCTTCCACAAAACTGGATCCAGTCTTTTCAAGACCAGGGTCCTCTCTTTCCTTCTTCTTGGGAATCTTTTGATTTGTTAATTGTGCCTTGAGTATTCAGAGCTTCTGAGCTCATTAATATCCACTTATCAGTGATTGCATTTCATGTGTATTCTTTTGTGGTTAACTCACTTAGGTTGATATTTTCCAGATCCAACCATTTGCCTACAAATTGCATGAATTCATTATTTTTAATTGCTGAGTAGTATTTCATTGTATAAATATACCACATTTTCTGTATCCATTCCTCCTTTGAGGGACATCTGGACTCCTTCCAACTTCCGCCTATTATAAATAAGGCTGCTATGAATATAGTGGAGTATGTATCTTTATTGTATGCAGGGGAATCCTCTGGGTATATGCCAAAGAGTGGTATGCCAGGGTCCTCTGGAAGTGTCATGCCCAATTTTCTGAGGAACTGCCATACTGATTTCCAGAGCAGTTATACCATCTTGCAATCCCACCAACAGTGTAGGAGTATTCCTCTTTCTCCCCATCCTTGCCAGCACCTGTTGTCTCTTGAGTTTTTAATCTTAGCCATTCTGACTGGTGTGAGGTAGAATCTCAGGGTTGTTTTGATGTTAGCTACTGGTTTGATGTATATTGCTTTTACTATATTTAGGTATGGGCCTTGAATTCCTGTTCTTTCCAGGACTTTTAGCATGAAAGGATGCTGAATTTTGTCAAATGCTTTTTCAGCATCTAATGAGATGACCATGTGTTTTTTTTCTTTTAGTTTGTTTATGTAGTGTCAAAATTTTTGACAGAGAAATGTTTCTGTCTAAAATGGAACAGAGACGGCAGAAAAGGCCCTGCAGTGAGAGACCCAACATGGGATCCATCCCTCGGGCAGGCATAAAGCCCTTATAGTATTACTGATGCATGTTGTGCTTGCAGACAGGAGCCCTATCCTCTGAGAGGCTCCACCAGTAGCTGATTTCGACAAATTCAGATACTTACAGACAACCATTGGACTGAGCCCAGGGATCCCTATGGAAGAGTTAGAGGAAGGGCCAAAGGAGCTGAAGGGGATGGCAACCCCAAAGGAAGAACAACAGTGTCAACTAACAAAACCGCTCAGAGCTCCCACACACTAAACCACCCATCCGTAGGCAGCAAGGACAGCTGAGACTTCTCCATGTTCATCTGAAGGTTGCTAGTTGAAGACTAACTTCCAGGAAGTTAGGGTGAGGGTCTTGAGCCCACACCCACAGTGACACACCTAGCCTGGGCCACTAGTAAATACCAGACTAACTACAGTTACATAGCAAGACTGAATCAAACAAAACGGACACAAACTTTTCATTGCAGGAAGTGATGGTTGTAATTAGCTTGATTGTGACCAAGGGTTCACAAATCCAGATACAACAAATCATCACATCATGCACAAGTGTTTTGGCTTTATTTGTTCTTCATATCTCAATAAATCTAGAAAAATAAATTCAATAAAAAGAGGATACAATGTATATACAAGGGGAAAAAAGAAAAAAATATCTCCGCTGTTCCACATGGGGATCACTTCCATATACAGTTATCAAACACAAACACTATTGTGGATGCTAACAAGTACTTGCTGATAGGAGCCTGATATAGCTGTCTCCTGAGAGGCTCTGTCAATGCCTGAGAAATACAGAGGGGGACACTCTCAGCCAACCATTGCACTGAGAACAGGGTCCCCAATGGAGGAGCTAGAGAAAGGACCCAAGGAGCTGAAGGGGTTTGCAGCCCCATAGGAGGGGAAAACAAAATGAACCAACCAGTACTCCCAGAGCTCCCAGGGACAAAACCACCAACCAAAGAGTACACATGGAGGGACCCATAGCTCCAGCTGCATATGTAGCAGAGGATGGCCTGGTGGGATATCAATGAGAAGGGAGGCTTTTTGTACTGTGAAGACTCGCTGCCCCAGTGAAAGGGAATGCCAGGACCAGGAAGCAGGAGTGGGTAGATTAGTGAGCAAGGCAAGGTGGAATGGGGTAGGGGGACTTCTGAGGGGAAACGAGGAAAGGGGATAACATTTGAAATGTAAATAAAGAAAATAACCACGGGAAAAGAAAAAAAAATCTTAACTTTGCCTTTGCAGAGACCACGCCTACCTTGATGCTGCCACGCTTCCACCTTGATGATAATAGACTGACCCTCTGAACCTATGAGCCAGCTTCCATTAAATGCTGTCCTTTATAAGACTTGCCTCAGTCATGTCGTCTGTTCACAGCAGTCCAACCCTAAATAAGACAGTCAAGGAGTACTCTTTCAGAGGCAAAGGGAAGGGGGGATGGGTTGGAGAACTCTGGGAAAGGGATACCTGGAAGGAGGTTAACATTTAGGATGTAAAGAAATAAAATAATTTAATAAAAAATGAAAGAGAAAAAATAAGCAGGATAAACTATAGCTAAAAGAAGCAAAAAGAAAATAGAATAAAATAAAATAATTTTTAAAGGGATCACCCTGGAAAGTATTAGTTATTAACAGCCAAGCAGTACCTTTTACCCTACTAATATTTAAATGGATCTTATACATACAATGATGAGGGAAACAGTAATGAGGAAGAGAACTGAAAATACAGCTAAGTCAGTGTAGAGTATGTTGTACTCTACACTGAAAACCGGAGATTGGTTTCCACAGGACACAAGAGCCCGGCATGGCGGTATTGGAGTGTAAACCAAGCACTGGGTAAATGCAAGCAGGGTCATCCCTGGGACAAGCTGACTAGCTAGCTTGACAGCGAATGACCCTGTCTCAAAAACAAGGGTGATGGCTCCTGTGTCATGACATCTGAACCTCTCCTCTACCCTTCACATATACTCAGAGGAACACACATTTACACCTACAAAGAAGGATTTGACCCTTTTAAATTTCATTTGGAATTATAAGATTTTTCTCTTCTTATAAAATTAATGGTAAGATGATCTTATAGATATTGTATTATAGAAGTTTTGATTCCCATATAAAGTATCTCCATGAATAAAATAAAGGCAAATTCCCTAAACTTCAGTCATTCTAAGAAGTTAACCTTTTCATATGTCAACTACAATCCTGGGTTGTCACTCACCTGGTGATAAAATCCAGCTCTCCTTTCAAATTTTTGTAAAAAAAAAATCAAGATAAGAGCTTGTATAACTAAAGTTAATTTCAAATAGCTTTTTAGATATAACTTATCTATGGAATTTTAAATGTTAGGCAAACGTTCAGATGTGGGCAAGGATAAACTGTCATCTACAAATCACTGTGTAGAGGATCCAGTCTCATAAATCTTGTAGGTTTATAAATTTTGTCAGGTTTTAGTGTACTGCTTCAGGAGCTTCTAATCAATGATGTTACTTTCTTCCATCTTTGCTGGAGCTCTTAAACAGAAGAGAAGGAGAGCTAAAATCTTCGAGAGGCAAAAACACATGAGATTAAAAAGAAAGCAGAATACTGAGAAGCAGCTGAAAGGCGAGGTAATAGCAAGGGCAGTCTATATGAAGCCACACAATGTTCATTACTAAGTACCCAATGTTTCAGAGGTAGGATATCTCCGGTGGGATACACCAGTGGGTAATAATCCCAAGTAAGTCATTCAGTATCACTCGTTGCATCTTGCTAGACATTGCTTACTGACTCTCCAGACCAGTAAACACTTAGTACTCGGGCTTTCCGTGTCCCATTGTCGAAATAAGAAGGAAACTGGCCTTGGGCCACATTTGTACCTCTACTTTCCAGTACCCCATCAATCACATCTATCCAAATGCCAGTGTGCAGCTGGGTATTACAGACGTTTGGGAGAATCACTTTTTGTTCCACACAAACAGATTTAGGGGACAAATGGCAGAAGAAGGAGGAAAGCATAAATAGAAGAAATCACTCTTGTATTAGGAATGTTAGAGATGGATGGGCAAGCCTGTGTTATTTACAACTTGATGAGTCTGTGCATATTAAAGCACAATCGGAGCACTAGTTTAGCAGCTTCCCATGGCATTGCTCTTTCTCTTATTCTAAGCATCCACATGACTAGTCATAGGAGAGTTGTTACTTAGAAACTAATCCAGAGCACAGCTATCGTGCCTTTAACTTTGCTGAGTGTTTTTTGCTCTGGTGGGTTCTAATATTTGAAGCACTGGTTTTAATGTATTGATTTGACATGAAGTGACACTAAAATGATATCCCTGAGGCCTTGCGTTTATTCAACCAGAAAAACAAGATTCTTTCTTGTTCTTAAAGTGAAGAAAGTGTAGAAAGCCACAAGACACTTTGGTTTATTTAAATATCATTGAAATACTTTATATAACATGTGCTATCACTGGATTTCTTTCTATACGTATTTGCAGAAATTTAGCAGTACTAGGAGTTTAACCTTTCAATTTATAAAAGAATGGTAAATGTTCTCACTTTTCTTTTTTTTAAACCAAGCACTAATTTCACATTTAACAAGCTACCCTGTAGTTCATATTTGCTACAATGAATCTCTAAACATCATAAATGAATTATCAGAATTGGCTAAAAGTATACACAATAATAACCCTATACACATGATTATAAAGATGAACTAAGGATGGAAGTTTTGAAAAATATTTTAACTACAGTATTAAATCACTTAGAGTGACAGTTGACTTAAAATAAATGAATGATTTCCCAGATGGAAAAAAGTTATAAAAATGGTGGCTTGGGTCCTGGAAGAGAGGCTTAGTGGAGGGATATTTTAGGTAGGAGTTTACTGTTTTACTTGGCAACCATTTTTGTTCATGCTTATCGTCTTACATGCACAATTCATCAAGGTCAAGAGACCTTAGACCTCTTACATAGTAACCAGCTGTATTCAATCACTGTGCATGATGGAAAGACAAATTGAAAGAAAAAAGTACATAGTTTCTCCTGTGCTTAAAGTTAATGGTCTTCACTTTGAGTGCTTTAAACTTGGAGATAGTGCTTAAACTTAATGATCTTCACTTTGAGTGCTTTAAAGTTGGATTTTTTATTTAACACAAATTACAGCATATGAGTTAGCACCTTTCCTATTTTCTTTTTTTTTCTCTTTTTAAATTGGATATTTTATTTATTTACATTTCAAATGTTATCCCCTTGCCTGGCTGCCCCCCAAACTCCCTATCCCATCCCTCTTTCCCTGCTTGTATGAGCGTGTTCCAAGGGACCACCACCCACTCCCACCTCCTCACCCTTCCATTGCCCTACACTGAGTCATTGAGCCTTCCGAGGACCACGGGCCTCCCCTTACAGTGATGCTCAACAAGGCTATCCTCTGCTGCATATGCAGCTAGAGCCATGGTTCCTCCATATGTACACCTAGTTTGGTGGTTTAGTCCCTGGGAGTGCTGGCAGGTCTGGTTGATTGATGTTCGTCCTATGGGGTTGCAAACCTCTTCAACTCCTTTGATCTTTTTGATAGCTGCTCTGTTGGGTACCCCATGCTCAGTCCAACGGTTAGCTTGTGATTGGATTATCTCACTCATATTTTCTAATTCCATTCATTTGCCTAAGAATTTCATGAAGTCATTGTTTTTAATAGCTGAGTAGTACCCCATTGTGTAAATATACCACATTTTCTGTATTTATTCTTCTGCTGAAGGACATCTGGGTAATTTCCAGCTTCTGGCCATAATAAATAAGGCAGCTATTAATTTAGTGGAGCATGTGTCCTTGTTATACATTGAAGAATCTTTTCGGTATATGCCCGTGAATGGTATAGCTGTGGAATTCCTCAGAATTCCACAGTTGTTTTACCTGTGCCCATGTGTTTTATCATTTTCCCTACTTTCTCTTCTATGAGTTTCAGTGTATCTGATGTGGAAGTTCTTGATCATCTTGAACTTGAGCTTTGTACAGGGAGATAAGAATGGGTCAATTTGCATTCTTCTACATATTGACCACCAGTTGAAGCAGCACCATTTGTTGAAAATTCTTTTTTCCCACTGGATGGTTTTAGCTCCTTTGTCAAAGATCAAGTGACCATAGGTGTGTAGGCTCATTTCTGGGACTCCAGTTCTATTCTATTGATCTTCCTGCCTGTCTCTGTACCAATACCATACAGTTTTTATTACTATTACTCTGTAATGCAGTTTGAGGTCAGGAATGGTGATTCCCCCAGAAGATCTTTTATTATTGAGAATAGTTTTTACTATCCTAGGTTTTTTGTTATTCCAAATAAATTTGCAAATTGCTATTTCTAACTCTATAAAGAATTGAGTTGAAATTTTTATAAGGATTGCATTGAGTCTGTAAATTGTTTTCAGCAACATGACCTAATCCGGCCAATCAATGAGCATAGGAGATCTTTCCATCTTCTGAAATCGTTGAATTCTTACGTTAGAGACTTGAAATTCTTATTATACATATATTTCTTTTGCTTGTTTAGAGTCACATCAAAGTATTTTATATTATTTGTGACTATTTTGAAGGGTGCCAGTTCCCTAAGTTCTCCTTTGAGTAGAGGAAGGCTATTGGTTTGATTGAGTTAATTTTATATCCAGCCACTTTGCAGTTGTTTATCAGGTTTAGGAGTTCTCTGGTGGAATTTTTGAGGTCACTTATGTGTACTATCATATCATCTGCAAATAGTGATATTTTGACTTCTTCCTTTCCAATTTTATTCCTTTGATGTCCTTTTGTTGTCTCATTGTTCTGGCTAGGACCTTGAGTACTATATTGAATAGGTAGGGAGAGAGTGGCTAGCCTTCTCTAGACCCTGATTTTAGTGGGATTGCTTCAAGTTTCTCTCCATTAAGTTTGATGTTGGCTACTGGTTTACTGCATATTCCTTTTTACTATGTTTAGTTATGGGCCTTGAATTCCTGATCTTTCCAAATCTTTTGCCATTTGAAGGGGTGTTTAATTTTGTCAAATGCTTTCAGTATCTAAGAAGATGATAAAGTGTTTTTTTTTCCTTTAAGATTGTTTACTTACTGGATTACATTGGTGGCTTTCCATATGTTGAACCATCCCAGCATCCCTGGAATGAAGCCTACTTGATCATGATGGATGATCATTTTGATGTGATCTTGGATTCAGTTTGGGATGATTTTATTGAGTATTTTTGCATCAATATTCATAAGGGAAATTGGTATGAAGTTCTCTTTCTTTGTTGGGTATTTGTATGGTTTATGTGCAAGTATAATTGTGGTTTCATAGAATGAATTGGGTAGTGTTCCCTCTGTTTCTATTTTGTGGAATAGTTTGAAGAAAATCGGTATTAGGTCTTTTTGGAAGTCTGATAGAATTCTGCACTGTAACCATCTGGTCCTGGGCATTTTTTTGGTTGGGAGACTTTTAATGAATGCTGCTATTTCTTTAGGAGTTATGAGACAGTTTACATGGCTTATTTGATCCTGATTTGTCACCTGATATCTGCCTAGAAAATTGTCGATTTCATCCAGATTTTCCAAATTTCTCGAGTATAGCCTTTTGTAGTAGGATCTAATGATTTTTTCAATTTCCTTGGTTTCTATTTTTAATTTCAAAGCAATGACTACACAGACATTGCCTTCTACTGACCTGTGTCTGTCCAAAATTCCACAGTGATTTCTTGTATTTTTCACATTGTAACTTTAAAAAGGTAGGGTTGTTGTTAAATCTCATGTTTAGTTTCCCAATAAGTACAAACCCAGTAGTCTGAAAAGAAGATTTACAGCCAGAACATGGCTCTAAACACATCAGGTATATTGGCACAAATTGTGTTCAGGTGTATGGTGGCAGTCAGAGCCAGGAGTCTCATCAGAGTCACGGAGCACCCAGAGAATTCATAGCAGCAGGCTCAGTCAGTTGCCAGTTGATGGTCATGCCAGGCCTCTGTGCACTGAATGGCAAGAAAGGAAGCCAATGGCCAGTTGTCTGCTAATGCTTATCTGTCTGCAGTTCCTTTTTCCTTCTCCCAGACACTAGCCAGATTAAAGGAATTAAATGTGAACTCAGAAGGGCTGTGAATAAACTGTAAATGATACAGTGGCATTCAACAATGATGGTTCCTAAATTCAGGAAAAATAAAGGTTAGTATTGCTCACTATACTAATATTATCAAGCACATCTAGCATTACATTTTTCCCATGTTACATATTATTACTACTTTATAGTAAAAATAAACAGTTTTGGTTGATGGATCAGTCTCTGGGAGCTCCAACCAAAACTGTTCATTTTTATATAAAATACCATAACCTAATTTATTCTACTTTCTATACTATCTATCATATGATTTTATATTTGGCAACGATGAGAATTGGAGGTTTACAATGGAATATTCTGTGATTTTACATTTAAAGTTTCTATTTAATTTTTATTTCTTTCCTTTGAAATGTAAATTCATTGGTCCACTCATAGCTCTTGTATGATTCTTATATCATGAATATAAGACTAAGAAGGACCATTACAAAATATAGCTTGGCTGTTTTTACTAAACATTTTCATTTTAATATTTAAACATATTTGATAATTTTGAGATATTGTATAGTATTTAAAATTATCTTTTAATTTATTATAATTTTATTTTCACTGGTGTTTGATCTACAAATATGTCTGTGTGAGGGAGTCAGACCAATGGAACTTGAGTTACAAATGGCTGTGAGCTGCCATGTTGGCCCTGGGAATTGAACCCTAGTCCTCTGGAAGAATACCCAATGTTCTTAACCACTGAGAGATTTATCTATCCAGATCCACCCTCAAAATTATCTTTTAACTGAGGAGTAACAATCTGTTATGCAAAGATTTCTTGGGTCCTCAGTGTTATGGGTCAACTAAAGTGTGTTCATGGCCCTTGGCCATAAAAGCTTCTGCTAGGATTGGTTGTACTCATGTCCTCCTTCACAGTACTCTGACCAGAACTAAGGTGAGATTTGGTGTGTTTCAAGATCACTCCAAAGTGGAAGCAATCAAGTGGAAAGCTAAGAGTCCCACTGCTCCAAAAGTCCCATCTGATTCCAAGGCTGGTCGAGGAGTTTGGACTGTGACATCTAGCCTGTCCATGACAATTTCAGTTTTAGTGGCTTTTGGGTCTTAGCATGGTTGGCCTTCTACTAAGTGCCAAGAAACAGCCCAGTGCTAACAGTCCAACCCTATTCCCCAATGGACTGCAAAGCTCCCCATCTTGTTCAAAGTTAAAGAAGAAGCATTGGAAAATATCAGCTGCCTGATATACCTGGTTCCAGAATGTGGACAAAGTGTATCCTTAGCCAGCAGAGATATTATGGTTTTAATGAACATTGATTCATTGGTTTCCTAATGCCTGGTGTAGAATTCTTTCTACTCCAGACCAAACTAGTAGGTGCCTCTGTTAGTGGGCCCCTTAGAGTTGTAGGAAGAAAGTATGCCTCTTTATTCCTGCACTCTTTAATCCCCCTTTTCATCTTTCTGTACTGGAAGCACCCATTACGTGCTTTCTCTTATTGGTTGAAGCTAGTTTGATGTGTAAATGTATGTTCAGCTTGTCTTGGGGAGGGGAGAGGATTCATACTGAGGGTTTCATGGGCCATCCTATGACTCCTTTACTGGAAAGACCAATAAGTACAGATACAGTTGTGAGATAAACTCAGATAGGGACTCAGATCAGAAGATCTCTTGACCCCAAGAGTCTGAGAAACTTGGACAACACAGGAAACCTTGTCAAAAAGAAAAATGAACCACACAAAACAAAACTAGAACAAAAGTAGTTTTATATTCCCAATATAGCTTATTATTATACTTGTACATTAGTACTTAGTGCTTCCTTTCTGGCTACCATATGCTAAAATTAATCCCCATAATGATATAGAAATTAAATTCCATGAGAATTATGAAATTAGTTCTGTTTCACTGGAAAGTTGTTTCCTGTCAGGAACAAAATTCTCTTGAGAAAGATTTAAGAAATTTTTCCCAAAACTAAAATTTGACTTTAAGATTTTATCATATTAAAATTAAGCCTTTTGTAAGAACCCTTTTTAAGAAAAACTTAGTTCATAGATCTTAATTTTCTTGCATTCAATGTTTTCTCTTGGTTCTTTTTGAATACCTCTATAATGATCACTGTCTTTAAAGATGAGAAAGAAAATATCATCACATACCAAAATCAGTATTTATTTAGCAAATGATTTCTAAATCATTCCAAACCAAGAAAAGACCTAAGGAAAAAATTTTAAGAACTGGTAGTACAGTTAGTAATTAACTTGGCCAGCTTGCATGCAATCAGGGGTTCCTTCCCACACAGCCTGCCAGGATATTCAGTCCCAGTAGGAGATGACTACAGGGGGACCAAAGTCAACTTTCTCCTGCTATGTAGCAAGATCTGGGCAAGCCTGAGGGGTATATTCTCTCTCTCTCTCTCTCTCTCTCTCTCTCTCTCTCTCTCTCTCTCTCTCCCTTTCTCACACACACCCTCAAAATACAACATAACAACTAAAACTAAAAGTAACTAGAAACACAATAAGAGATATTTGTTTTGTATTCTATTTTATTTGATTTCATTTTTAAAGATGGTCTCTCACCATGACCATGACTTAATGGTCTTGAACTTGGGATGGTTCTGATTCTACCTCATGTGTTTTAGGATTATAGTCAGTATACACCAACATGCACATCATCCTAGGTTCTTATCTGTTCTATTTCAGATAAAAAAAAACCAAATATGTTTATTATCAAACACAGGTAAAGACTACATTTCTGTTAACGTTTTCTAACAAAACCCAAGTTAACTTATCAACATCCAATGGCTATTTAGGGATTTATTTTATATTGGTACAGGAAGTATAAGTATTTGTAAATGTAAGCAAATATATATCAAATTGCTTCGTTCTGTTAACCGGATAAAGTTATTTTTTTCTTTTGTATTCTGATCATTCCTTGGCACTTAATGAATGTTATTGATTTCAGCTGGGAATGGAGGTAAACCACAAGCTGGAGTTAGGAACGGAGAATTCCCCCATTCTGAGCATTTCTTTTTCTTTTTCATTTTTTTCATTTCTTTTTTCAATTTATTAGATATTTTCTTTATTTATATTTCAAATGTTATCCCTTTTCCTGGTTTCCCCTCCAGAAACACCCTATACTATCCCTCCTCCTCCTGCTCACCAACCCATCCACTCCTGCTTCCTTGTCCTGGAATTCCCCTATACTGGGGCATCTAGCCTTCTCAGGACCAAGGGCCTCCCCTCCATTTGATGTTCAACAAGACTCTCTGCAGGCCTTTCTGTAGGATTGAGGCTTCCTGAGCTTTTCCTCATTCACATTGGCATGGGTATTGGTGTTTATCTGGCTCAGCTCCTGTTTAGATAGTTATGTTGGTGACACTTTATGGACACAGCTTCTGAAATTACTAGGTGACAATCTTTGAGGAAATTCCTTATTTGTCTTATTTTTACAGTCCTCTGCCCCACCCCCTTTCTGCAATATTCCTTCACTCTAAAAGCTCTGCACTTGGATTAGATCTAGGTTTTTGTAATCATCTCCATGTCTTGCAAAGAGAGGTATCATTGACCAAGTGAAGACGAATTTTGCCTGTGGACACAATGACAAATATTTAAAATGTAATTAGGGACCATAGTGATTTAGGAAAGAGGTGGCTATAGGTTCTCCTTCAAGCTCCATTACTTCTGGAGAGTGCGCTGGGTTCCTTGTACGGGGCTTGATTTCCTTCCTGTGGAACAGATCTTAAGTCCAATTACAGAGTTGTTGGTTACCACCAAAGATTGCAAGTCAAATACTGCACAATGCTGTTTGTTATTGTATTTCATAGTCCAGGTAGGCCTGTTGGTTTCTTCCCTCCTGATTTAGAGTTTTACTGCTGTGAAGAGACACCATGACCAATGCAAGTCTTATAAAAGACATTTAACTGGGGTTGGCTTATAGGTTTAGCAATTCAGTCTAGTGTCATCAAGGCAGATATATGGCAGCATCCAGGCAAGCATGGTGCAGAAGCTGAGAGTTCTACATCTTCATCTGAAGGCTCCTATTGGAAGACTGACTTCTAGGCAGCTAAGATGAGGGTCTTAAACCTATGACTACTGTGACACACCTACACCAACAAGGCCACACTTCCTAATAGGGCCATATACTAGTCAAAGTATATACAAATCAGGACACCTCTTATAAAAATCTGCATGGTGCTTTAGCTGATACTCAGGAGGCATTCAGGTCAGCTCCAGCCCAGGGGTTTCTGGGCCTTGTTTTTCAAGAACATGATTTTATAACAATAGAAATAGTCTTCCCCAAGGAAGAGCACACCAATTTGTTATATGATATCAAATGGTCATTCTTAAAAACATATTCATTCAATTAACATTATACAGAATAAGCAAGCTGTTTATGTGTTTAGGAATACACACACACACACACACACACACACACACACACACATATATATATATATATATATATATATATATATATATATATATATCTTCATGAATGAAGAACATAGGTTTGACAGACAGCAAGAGTGATAGTTGGGGGTGTTTCAGAGGAGAAAAGGAAAGAGTGAATGATGTAATTGCATTATAATTGCAAACAATAACTGATTTTTAAGATAAGGAAAAATAGAAAGGAAACTCAAACTTTGTTCAAGTTAAATAATTGAAGCAAGGAAAGAAAAAAACTCTGTATGCACATACTTCTCTGGCACTCTGCTAAGTCACGTTCACTTTTTATCTTGGATTCTCACACAGACTCAAATGATAGGCATTACAATCCCCTCTTTCTTATCTGTGACTTTAGCCTATCCCTATCAACAGTGGGGTTTGGCAGTTCCGGATCCAGCTACGTACTCATGGGCTACAGTGGAAAAGGTAAACTAGCTGACAAGTAACTCACTTGCTAAAGTCCTTTGCCCATTATATCAGTTCTAAGAAAGCAGTAGGGAGCTAATGGTTTCTACTAAACTATTGTGCTTTTGACTTTCCCTTAAGAGCCCCCAGTCAGCTTGCCAATAAAACAGGAACGGATGACCTGTTCTTATTCTATACTCTTAGAAATGGCAACTGCCTGTAACCCTCATTCAGAATGCTGTTTCAGTTGATGGAAGAAAGAAAGAAAAAAGAAAGAAAGAAAGAAAGAAAGAAAGAAAGAAAGAAAGAAAGAGGAAGGAAGGAAGGAAGGAAGGAAGGAAGGAAGGAAGGAAGGAAGGAGCCAAGGAACTTTGTGCAATTTGATTCATTTTAAATTATTTTATTTGGCTGTGTTTCATCTTCCTATATATCTACTGGGTTCTTTTTTTGTGCAACTAAAATAAAACCATTTAGATATACAAATCAAAATTCAGATGTCTAGAACTCACAAATTAATATGTAGCTAGGTTGCCTTAATCCCTGCTTTTAAATACATACATACCCTGCCTCTAAGAAGCCTTGGAGGTATGGCTGCTGTGTCACACGTGCATCTGAAGATGACAGATAGGAGAGAGGCTATATCTGCTCAGTGTTCTGACCTGTCTAAATAATTAATAACCTGACACTCTCTGAGAAAAGCAAGGGTAAGTTAAGCACCAGATTGGTGCCATGGGATCTGGTCAGGGAGCTAGCCTGAGATAATCACAACTACAGCTCCTCAAAGGTGCAGACAGGCTCCCAGGACAAGGTACAAGATGCAGACTAGAACCCTATCCATGCCTCGGTCCCCCTAGGAAGTAGTGAGCACAAGACAGTGGCCTCACATGGGCAACAAGGGAAAGTCAGGGAGCAGTGAACCTGAAATGACCACCAGAACAGTACCATGTGGCCTGGACAGGGAGCTAGCCTGAGCTGAACACCAGGCTGGCACCATAATGCATGATGAGCAGGGCATAGCACTCCTGAGACCACCATGAGAATAGCCCAGAAACTCATAGACCATGGACACCGAACACCACTAAGAGGAACAAGCAAGAGGTAGAGAAATGGAAGAGAAATAGAAACAGAAAGATGTGGGCCCAATGAGGAGAGCCAGAGCTGGAAACTGGAAGGCAGTGAGGAACAGCCTAAAGTGAGTAGATGGTGATGCCACGTAGGACCATGGTGAAGTCCTGGCATGGGCTGACACTGGGGCCCAAGTATGGATATGTGGCTCTGCAGCATTAGGGCTTTGTCACTAGTAGAGCCCAAGTGGACAGTCCCTGGCCTTGGCTGCTACAGGAGGACATGTTGCTAAGGATTATGCAGAACTAACCCCACCTCTCACTTGGGCATCATGGTAGATTTGGCCCTCAAGGCATGAGACAAGGACAGTTGACTTCACTCTAAACCACAGGCAGTACACAGGAGAGCAAGCCCACATATTGCAGGGTGTCACAGGAGAACCAGCCCCAAGAATATGAGTGTGAGATTTCTGTCCTTACCACTCATCTCCCCTGGGGTGGCTTGGACAAGAGAGAAACACTCTCTCACTACTTATTACCTACCACCTGTGGCAGGTAGGAAACCTGGCCCTGTTGTCATGAGAGCATGAAAGCCTGCCCCTCACCTGGGCAGCACAGTAAAGCTGACCCTAATGGCAGGGATATGGGTGTATTGGCTCCAATGGATTCATCATGGGAGAACTGACCACACAACTTCTCTGCCCTGTGGTGAAATGAGCAAGGAAGTGATATCCCTAAATTGTGCCCCTTGTCACATACCAAAGTCACGAGAATTGTCCAGAGGTCATCAGCAGAAGAGCTGCTCCTATCCCTTACCTGCTGCAGCACTCAAGAGAATAGTCCCTGCTCCTCACCTGAGCAGCACAGAAGAGCCCTGGATATGGAGGTTGATAGTGAGCAGCTGATGCCATGAAATCCAGATAGCTCAGGCAACTCTCGGGCTCAAATCTAGGGCTTTGAATTGGTCCACTGTAAAAGGAACAGGAGGCCACACTGAGGGTGATCACATCCACATAAAGGTAAAACAGTGAGTGATGTTGTGCAGCCACAGAGGCAATTTCACATGAAGAACAAACTGAAGACTGCCTGAGAGCCTAGAGGTTAGTGACACAGACAATGACAGCCAATTGGGAACTACCACTTGGAAGACATGCTTGCTTGGAACCAATGGGATGTGGTAGAGGGTATAAATGGTGATTACCAAGAATTAATAAACGTGCTAGCTGCCTTGTTCTCACCTACTCCCAGAGTTTGAGCCATTGATTCTGAGCCACCTCATTCCCAACCTCCAAGGGCAAGTACACTGGGGCAGCTGGCAATCGAGGGTGCAAAGCAACAGCCTACCACATCATTTACTCCATTAAGGGTATCGTCCTTCATATCCTAAACTACAGGATCTCTATGACAAAGGGAACCAACAGTATATCTGAGAGGAATTCCAGGAAGGATCCAGTACTGGTAGTGGAGCAGAAACCAGAGGCTTCAAAGCAGAACAATAAGTCAGTGCAATGAACATTTGCAAGCAAAGAAATGAAGACAAAAGGAAATACTCAGAGACAGACCATTTTACATTATGACCTCTACAGTAAGATTTTTTCTCTATTGTGGGGGAGGTGGCAAAGATGGGGTGTAGATACAGGGGAGAAAGAGATGACGGAGATTGGGATATATAATATGAAAATCACAAAGACCAATGAAAGGTTTTTTTTTTAATCATAGCCAATAAAAAGTCTTTATTGTATTACATATTATAATTTTTTATTTTCTTTTTTAATAGATATATTCTTTATTTACATCTCAAATGATTTCCTGGATTCCCCCTCCCGAAAGTCCCATAAGCCCTCTACCCTCCCTCTGTTCCTCAATGAACCCTTTCCTGCCCGCATCCCAGTCCTGGCATTACCCTACATTGCTGCATCAAGCTTTTCCAGTACCAGGGGCCTCTCCTTCCTTCTTCTTGGGCATCATTTGATATGTGAACTGTTTCTTGGGTAGTCCAAACTTCCGGGCTAATATCCATTTATCAATAAGTGCATACCATGTGTATTGTGATTGGGTCACCTCATTCTGGATGACATTCTCCAGTTCTACCCACTTGCCTAATGAACTCATAAAAACAATGAATAGCTGAGTAGTATTCCATTGTGTAAAGGTACCACAGTTTCTGTATCTGTTGCTCCGTTGAAGGACATCTGGGCTATTTCCAGCTTCTGACTACTATAAATAGGACTGCTATGAACATAGTAGAGCATGTGTCCTTATTACATGCTGGGGAATCCCCTGAGTATATGCCCAGGAGTGGTATAACAGGCCCCTCCAGTAGTATCATGCCCAGTTTTCTGAGGAACCGCCAGACTGATTTCCATAGTGGTTGTACCAGCATACAATCCCACCAGCAGCGGAGGAGTGTTCCTCTTTCTCCACATCCTTGCCAACACCTGTTTTCTCCTGAGTTTTTGATCTTAGCCATTCTGACTGGTGTGAGGTAAAATCTCAGAGTTATTTAGATTACATTTCTCTGGTGACTAAGGATGTTGAACATTTCTTTAGGTGCTTCTCACCCATTCGATATTCCTCATGTAAAATGTCTTTGTTTAACTCTATACCCCATTTTTAATAGAGTTATTTGGCTCTCTGGAGTGTACCTTCATGAATTCTTTCTATCTCTTGAATACTAGCCCTCTGTCAGATGTAGGTTTGGTAAAGACATTTTCCCAATTTGTTGGTTGCCATTTTTTTCCTTTTTCACAGTGTCTTTTGCCTTTCAGAAACTTTGTAATTTTAAGAGGTACATTTGTCAATTGTTGATCTTAAAGCATAAGCTATTGGTGTTCTGTTCAGGAAATTTTCCCCTGTGCACATGTCCTCAAGGGTCTTCCCCAGTTTTTTTTCTATTAGTTTCAGTGTGTCTGGTTTTATGTGCAGGTCCTTGATCCACTTGGACTTGAGCTTAGTATAAGTAGATAAGAATAGATCAAATTGCATTCTTCTGCATGCTGACCTCCAGTTGAACCAGCATCATTTGTTGAAAAGAATATTTTTTTTTTACTGGATGGTTGTAGCTCCTTTGTCAAAGATCAAGTGACCATAGGTATGTGGGTTCATTTCCGGGTCTTCAATTCTATTCCATTGACCTGCCTGTCACTGTACCAATACCATGCAGATTTCAACAATATTGCTCTGTAGTATTGCATGAGGTCGGGGATACTGATTCCTCCCGAAAGTTCTTTTACTGTTGAAAATAGTTTTAGCTATTTTGGATTTTTTTATTATTCCAGATGAATTTGAGAATTGCTCTTTCTAACTCTATGAAGAATTGAGTTGGGATTTTGATGTGGATTGCATTGAATCTGTATATTGCTTTTGGTAAGAAGGTCATTTTTACTACATTAATCCTACCACTCCAAGAGCATGGAAGATTTTTCCATTTTCTGAGGTCTTCTTGGATTTCTTTCTTAACAGACTTGAAGCTCCTGTCATACAGATCTTTCACTTCTTTGGTTAGAGTCACACTAAGATACTTTATATTGTTTCTGGCTATTGTGAAGGGTGTCATTTCCCTAATCTCTTTCTTGGCGTGTTTGTCCTTTGAGCATAAGAAGGCTACTGATTTGCTTGAGTTGATTTTTCATCTGGCTACTTTGCTGAAGTTGTTTATCAGTTGTAGGAGCTCTCTGGTGGAGTTTTTTTGGGTCACTTATGTATACTATCATATCATCTGCAAATAGTGATAATTTGACTTTTTCCTTTCCAATTTGTATCCCATTAACGTTTTGTTGACTAACTGCTCTAACTAGAATTTCAAGTACTATATTGAATAAATACAGGGAGAGAGGGGGGCAGCCTTGTCTAGTCCCTGATCTTAGTGGGAATGCTTCAAGTTTCTCTTCATTTATTTTGATTTTGGCTACTTGTTTCCTGTATATTGCTTTTGCTATGTTTAGGTATGACTCTTGAATTCCTCATATTTCCAAGACTTTTAAGACTGACCCTTTAAGTTGGAAATCTTCACTCTCTTCTATACCTATAATCTTTAGGTTTGGTTTTCTCATTTTGTACTAGATTTCCTGGACATTTTGGGTCTGAAGCTTTTTGCATATTTCATTTCTTTGAATGTTATATCAATGCTTTCTATGGTATCTTCTGCATCTAAGATGCTCTCTTATATCTCTTGTATTCTGTTGTTGATGCTTGGATCCATGAATCTTGACTTCTTTCCCAGGTTTTCTATGTCCCGAGTTGTTTCTCTTTGTGATTTCTTTATTGTTTCTATCTCCATCATTAGATCCTGGATGGCTGTGTTCCATTCCTTCACCTGTTTTGCTGTTTTCCCTTAGTTCTTTAAGGGCTTCTCCCTGTTTACTTGTGTCCTCATGAATTTCTTTAAGGGGGTTATTTATGTCCTTCTTGAAGCCATTCATTAGCACCCTCAGCTGTGATTTTAAATCCAAATCTTGCTTTTCTGTTGTGTTGAGGTATCCAGGACTTGTTGTTGTGAGAGAATTGGGTTCAGATGGTACCATACTGCCTTGATTTCTGTTAGTAGTGCTTCTATTTTTGCCTTTTGCCATCCTATTATCCCTGGTGTTAGTTGGTCCTTCTGTCACTGGCTGGTGCTTGTCCCTCCTGTGTGCCTAAAAGCCTATCTTTGCACCCCTGGGTGACCGGCTTTCCCCTGGCACAGACTGCTGTGGGGCTGCCCAGCTCCTGGGTCGAGGTCGGGCCCTGGAAGACCAATTCCCAAGTGATCTTACACTGGGGTGTTCTCTGTGTTCCTGGTTGCAACAGCCAGCTCAGTCACAGGAGAGATGTTGGCCTCACCTTTAATTGTAGGACTCAATGCAGAGCAGATATCCATTAGCAGACTAGGTATACAGACTGCTGTGGTTGCTCTGCCCAGCTCTTGGGTGCAGGTGGGACCCTGGACGGGCTGTGTTCCAAGTGATCTTCTACTCGGGTGATCCCTGTGTACCTGTCTGCACCTCTACACAGTCACAGGAGTAAAGATGTTGGTGCCTCACCAATGAAAAGTTTTTGAAAACATGTACATACAACCTGGGTGTGGTGATAAAGGTCTGGAGAGTCCCAGGCAGGAGAGGCTCTGATGAAATGAAATCACTTACTTAGAGGATTAATAGTATATTCAATACAAATTCCTCAATACTCAAAGACTCATAAGACTCAAAAAATCAACAACATAAATCTGATCAGAATGTAACTGCCATAAATCAAGTATGAAAATATGGTTTTAAAAATTAGAAGTATAATGAAATTTCCAGACTTAAATCATCTAAGATTAAAGAAAAAGGCACAGACAGAATGAAGAAATTTTACATTGACAAAGAAAATCGCAAAATTCATTATATCAAAACACATGAAGTACAGCTTAAAGTAATGAAAAATATACTTACTTAAAAAGAAGAAATAAGAAAATGAATAAAGACAAAACAAAAACAAAACAAAATGGAAAAAAATACATATAGTTTGCATACATACATACACACACACACAATTAAAAAGAAGCCATAAATTTGAAAGGCCATATGAGTAAGGTAGAGTATCATATAGGATGGAGGGAGGAAAGGGAGGCAGAGAAAATGATGCAATTATCTTATAATCTAAAAATATAAATGTATAAACTTAAGACAATCCTGAAGTGCTTTTGTGCATACTATCATTCAGAAACAGATCAATGACATTGGTGAATTACTTACTTTTCTTCTGTGATAAAATATTTAAGCAAATCAAACTGAAGGAGCATCACATATTTCCACTCTTGACTTCAGTCCATTGCCACTTGACTGTTTTTCCATGCTCGTGTAGAGACAGTACAACTTGGCAGATTCGCAGAGTGGAGATAAACTACTTACTGCATCATGGCCAGAAAGGAGGGAAATGAGTGAAAGGGGTGTTGATGGGTAGAGAAGAGACAAGAAAGAAAAAAATGAGAGAGGAGAAAGAAGAAAAGAGAAAGGAAGAGAAGAGAAGAGAAGAGAAGAGAAGAGAAGAGAGGAGAGGAGAGGAGAGGGGAGGGGAGGGGAGGGGAGGGGAGGGGAGGGGAGGGGAGGGGAGGGGAGGGGAGGGGAGGGGAGGGGAGGGGAGGGGAGGGGAGGGGAGGGGAGGGGAGGAGAGGAGAGGGGAGGGGAGGAGAGGGGAGGAGAGGAGAGGAGAGGAGAGGAGAGGAGAGGAGAGGAGAGAAGAGAAGAGATATGAAGAGTAAAGGAGGGAAGGGAAGAAGTGAAGGAGAAAGGGAGGACAGGAGAGAGGAAGAGATGGAGAAAGGGAGGAAGAAAGAGAAATAAAGATCCATAGGTTTATCCTAATGAGATACTTCCGCCAACTTGGAAGCACCTTCTAATGGATGAATCAATCGGTAAATAAACTGATAAAGACACTCTTTTCTTTTTTTTCTTTTTTTATTCTATATTCTTTGTTTACATTCCAAAGGATTTCCCCTTTCCCAGTCCCCTGCCATCATATGTCCCTTAAGTCCTCTTCCCCCCCAACTATTCCCCAATCACCCACCCTGACCATTTCTCTGTTCTGGTACTCTCCTACAAAACTGGATCCAATCTTTTCAGGACCAGGGTCCTCTCTTTTCTTCTTCTTGGGAATCATTTGACTTGCTAATTGTGCCTTGAGTATTTAGGGCTTCTGGGCTCATTAATATCCACTTATCAGTGACTGCATTTCATGTGTATTCCTTTTTTAGTTTTTAAATTTTTTTGTTTTCCTAAATATTGTTGTGAATATGTTTATGAATAGTATGTAAGTATTTATCTTAATTTCACCAACACAGAAATATAAAATGGAAATATTTGTATTACTTACAACTCAACTACAGTGTGTTTTTCAGAGGAATTACAAAATGTCATATTTTAGTCAGAGTCTTTATTGATTCTTACAGGGAAACTTCTTCACTCTGAGCTCAGACTTGACTGAATGTGAATTAGTTTGTCTCTCTGGCAGCACAGACAGGTGTATGCCAGGAAATGCTGAGCAACTGTAGATATGAGACAGGATGCTGAGGGAATGACAATCAAGACTTATTTAAATCTTTATCAATATTCTAAAATACTATGAAAATTGCTCATGTAATTGCAGAATATTTGAAAAGATTTGTAAGAATTCTGAGTTTTAACTGGATTTGTGCATCAGACAGTTGTCTTGTAGAAAATTTTTATTCTACATTTTGTATTTTTTCACTCTAAATTTTTTCTATTTTTAATAGTGTCAGGGAGTGGTGCTTACCTATGGGATGGGTCTCAAGTTGGGCCAGATCCATCTCTGCTCTATTCTCCATGCATGCTTTTTTGTAGACAGGATAAATATTGGGTCGAAACTTTTGAGGGTTATTTGGTATCTTTCACTCCACTGGGCTTCCTGCCTAACTACAGGATGTAGCCTTTTCAGGTTCCATACCACAGAGTAGTGCTAAGTACAGCTAAGGTCACTTCCATTGATTCTTGGGCACCACCCTTATCCCAGGTTTCTGTCTCATCCTGGAGATGCCCCCTATCTCTTCACCCCCATCAGCTATAGATTTCTATCCACTTCCATGGCCATCTCTCCTGACCTTTCCCATATCTCATCCTCAATACCCATTCCCATCCCCACTCCTCTCTCAGTTCCCTTCCTCTGTCTTTCTTGTATTACTATTTTATTCCACTTTCTATGTGAGATTTAAGCTTTTACACGTGGGCTTTCCTGAACTATTTACTAAACTGGATGCAATCTTTACAGGCCCAGGGTCCTCTCCTTTCTTCTTCTTGGGAATCATTTGACTTGCTATTTGTGTCTTGAGTATTTATGGCTTCTGGGCTCATTAATATCCACTTATCAGTGATTGCATTTCATGTGCATTCTTTTGTGATTGGGTTAATTCACTCAGGATGATATTTTCCAGGTCTAATCATTTACCTACAAATTGCATGAATTCATTATTTTTAATTGCTGAGTAGTATTCCATTGTATAAATATACCACATTTTCTGTATCCATTCCTCCTTTGAGGGATATTTGGGCTCCTTCCAATTTCTGGCTATTATAAACAAGGCTGCTATAAACATAGTGGAGCATGTGTCCTTATTGCATGCAGGGGAATCCTCTGGAAACTTTCACTTTAATTTGATATATTCAACCTTCCTTGGGAGGTTCAGGCTTATCTCAGCCAATGAGCTAATGACATTTCAGTTGGAGGGAGTATAAGGAAACCTATGGGAAAAAAGTCAACACCCTAAAATGAAAGTGGTACTGAGCATATCTGACATCTATTTAGTCAGAATTCTGACTGTTGATTTATGACTCTCAATGTATGTTCACAGCTAGCAGAAGCTTTCAAAATTTCTCAAGGTATAGAATTCTCTTCTAAGATATAAAACTATGAAAGAGAAGAAGATGAATTTGTCTCTATTTGTAAAATATAATTTTATACATAGAAATTCCTAATGATAAATATGTCAGAATTAATGAATATTTAGCAAATGTATCACAATAAAACGACACAGGAATATTGATTATACTTTTAGACAGAGTAGTTTCAAATTGAAAGTTTAAAAAAATAGTCCATATACAGCATCAGCAAAAAGGAACTTAAAAATAAATGTAACAAAAGCATAAAGCTACTTAAATAAATTAAAGTTTAATAAGTAAAGCAACAATATTTCTGTTCCTGAATCTGAAGACTAGATATGATGAAAAAGATACTAGTCTACACATTACAGTCCTGATCTTAATTTTATTATGCTCTCTTGTAGAAAATGGCAAGCTTGTCTTGAGGTTCATATAAAATATTTTGGGCATCTGAAAAACAACCAAAACTTTTTCTAAAGCTATTACAATCAAGGATATTAAATGGAATATTCAGAATAATAATTTCATAACTGTCCAAGAATAAATTCTGACATTTAAGGTAGCTATGTTTTGACAAGAGAACTGAAGCAGTACTATAGGAGATTAAAATAAAAGTACCAATTGAACTATCTACTTATATGAACAAAAATATTAATTGTAAAACAAATATTCTAAAATTTACAATCATAAATAAAAAGCAAAGTAAGTAGAATAATCAGAACAAAATATATCCAGAGTTCATGTGACATGGAGACAAAACCTGTTCATAAAATATAGAGTTATATAAACTATACCTGGGACATTGAAATTAAAGTCTTTTAAAATGATTCACCCTTAAGACAGTTTATGGTTAATATAATACAAGAGAAAATATTTGAACATCATATATCTATATATAGACTATATACATATACAGACTAAATGTGTATTTACCCAATCATAAATTTATTTATTTCTTTATAAACATAACAAAGTGTGAAATATATGAATAGTCGAGGGTTGAATAAATTTAGCCCATATACTACTATCATATTTTTCTAAATACAATGTTATTGGAATGAAGTTCTCCTCAATTTTTATTGTTTCTGGGAGGGACTGTGTTTTTGCACCAAAATGCCACAACATGCACTATAAGTACCCCATCATATCCAATAAAGCCGGTGACTAAGAAGTTCTTAACATATGTCACCTTATGTACAAGTTTTGCAAACCCAGAAATATAAGACGGAAACATAACTCTAAGAGATATGAGTAAGATAGGATTAGAGATATATTTGGATACAAACCTTTAGCTAAGTTAAAGAGATGCATATATATAATGATAATTATAGTCAATAGTTATTACATTTTTGGAAGTCTTAGGGATTGATTTAAAGTGTTTCTACCAGAAAATAGAAATCTATGAAGTAATGCAAATGTCAATTAACATGACATGACTACTTCCCAATTTATTTATATTTCAAAACATGTTATGGACAGTTTTGTGCTTAATTTTATTTTTTATTAAAATAATTAAGAGAATAAAGTACTTTTTGCTATGTACATTTACATAGGAATTCAGTTAACTATATGGGATATTTATTTAAAGTAAGAACAGTTTAGTGATGTGTGGTAGGATTTTCCCTTTCCAATTACATTAAAATGTTAGTGCAGTAGGGGGGCTGTGATTGGGCAAGGAATAGGGAGGCGGAGCTAAGAGTTGCAGAGAAAGACAGAGCATGACAGAAAGAGGAGGAGCCGAGATGGAGGCAGATGGTCAGGATGACTCAGAATCAGCATGGCTTTAAATAGCCACAGGCAGATATGTCATCATATAGAGATAGAGTAAATGGGGTAACTTGTCTAATCCTCGTGGGCAGCTTGTGCTATTGTCAATTGGCCCTGAAATTATTGTGTGGATATCTTGTGAATTGAGAATATATTGATATAGAAATCTGACTGTTTAATTATAAGTTCCTAGAGCTTTGTTTTACTGGGTTACTGGAATGTGGGACTGCTGCCACAAGGGTTTATGGCTGAAAAGGTTTGAGCAGCTATGAGACTAGCAAATTGGAGCTGGGAAGACTGTGATCGGTCACTGCTGAGGTTAGTCTAGAGGAAGAGGTGGCAGGATCAAACTGGGGCAGAGAGTGGAAAGGCAGCAGACCTGGGTGTTTGCAGGTCTTTTTAATATTTCCTGCAACAGTGAGGTGACGAGCAATGGGATGAAATTCAACTACCAATTACAATTCTGTTCATGAAAGACAATGTCATGCCTCTGTCAACTTTGTTAGTTTAAGTTCTTCAGTCTTCACATTTCTCTTTTAAAATATAGGAAGATGGTAGTAACTTTATTACTGCTCACTATTCAATAAATGACTGACCCAAATCTTCATGCCTTTGATGATATTGGCCACCATGGCACAAGTATGTACTAAAGAAATTGTTCTCCTCATGGTCAGATATAATTGTGTTGGTAAAGGCGAATAGAAAATATGTTTCAAGGCATGAGGGGTGGCATACTTAGAAGACTGAGACAAGTGGAATTGAGTAGGATTATGATGTTAATCTACATTACTACATGTCCCTGACTCAAAATTTTATAAAAGAAATATATATTTGAAAGCAATACCTTTCCTGTCTTCTGCTATCAGAAACAGTGGCTTTCAAATTATTCCATGTATAAGACCCTCTGTGTGAATTGGTGGTTAGTGAGGCTTCAGTTCCCAAAACAATGTAAGGTTTACTTAATCCCCATGGCTGCCCATCAGATCAGAATGCAAGATGGCATTGCTAAAATCACCACAAACATTGACTACTATGGAAATCAGTTTGGCCGTTTGTCAGGAAACTGAGAATTGCTTTTTCTCAAGATCCTACCATACCAATATTGGATAGCTACCCAAAGGACTCTTTATCCTACCTCATGTTCATTACTGCTAGATATTGGGCAAAATGAAGATTTTTGGATGAAGAAAATGTAGTATATTAGCATAGAATGATGTAGGGCCAGAAAGCTACGTGACCAGGGGCACTAGTCCAAAGCAAGAGTGAGGTTGAGGTATGTCCAAACCCTGAAAATTCTTGTCCTGAGACAGACAGGAGGAAGACTATTTTATTCCTTAATCTGGGCCTGCATGACCCAGCTTATGTAGGCCTAGCAACCCCCTCCTCTGCCACGAGGCAGTCATGTTGCCTGGTGGTCAAATTTCAGGTTTAACTCCCTTTCTCCCTATAAATTGCTGGACATGTCTGTCATGCACCTGGAAGTCCTTTTCATGTAAATGAAGCATTCTCAGCACCTCAGCACCAGCCAATAATGTACACTTATGTGCAAAACTCTACCCACTCCCCAAGGTTTAAATAGCCCTTGTAACCCCCTATAAAGGAGAAGAGTTTCACTGCAAATCTCTTGAAGAAGATTGTTTTTCCTGTGAATACTCCCCAATATCTAACACTGCCTGGACATCCCAAAGGCAGAGGCACACCCAGCTGGCAGAATATTACTCAGCTGTTATAAAGAAGAAGAAGGAGAAGGAGGAGGAGGAGGAGGAGGAGGAGGAGGAGGAGGAGGAGGAGGAGGAGAAAAAAGAAACCATGAAATTAGCATGCAAATAAACAACTAGAGGAAAAGCATTCAGAGTGAATAACTTAGACTGAGACAGATATCATGTATATTCAGTTATATATGGATGTTACATGTTAAGTCTTCCAAGTGCAAGCTACAATTAGTATAAACAGAGAGGTAGGGTATAGATGAAAGGACTCCAGGGAAGGGAGTCTCCCAAATATGAAAAAATAAAGTAGATAGTAATGCATTAATGGGGGTAGAGTGACATGAATAAAATCATATGGAGAGGATATGCAAAGGAGGGGCAAAGGAGTAAATACAGAAAAGGGAAAGTTAAAGGCCACTTGAGGGGTCTTATGAAAATCTAATCTAGTAGAAGCTTCCTAATATATATATATATATATATATATATATATATATATATATATATATATATGAAGGCAATCTAAATGAAATGGCCTTTCAACACTCAATGTGCCAGGAGTCAGCTCTAGCTATTCTTCTTTCTTGGTTCCTCTGAGGCAACAGAAAGGAAAGAGCTTCTGCAGGGGCAAGATTTGATCTTTTGAGATATTTAGGGTTGGTGTTTAATAATAAAACATTTATCTATCTTAAGGCTAAGTCACTTTGCTGAGGAAGCTGACCTGCCTGAGGGCCTCTGAGTTCAGAAGCTGCAGTTTCTGGCATTTTGCACCTCATCTTAAAACAGCAAGTGATTAAGTAAAGGATCAATTGCTAGAGCCTTTCTCTTTTGTTCAGATGCCTCTTGCTTTTCTGGCTAGGGAGAAGGTTGGAGTAATAAACTGTTATTGAACTAGGAGAAGAGAGTCACATTTTCAGAAGGAAAAACCAACACAGGCAAATATGGATTAAACTCACATTCATGCTTACACATTCATGCTTACACATTCATAAATCTCTATTCAAACCATCTGGATGCACCTTGCATACCTATCTCATAATTACATACTTAACAACACATATCAATTCTTACATTATATATATGTAAGAATATATATTCTTACGTATATGTGTATATATATATACGTATATATATATATATATATATATATATATATATATATATGGAACATAAGACCAAGATCCAGTGTAGGAAAAACTCACTCATTCTGGACCAAAAATGGGTTCCAATCTCTATTGCATAGAGAAAGAAAATGCTTCTACCATTTTAATGCCAAATAAATTAATGTGAAGTCTGTAACAAAGAAAGATTTGTTTTCTTTAGTAAGTCTAAGATTGCCTTGCTATGAAGAAAAGACCTGTTCTGTCTCCTGGTAAGGGGAAGCCTGTCTACTCCTGTTCTCACTGTAGCTTCTTTTTCCTCTTTCCCTCTGCATTCTGCAATTCTCTCTTAATTTTTTAAATTTCCTTATAATTTCTAAATTATTCCACTCTGCATTTTCCTTCTAATCTTGCTTTCTCCTCCTGCTCTGTTCTAACAATGTCCTTTCTCCTGATGCTTTACTCCTAATGCTATGCCTCCCAATGCAATGTTTCAAAAATTCTATCTCCCCAATGTAATATCAACAAATGAAATGTTTCCTATTCTTTTCTAGGAGAATAGATCACATGGTTTTTCCAGGCATTCCCCCTTCTTCTTATTCTTTTTTGTTTGTTTGTTTTTTGTTTTTAACAGTTTATCAAATTTATTGGAAGGAAATTTTCATGGAAATTATTTTCATATTTGTTTTATTTACATTTAAAATGGTATCCCCTCTGAAAACCTCTTATTCCAACCCCCATCCCCAAGCTCTGCCTACAAAGCCCCCCCACACACTTTCCTAATCTGGAAAATTTCCCTACATTTGGGAAATCAAACTTTTATAGGAACAATGGCCTCTGCTCTCATTGATTTCTGAAATGGCTATCCTCTGCTACATATGTAGCTAGAGTCATGGGTACCTCCATGGGTACTCTTTGGTTGGTGTTTTAGTCCCTGGGAGCTCTGGGGGTACTGGTTGGTACATATTATTGTTCCTCCTGTGGAGGCAATGTCTTCAGCTCCTTGGATCCTTTCTCTAGCTGCTCCATTGGAGACCCTATGCTCAGGCTGCTTGTTGGCTGTTGAGTCATGGTATTTTGTTCCACCTTACAAGAAGGATCAATGTATCTGCACTTTGGCCTTCCTTTTTGAGCTTCTTGTGGCCTATGAGTTGTATCTTGGGTATTCTGAGCTTTTGGGCTAATATCCACTTATCAGTGAGTACATACCATGTGTGTTCTTTTGTGACCTCACTCAGGGTGATATTTTCCAGCTCTATCCATTTGCCTAAGAATTTCATGAATTCATTGTTTTTTTTAATTTTTATTTTCTATATTCTATGTTTACATTCCAAAGGCTTTCCCCTTTCCCAGTTCATCCCCACCATATGTCCCATAATTCCTCTCCCCCCCAACTATTCCCTAATCATTCCCCCTCCCCCCATGGTTTCTCTGTTCTGGGTCTACAAAACTGGATCCAATCTTTATAGGCCCAGGGTCCTCTCCTTTCTTCTTCTTGGGAATCATTTGATTTGCTAATTGTGCCTTGAGTATTTAGGGCTTCTGGGCTCATTAATATCCACTTATCAGTGATTGCATTTCATGTGTATTCTTTTGTGATTGGGATAACTCACTTAGGATGATATTTTCCAGATCTAACCATTTACCTACAAATTGCATGAGTTCATTATTTTTAATTGCTGAGTAGTATTCCATTGTATAAATATACCACATTTTCTGTATCCATTCCTACTTTGAGGGATATTTGGGCTCCTTCCAATTTCTGGCTATTATAAACATGGCTGTTATAAACATAGTGGAGCATATGTCTTTATTGTATGAAGGGGAATCCTCTGGGTATATGTACAGGAGTGGTATGCCAGGGTCCTCTGGAAGTGGCATGCCCAATTTTCTGAGGAACCACCAAACTGATTTCTAGAGCGGTTTTACCATTTTGCAATCCCACCAACAGTGGAAGAGTGTTCCTCTTTCTCCACATCCTCGCCAGCACTTTTTGTGTCTTGAGTTTTTAATCTTAGCCATTCTGACTGGTGTGAGGTGGAATCTCAGGGTTGTTTTAATTTGCATTTCCCTGAGGACTAATGATGTTGAACATCTCTTAAGGTGTTTCTCTGCTATCTGAATTTCTTCTGGTGAAAATTCTTTGTTTAACTCTGTACCCCATTTTTTGATAGGGTTATTTGGTTCTTTGGGGTCTAACTTCTTGAGTTCTTTGTATATATTGGATATTAGCCCTCTGTCGGATGTGGGGTTGGTGAAGATATTTTCCCACTTTGTTGGTTGCCGTTTTGTCCTGACAGTGTCCTTTGCCTTACAGAAACTTTGTAATTTTATGAGATCCCATTTGTCAATTCTTGATCTTAGTGCATAAGCTATTGGTGTTCTGTTCAGGAACTTTACCCCTGTGCCCATGTCCTCCAGGGTCCTCCCAAGTTTCTTTTCTAATAGTTTCAGTGTGTCTGGTTTTATGTGGAGGTCCTTGATCCACTTGGAGTTGATCTTAGTGCAAGGAGACAAGAGTGGTTCAATTCGCATTCTTCTGCATGTTGACCTCCAGTTGAACCAGCACCATTTGTTGAAAAGGCTATCTTTTTTCCACTGGATGGTTGTGGCTCCTTTATCAAAGATCAAGTGACCATAAGTCTGTGGGTTAATTTCTGGGTCTTCAATCCTATTCCATTGATCTACTTTCCTGTTGCTGTGAATTCATTGTTTTTAATAGCTGAGTAGTACTCTGTTGTGTAAATGTACCATATTTTCTGTATTAGTTCCTCTTTTGAGGGATGTCTGGGTTCTTTCTAGCTTCTGGCTATTATAAATGAGGCTGCTATGAATATAGTGGAGTAGGTGTCCTTATTGGACTCTCTTTTGGGTATATGCCCAGGAATGGTATAACTGGGTCCTCAGGTTCAATTTTCTGAGGAACTGCTAAACTGATTTCCATAGTGGTTTTACCAGCTTACAACCCCAACATCAGTGGAGAAGTGTTACTATTTCTCCACATCCTCACCAGCACTTGTTGTCACCTGAGATTTTCTTATTTTAGCCATTCTGACTGGTGGAAGGTAGAATAACAGGGTTGTTTTGATTTGCATTTTCCTGATGACTAAGGTTGTTAAAAGAAAAAGTTCACTAGAACCTCAAACATATATTCAAATCACAAATTGAATAAGTTTACAACAGAAAATATTTATATGCATATTCATTATGAGTGATTATATGGTTAAACATTTATCATCTGTCACTAGCTCTACAGGTTCATGGAGCGTTAAAGGCCAAAACTAATTTATCATTGAATTTTTGTATTGATAAACCTAGTCAATATTTTATGTTCTGTCCTTGTACCTATAACAAATCCTTAATTCCATTTTTATGTCCTTTAGTAAATTGTTTTACAACCTCTTGAAATGAGCGCTAAGTTGAGGTTGTCTGCTTACTATCTCAGAAGCAATTAACTCATGGCACTTGAAGACTGCCAGAGTTCTCACTGCAGTCTTGACATCAGAAAGGACTTAATAGCAGTCCAATTCTAAAAGATCTTAATAAGTACAAATATGATTTTAGGAATTGTCATAGGATTATCATTAAGAATTAAGAAATCATCTACTTGTCTATATAGCATCACTACAAAACAGTATATCTTTGTTGTGCTGCAGAGATTGCTCAAAAAGGTGGGCTAATACCTAGTGATTGTTATATATATTTAATAATAACAGGAAAAGCATATTAATAGTAGGAATCTTTCTTAAAATGAAATTCTTCTCTGCCTTGCCTAGAGAAGCAAATCCATAATTAACTTTGACAACCTATGGCAGAACCATCTCAGGAAGATCACTTGCTAGTTTTTATCTTCTCTTTGATGGCTTCTGGCACCAGTGAATCTTCCAGTACCAGCAATGGGTTACATCTCAACCAGTTGTTGGTCCAAAGGGCCCCATAAGAACCCAAACAATATAGACTCCTGTCAAGGCCAGTGACTATTGTCCACAAACTGATGGTAAGGTCCTATTGCTGAAGACAACATGGGCACAACTCATTCAGTGTGGAGAAGTTGACTGGTGTCAATGGTAATGAAAGGTACTATGCATGCTACCATAGGAGTATGGTAAATACCAACCCAGCTACAAGTTCTTTGATCTTCAATAATGATGTATAGGCAATATGCACCAGTACAATACTGGCACACACTCTTGGAACTAGTCAACCAATATCTGATTGGATTTTAAAGCCCACACCCCAATATGGAACACATACCTGACATTGCTTGAGTGACCAAGAACTTGAGACTAGATAGGTCAAGGACATAGAAGAAAATGAAATACTTCTATTCTGCTAAAGAAATGTAGCACTAAAAGTGTTCCTAATGACATTCTGGTATACTGATGGATCAGTGCCTTGCTAAGCCATTATCAAAGAATCTTCCTCCTGAAGGAGATATGAATAAAAACAGTGAGCCACACTTGCAGGATGTGCACAGTCTTATAAGAGTTCATAAGAGCCACAGGGAACTGAATGCATTAAGGAAACGAGGCCTTCTAAATACAGAAGGGCTGATGAACATACGAAATGAATGTTCAGAGGCAAGGCAACATGCACAGCGCCTCCACAGGCCTTTGCCAGATGAGACCCCAATGCTGAAAGAACAAGTAGATAAATGGTCCCATCCCTAACCAGAAAGCAATCTTCAATTGATAACCATTTACAAATGAAACTTGGTCTTTAGTCATAGAGTCTCACTGAAGGTACAAAACTTTCTGAAATACAGGTTCCATATGAACCAATAGATGACAAACACACAGAACTCAACAGCATCTTTGGAAGTTCTTAATCTAGTAATGGTTTGAGGAAGGTTTGCTTATTTGTTTTTGTTTCTTCCGTTTCTGTTTGTAAGTTATGGTTCCTTTGCATATTTAGTGTGACTTTTTCTTTTTAGAAATTTCTTGTATGTCCAAACATGTGAGTCTGAGTCTACATGTGTTACTCATTATTCTTCTTTTGACTTCTTTTGTTTGTTTCCTTGTTATTCTGTCCAATTCTGTCTTGTTTGGTTTTGTTTTAACTTATTTGATTTATTATTATTATTATTATTATTATTATTATTATTATTATTATTAAATGCCTGTTTGCTTTCTAATGAGAAACAGAATATTACAGATTTGGATGAAATGGGAGCTAGGGAGAATCATGGAGTAGTTTTAGGAGAAGAAACATCGAATAAATATAATGTATTTTTAAAAACAGCTTTAATAAAAACCTTGAAAAATAAAAAATAAACTGTTGATATATTGCTTATATTGATTTCTTAAACTAATTTTGAAAGATTTGCAAGCCCAGCATTTGGGAAGTAGGGTCAGAAAGATCATGAGTCAAAGAAATCCGCAACTGCATAAGTCTGAGGACAGTCTAGGACATATGAAACTGTCAGTCAAAAAACTTAATTTTGATTTTACATGTATCACTTTATCAAACTGTACTTCACACACACAAACACATATTCATTTTAAAATGAATACAATATTTTCGAGTGAGAAGTGTTACTTTAGATGTCATTTATCTTGGTTGGGGGGGGAGTGAGGGAGGGAGGGAGAGATGTTAAATTAGAACTAAGAAAGTTTCTCCCTAGTGCAAGAAGGTGTTGTGAAAGCTGCAGTGAAAGCTGTAGAGGGATAGAAAGCATCAAGGGTCTAATGTAGATGTGGCATTAAAATCAGAAGGACAGTGACCTATTCCTGTACCCCTGTGTAACTCTTTTTAAATAAACATCTAGTAGATGTCCAGACAGATTTCCTGCTTCTTATGTAAATGTGTGTGTGGTATGTGTGGGTGTTGTTGGGTTTTGTGTGCCTATGTGTTTGTGTGTGTGTGCGTGTGAGTTCATGGTGTGTGTATGTGTTGTGTGTATACGTACATGTGCGTAGTCTAATGCAAAATGGAATTGCTGATCACAAAGATAATTCTGTATAGAACTACAAAGTTTCTGTGATTAGGAGTAAGCCTTGCCAGATGATAAATGAAAATTCATGAGTATAATCACTGGTCTTTCACATTAGTGTTATGGAATTGCTTAATTTGTTGTTTTTATTTTCTATGTGATAAATTTTGTCACCTAAGAATTTGCATCATAAAATGAATTGCTTTTCAGTGTATTGGCATCTTTTCAATGTCACCAATGCCTTCATCTGCTATTTAAAAATCATCTTCTTTCCCCCCTTTCAGCCCCTTTGGGTTTTAGGGATGTTCTTTATTTATTTTTAGACATTTTAACATTTTCCTTTCCCAAGACATATTTTGGCATTGTTTCAGTGGCTCATTAGGGCCAATAACTTCTCTACAGTAACTATTTTATACTGTTTTAATTACAATTTTAGTTTCTTTTATGACAGACAATTACTCATGCAGACATGTCAGTTTAGCTACCATATTTAAGTGTTTTTAATTTTTAGACAAAGACTATTTTAGGGGGTAATTAATTATGCTTTCTAAATTGATGAAGTTGATGATGGTGATCTGTGTATTAATTCAATGCATTTTGGATATCTAGAAGACTAATAATTTTTGTTATTGTCAATATATTATATGCAGATTAGAAGAATATGAATAAAATAATTTTCTGCCTTCAAGAAATTCACATGCAAGAGAAGTCATGACAAGAAATAAAAATGCAGAAATATCTGGCACAAGATTCATGACATTTACAAATCACTCTGCTAACTTTTCTACATTTGGATATATGGTCTCATCCATAATCAGAAAAAGATCTTACATGGCTTCAATACTTGAGTTAAAATCGCCACTTTATTTAAAATGGTTTAGAATATGTTTCAGGATGTTTATATGAAAATATTTTCTTATGTACTTATGTACATACTCAAAAATATTGAAGATTAGTGTTGATAATCCAGTAAAACTTTGGCCAGTGTTAGTAAAACAGCTGTGAAATACTGGAGTCATTTTGGTGTTTGTTGTTAGTGAATAATTAAAGACTTGATTAGATAGGTCCATATGAATTTTTCATAAAAGCCACCCAGAAATCAAGATTCAATGATTAGTTTATAATCTATTTTAAAATGTGTTTGAATTCATATTTTAAAAGGGAAGGAATATAAAGAAAAAAGGAAAATAGTAATTATGCAATGGAAAAAGTTTATTCTATTAATTAATTTATTAATATTAGTTTTTAAAGACAAGTTAAAACTCATGAGAATTCGTGGTGGTCAACAATGCTGACCTTATATTTTATGATTTGCTATCAATTTCTTTGGTTAATTTAGATGATGTCATTAAGAAGAAGATATATTAAAATAAGTATCCAGAAGACAGGATAAATCTCATGGTCCAAGACAGTGTTTATTAAATTGATGATTTCTGACACTCAGACAGATTTCATCAAAATAATACTCAAGTAAAGTTTATTTAGATGCTTCAAACATTCATAGTGTTTTATTCCATTAACAAGTAGTGCCATTTACAAAATTAAAACTTATATTGATACAGCATGCTCGATGCTCTCACTATTACAGAATAAAATTCAGACATCTTGAAATTTACTTGAATAAATTTTGCTAAACATGCTATTACTAGGATAACAAGATAGAAACATAATAATAAAGTCAGTGAGCTGAAAATTTAAAGATATTTTTTCATATTGCATATGAAGTAATTTGCTAAGATAAACACTTTATTTTAATTAAATATGAATATGAATGAAATAATAATATCAGGCATAAGTCACCTTCATTATATTGTGACTTTTAGCATTTCTATAGCAACTATAGAATAGCAACTTTGTGGGCATAACTTTTGTGCACTGTGTAAAGTTTATCTTCGAGTTATTTACATGCTGATTTCTCTACCCTCACATCTTGTTTCAATTTTGTCATGGCACTGCAATGCTTATGTCAAGAATCTCCTTTTTCAAGTTTGTCTAAGCAATGCTTACCATTTACTCTCTTTCTTGTCAATAAGAGCTAATCACCCAGTGACTGTGCAGAAGAGAGAATAGAGCAGAACTTCTGCTAGCTAAGGGTAGGAGAGAGAGGGAAGAATAAAATAGGTTGAGTCATGAGAGAATAGACATGAGAGTTTAGCTGGAGTATGGAAGGCACTAAACACAAGGATTATGAGGATTTTGCCTGGGAGGTAGGTTAGCTTAGAGATTTAAAATAGATCAATGTCTTCTCAGGTATTGTGGTGAAGCTTGAAAACAAATATTGGTCTCTCTGTGTCATTATTGGGGAACTAACTAGGATAAACAACCACTGTATTAATTTACTGTGTACATTTATATTAAAATTACCATTTATGCAAGAGTTTCCTATACTCTCATGTAGAAAGGTTTACCTTGAATTTAAAGTAAATAAAGAAACTTAAATAATTGTCCTCACTAGTATTTCTGGAGATAGAGTTCTCTACCGCGTAAGATGGAATGAGATAGTTGGTGAAGAATAAGTTACTTATGAAAATAGTTCAATATTTTGAAGCACACCAGATTTTCTAATAAAGGAATTTGTAATAAGAACAAAATGATAACCCATTTCATTGTTAAAAATTAACTGAAATCAGAAATGTGTTGGGATCATGTTCTTTGTGGTCAATTATCAACCCAGTGTTCTTACACCTTCAGACTACCTATTTATTTTTCTATCTTCTTGAAAGGTGAAATTCCAATAAAATATTTTTTCAGATCATACAATGATTTCTTTTACTTGAGCTCAATTTAAATTTAAATGTTTTCATAGTGCATTGATTAATTCATTTAAAATTGGCATTAATTAATATAAAAATGCAGGTTTTTTCACATGATTCAAGTACCACCATATATATATATATATATATATATTTATATTTATATTTATATTTATATTTATATTTATATATATGTGTGTGTGTGTATGTGTGTATATATGTGTGTGTGTGTATGTGTGTATATATGTGTGTGTGTGTATGTGTGTATATATATATGTGTGTGTGTATATATATATATATATATATACATATATATATGTGTGTGTGTGCAACATCATACAAACTGAGCAGATTATATTTAGAAATATACATAGCCATATATATAGGCAATTAAAAGCAAGAAAAAAATGAGGCCATTAATTTGAAAGAAGAATGAAGAGGGTGATTTGGGATGCTTTGAAGAGAAAAGTGAAGATAGAAGTGATTTTATTTTATTCTCCAAAATAAAATTAGAAAACACTAAGAAAATATTCTAGATCATAATCAATGAAATATTTTAATGTAAATTTAAGAAAGTTTAGTAAGCTCACTTTTAAATAAATACTGTCAAAATAACCCTATGTTTTGGAAAACTTTTGGGGTTGAAATGAACACATTTGTGTCAGAAATGTGTGTTAGAAGTTCTATAGAAATTTTATTACCAGATCTACTTTTTGTCATTGCTATCAATTATATTTTGAGCAACTGGGATTTCTTTTAAGACAATCTATGCAAATAAATAACTTTATTTTTTATAACCTTTATATTTAAAGGTGGTGAAGAATAATTTCAGAGAGCCACCCTCAAAAAATAAGAGCATTTATGCCAATCAAGTTCTGAAGCTATTCTTTTCAGGAATTGAATTTATTGAAGTAACAAAAAAACAATCTTCTGAATAAGGACTAAATGTGGATACTCTTTGATTTTCATTTTATTTTTATTTATTAAGCATACATTCTTTAAATAACTAATATGTTTTTCTTTATCCATCCATAATATAGATTATCTTCATAAGTAACATATAAACACAATAATACATATTCATGAATTTAAGCACACACCAAAAGAATTTTCAGGAAAATGAACATATACATGTTATTTAATATATTTGTGATGAGAAGAATAAAATAAGATAAAATACAGTTTGACATATTGGGAAATAGAAATTTAAAGAAATAGAACAATGTTCTTAATATTAAACAAGTAAGTAATGCTAATTTGTATTTAAAACCTATGTTCACTTTAAACCCAAAGGGACCATTTTGGATCACTAAGTACATCTGCTATGGTATAAATAAAATATTGGTGCTTTAAATTTTAGTTATGTATATATTTAATGCTTTAAGGCAAGGTCTCACATAATCCAGACTAGTCTCACATTTGCTGTGCAGCTGATGATGGCCTTGAACTATTCATCTACCTACTTCTGCCTCTCAAGCATAGATATCATCAGCCAGCCTGAGTCACCAAGTCCTGAAACTATATACTTCTTTTATCATCTTAAATTTTCTGTTTTATTAAGGCATTGCTACTATTACATTTCACTTCTTCAAAAAGAATGCTTGCAGAATAATCTATTTAGTATTTTCTAAATATCTGAGTGAAAATTGTTTAGAAATTCCAAATATTGAAAAAAGAATGTAACTGGGTACCTTAACTCCTTGTATTTCATCAGTACACATGTGTGATATATTAGTTACTTTTCTGTTGTTATGATAGAATGCCATGGCTCAAAGCAACTTGAAGAAGTGTTTATCTTAGCTGATGATTTCAGAAGTATAGATTCTATAATGAACGGCAACAGGTAAGAAAAGCAGGAAGCAAGAGACAACATGGCTGTATAAATTTTGAGCCACACACAGAAAGCAAACAGATAGGAAATGGGAGTTGGGTGAGGCTATTAATTCTCTAACATGGTTCACAGTGACAAATTCCTTAAGCGAGTCTGCTCACCTGGAAAGTTCCATAATTGTCCAAAGTACCACCAACTGAGCATCACTGAAATGAATGAGTCAATAGAAGATATTTTTCTTTCAGCCACTACATGTGAAAATATCACAGTGTACATCATAAACAGGTACCATTATTATGTCACGAAAGTCTTTAAAAGAATACGGAAGTAAAAGACTTGCAATTCTGATATGATCAGTATTTGTTGTGAGCTTACCCATTACCACACTGTAACATAATTATATAAGTATGAGGTAATATTTAACAGAATTATTAAAACTTGCCAATTTCCCCTGCCTGCCTAGTCTTCTGAGGCATACCTAGCTTCCCTGATCAGCCTGCTATTCCTCAAAACATCTAGTGTTCAATCACCTTGCTGTCCATCCTCCCAAAGGACAGGCTGAAATGGAACCACACAGGTTATGATACTATTCATGCATCCATTTCCTCCCCCACCAAATCCTCTTGGCCATGCCTAGCTGAACTAAGTGGCCTGCTGTCCACCTGGGATTTCATTGCCCAATCACCTCTCTACCTGTATCCCACTTGAATCCTCTTACTCAAGCATAAATCAAACTGCTGGAAGACTTGGACTGTCCACTGAGTTCCATTGTCCAGACCAAGGATATCTACCAGAGGCATGCTACACTAGGATCATTGAAGTTAGGTCCCCTCCCAACACCTGCTACAACAGGAATATCCAGGGACAACTGGATAGCTAAAGCCCCTGGAAAAAAAACAATAATCAAAAGCCAGGGAAGTGTGACACCTTCAGAGTACAGCTACCCTATAACTGCAAGCCCTGGATATGCTAACACAAACAAACAACAAGAAAATAGCCTCAAATACAATTTTATAGAGATGATAAAGGCCTTTGAAAAATAAATGAAAAAATTCCTTTAAAAATACGGGAAAATACAATCAGAAGGTAGAGACCTGTAAAGAACAAACAGTTAAAATCCTAAAAGAAAGACAGGAAAATTCAATTAAACAGGTGAAGGAAATAAATAAAACCATTCAAGCCTTGAAAATGGAAGTAGAAGCAATAAGGGAAGTGTAAACTGAAGAAATCCTGGAGATGGTAGACATAGAGCAGAGAGAAGGAACAACAGATGCAAGCATCACTAACAGAATACAAGATAAGGACTAGAGACTCTCAGGTGTAGAAGATACAATAGAAAAAATCGATACATCAGTCAAAGAAATTTTTTTTTGCTCTTTTTTTTTTTTGTATTTTTGAGACAGGGTTTCTCTGTGTAACCCCGGCTGTCCTGGAACTCACTCTGTAGACCAGGCTGGCCTCGAACTCAGAAATCCGCCTGCCTCTGCCTCCCAAGTGCTGGGATTACAGACGTGCACTACCACCACCCGGCCAGTCAAAGAAATTTTTAAATGGAAAAATCTCCCAACCAAAAACATCCAAGAAATCTGGGATACCACAAAAAGCCCTAATGTAATGATAGATGTATAGTCCCAGTCCCAAGAATAGAAAATGTTTTCAGCAAAATCATAGAAAAAACTTCCCAGAGCATAAGCAATTGGTGTTCTGTTTAGGAACTTTCCCCCTGAGCCAATGTCCTCAAGGGTCTTCCCCAGTTTCTTTTCTATTAATTTTAGTGTATCTGGTTTTATGTGGAGGTCCTTGATCCACTTGGACTTGAGCTTAGTACAAAGAGATAAGAGTGGATCAATTCTCATTCTTCTGCATGTTGACCTCCAGTTGAGCCAGCACCATTTGTTGAAAGGGCTATCTTTTTTCCACTGGATGTTTTTAGCTCCTTTGTCGAAGATCAATTGGCCATAGATGTGTGGGTTTACTTCTGGGTCTTCAATTCTATTGCATAGATCCACCTCCTTGTCACCGTACCAATACCAATGCAGTTTTTAACACTACTGCTCTGTAGTATTGCTTGAGGTCTGGGATACTGATTCCCCCAAAAGTTGTTATGCTCTAAGATCAAGAATAAACAAATGGGACCTCATGAAATTACAAAGTTTCTGTAAGGCAAAAGACACTGTCAAAAGGACAAATCGGCAACCAACAAATTGGGAAAAGATGTTTACCAGCCCTACATCTGACAGAAGGCTAATATCCAATGTATACAAAGAACTCAAGATGATAGAGACCCCAGAAAACCAAATAACCCATCCAAAAATGGGGTACAGAGCTAAACAAAGACTTTTCACCTGATGAAATTTGGATGGCTGAAGAACACCTTAAAATATGTTCAACATCATTAGTCATTAGAGAAATATAAATCAAAACAACCCTGAGAATTCACCTCACACCTGTCAGAATGACTAAGATTAAAAACTCAGGAGAAATCAGGTGTTGGCAAGGATGTGGAGAAAGAGGAACACTCCTACACTCTTGGTGGGGACTGCAAACTGGTACAACCACTCTGGAAATCAGTCTGGTGGTTCCTCAGAAAACTGGACATGATACTTCCGGAGGACCCAGCCATACCACTCCTGAGCATATACCCAGAAGATTCCCCAGCATGCAATAAGGATACATGTTCCACTATGTTTATAGCAGCCTTATTTATAATAGCCAGAAGCTGGAAAGAACCCACATGTCCTTCAATGGAGGAATGGATCCAAAAAATGTGATATATATATATATATATATATATATATATATATATGTGTGTGTGTGTGTGTGTGTGTGTGTGTGTGTGTGTATACACACACACATACAATGGAATACTATTCAGCCATTAGAAACAATGAATTTATGAAATTCTTAGAGAAATGGATGGAGCTGGAGAACATCATACTAAGTGAGGTAACCCAGTCTCAAAAGAATACCCATGGTATGCACTCACTGATAAGTGGATATTAGCCTAGACTCTTGGGACACCAAAGACACAATTCACATACCAAATGATGTCTGACAAGAAGAAAGGAGTTGACACTGTTGCTGGAAAGGTTCAAAGCATCAGTGTAGGGGAATAACAGAACAGGGAAATGGGAAGGAGTGGATGAGGGATCAGGGGGAGGGAAAAGGGCATGTGGGACCTTTGGAGGTCCAGGAACCAGAAAAGGGGAAATGAAATGTAAATATAGAATATATCCAATTAAAAAATGAAAAAAATTTAAAAAAAGAAAAAACTTCCCAACCTAAGGAAAGAGATACTTATAAATATACCAAAAGCTTATAGAATTCCAATTTGAATGAAGAAGAAAAGAAAATCCTCAAGACACATGATATCAAAACACAAAATCTTCCAAGCAGCAAAATAATATTAAAAAATGCAAGGGAAAAGGGCCAGGTAACATACTAAGTCAGACCTATCAGAATTCTAGCTTACTTCTCAATGGAGACTATAAAAGCCAGAAGTTATCTGGACAGTTATCTTGCAATCTCTAAAATTATCACAGATGTCAACTCAGACTACTGTACCAGCAAAACTCTCAGTCACCATAGATGAAGAAAACAAGATGATTCAAGACAAAACTAAATTTAAGGGTTATCTATCCACAAATCTAGCCTACAGATAATGCCTGAAGGAGAACTCCAACACAATGAGGATAGTTATACCCCCCACAAGAAATAAGTAATCCCATATTAACAAAAATAAAAAGGGAAACACACACACACAAACACACACGCACGCACGCACACACACATGTATACACTACAACCATTATCAAAATAAAAGAAAATAACATTACTGGTCATTAATATTTCTCAACATTAGTAGAGTCAGTTCCCCAATAAAAAGATACAGGTTAACAGAATGGATCCATCATTCTGCTGCATACATGTAACACACTTCAGTAATAAAGGTAGGCATTACCTTAGAGTAAAGGTCTGGAAAAAGTTTTCTGAGCAAATAGATCAATCCAAATTAACCAAAGAAAAGATGTGGAAGGACACTCCATACTCATCAAAAAAAGAAAGAAAGAAAGAAAGAAAACCTACCTAGATGATATTGTAATTCTGAACATCTACACTGCAAACACAAGGGCATCCACATTTGTAAAATAAATACTGCTAAAGCTCAACTCTCACATTGAACCCACACATTAAGAGTGCAAGAATTCTACCCTCACCCAAAGACAAGGCATGAAAACAAAAACTACACAGAGCAATAATGAGAATAGCCAACATTATGAATCAAATGGACCTAAAAGATATATACAGAATATTTTACACAAACACAAAAGAATATACCTTCTTTTCAGAACCTAATAGAACATTCTCAGAAACTTACCATATTTACAAAGCAAGCCTCAACAAAGACCAGAAATATCACCTTGTATCCTATCAGACTACCATAGATTGAAGCTGGACTTCAACATCAACAGACACATCAGAAAGCCTATACACTCATGGAAACTGAATATCTCCCTATTCTGTGATCAGCAAGTCACCGAAGAAATGAATAGTGAAATTAAAGACTAGTTGGAACTCAATAAAAATGAAGGCACAACATACCCAAATTTATGGGACATAGTGAAAGTGGCTCTAGGAGGAGAGTTTAGAGCACTAAGGGACTTCAAAAAAAATTAGAAAGTTCTCATATCAGTTTAAAATTATATCAGAAAGCTGTAGAAAAGAAGAAAAAGCGAAGAAGAAGAAGAAGAAGAAGAAGAAGAAGAGGAGGAGGAGGAGGAGGAGGAGGAGGAGGAGGAGGAGGAGGAGGAAGAAGAAGAAGAAGAAGAAGAAGAAGAAGAAGAAGAAGAAGAAGAAGAAGAAGAAGAAGAAGAAGAAAACACACCCAAGAAGAGTAGGTGGCAAAAAATAAACAAAATCAGGGCTGAAATAAATTAGAAATAATCAAGGGAACCTGTATCTGTTCTTTAAGAAAATCAACAAGACAGAGAAAACCTTGGCCAAATAAAGTAAAAGAAAGAAAGTATCCATATGGACAAAATCAGAAATGAAAACAGAGACTTAACACCAGACAATGAGGAAATTCAAAGGATCATTAGATCTTTCTTCAACAAGCTGTATTCCACAAAATTCGAAACTCTAAATGAAATAAACCACTTACCAAAGTTAAATCAAGATTAAGTAAATATTTAAACAGCCCTATGGCCATAAGAAAATAAAAGCAGTTGCTAAAAATCTCCCTATGAATACAAAACAAAAACAAAAACAAAAAAACAAAAAACCCACCCAGTAAAAGCATTAACTTTTACTAAACATTCAATGAAGAGTTATTACCAATACACCTCAATCTATTCCACAAAAGACAAACAAAATGAATACTTCCAGAATCATTCTGTGGCCACAGTCACCAAATAATTGAATGACACAAAGACTCAAATAAATGATTTTCAGACCTATACCTCTTATGAACATTGATGCAAAAATACTCAATAAAATACTGGCAAACCTGAATCCAGGAACATACCAAAACCGTCCTGTACCATGGTCAGGTAGGCTTCATCCCAGGGGTGCAGGGATCCTTCAATATATGAAAATACTTCTATGTAATTCACTATATAAACAAATTCAGAAATTTGGTACATGAAAATCAGGTACATTAGATGCTGAACAAGTCTTTGACAAAATCCAAAACCCCTTCATGTTAAAAGTCTTAGATCGGGCAAACAAGCTGCATACCTAAACATAATCAAAGCAATATATAGCTAGGCAATAGCCAACATCAAATTAAATAAACGGGAGTTTAAAGTAATTCCACTAAAATCAGGGACCAGCCAAGGCAACCAACTCTCCTTTATCTATTCAACATAGTACTTCAAGTTATCGATAGCTCACAATGACAACTAAAGAAGATCAATAGGATGCAAGAGAAGAAGTTAAAATATTGCTGTTTACAGATGATATGATAGTATTCATAAGAGGTTACCAAAATTCTACCTACAGCTGACAAACACCTTCAGCAAAGTGGCTGTCCACAAAATTAAAAAAATAAATCAATAGCCCTCCCTTTTACAAACAACAAATAGGAGAGAAAAATAGGGAAGCAACACCTTTTATAATAGTAACAAATAATATAAAATATCTTGGTGTAACTCTAAAGAAACAAGTAAAAAAACGGTGGGACAAGAAGTATAAGTCTCTGAAGAAAGGAATTGAAGAAGACATCAGAAGTTGGATAGATCTCCAATGTTCATGAATCAGTAGGATTAACATAGTAAAAATGGTCATTTTACAAAAAGCAATCTACATATTCAATGCAATCCTCATCAAAATTTCAAGGTAACTCTTACAGGCATTGAAAGATCAATTCTCACCTTCATACAGAAATACAAAACACCTAAGTTAGCTAAAATAGGGCTGAGCAATAAAGGAACTTACAGTGGTATCATCATCCCTGACCTCAAGCTCTTCTACAGAGCAATAGTAATAAAAGAAGCATAGTATTGGTATAGAAACAAACAGGTTAAACAATGAAATAGAAGCAAAGACTCTGAAGTAAACCCACACATCTATGGACAAAGAAGGCAAAACCTTATAATGGAAAAAAGAAAGCAACTTCAACAAACACTTCTGGTCTAACTGGATGTCTGCATGTCAAAAATGCAAATAAATCCATATTTATCATGTTGCACAAAACTGAAATCCAAGTGGTTCAAAGACCTCAACATAAAACCAGATAAACTAAATATAATAGAACAGAAAGTGGAAAATAGCCTTAAACTTATTGGTACAGGGGATTTTCTGAATAGAACACTAATGGCTAAGGTTTCAAGATCAACAATTGACAAATGGAACTTCATGAAACTTAAAAGCTTCTGCAAGGCAAAGAACACTGTCAATTTAACAAAACAACAGCCTACAGATTTGGGAAGGATCTTTACCAACACTACATCCAACAGAGGGCTAATATCCAAAATGTATTAAGAACTCAAGCAATTAGATAGAAACAATCCAAACAACCCAATTAAAAACAGGGTACAGAGTTAAACATAATTCCCAAGCAAGGAATCATGAAAGGCCAAGAAGCACTTAGATAAATGTTCAGAGTCCTTAGTCATCAGGCAAATGCAAATCAAAATGACTCTGAGATTCCATCTTACCCCATCAAAATGGCTAGGATCAAAACCTCAAATGATAGCACATGCTGCCAAGGATATCGGGTAAGGGGAACACTCATCCATCACTTGTGGTACTGCAAACTGGTACAACCACTCTGGAAATCAATCTGGCAGTTACTTAGATTTTGGGAATAGTTATTGCTCAAGACCCAAATACTGGGAATATACTCAAACTCCATTATGCTACAGGGGACCCTTGCTCAACCAAGTTCATAGCAGCTTTATTTGTAATCACTAGAAACTGGAAACAACTTGTATGTTCCCTGACTATAAAATGGATAAAGAAAATGTGGTTTATCTACACAGTGGAATATTATTCAGCTATTAAAAACAAAGACATGATGAATTTTGCAGACAAATGGTTAGAACTTGAGAATATCATCCTTAGTAAAGTAATGCAGACCTAAAGTGACAAACATGCTAATGTGCTTACTTATAAGTGAATATTAGCCAGAAAATACAGGGCACACACTCAACAGACTCAAAGATGTGAAAAAAGAGGGAAGGCCCAAAGGTGGATGCTTGAATCTGACTTAGAAGGGAGAATAAAATAGTCATAAGGGGGCAGATGGAAGGAGAGACCTGAGTTCAAGAGGGCATGTGAGGAGTTTCAGGACCAGGTGTGGGGAGATATGGGAGAGAGGGCTAGACGGCCAGCAAAAAGAATGGAAATCTGCAGCTGTTGGGGAATGGGTGGGTTGGGAGCTTCTTGAAGACATGCCAGAAAACTGGGATTGTGGAGTCTCCTAGGAGTCAGTAAATGGTGGTGAACTTAGCTGAGAACCCTAGCAGGGGCGATATGAAACCTGAAGAGTACACCTCCTGTAGTCATGCAGGATGCTCAGTAGAGGAATAAGGACATGAACATACCCATGAAACTCTCAACCCAAACATTTTTCTATTTATATGGAGCGGAGCCTGAGAGAATGGCCAACAAATAATCAACCAATTCAATACCCATCCTATGGCAAGTATCAATCCCTGACAATATTAATGATACTCTGTTATACTTGTAGATGGGAGCCTAGCATTACTGTCTTCTTAGAGGCTCAACCCAGCAGCTGACTGAATAGATATGCAAGGCCAGGAGCCAAACACTGGACAGAGCTGGAACACTTACAGAAGAATAGAAGAAAGGATTGAAGCTCCGAAGGGGAGAGGAACTCCACAGGAAGACCAAGTGACAATTAATCTGGACACTGAGGGCTCTCTGAAACTGAAACACCAACGAAAAGAGAATACAAGGGCTGTACCTAGGGTTCCCACATATATGTAGCAGCTTGCTATTCAGGTAGGTCCCCCAACACATGGATCAGGGACTCTCCCTGAATATGTTGCCTATCTGTGGAGTACACTCCCCTAATTGGACTACCTTCCCTGGCCTAGTGGGAGAGGAATCACCTATCCCTGTAGAATCTTGATGGTTGGGAGGATACCCAGAGGTTCCCTGAGCCCTCTGAGAAGAGAAGAGAAGGGGAGTATGGCAGGAGGGACTGCGAGGAGACACTGGTAGAGGAGGCCAGTATTCAGGATCCAACATGAATAATAATAATAATACAATAAGAAATATTTAAAATTTGCAATGCCACTAATATTTTGCTTAATTTGAACCATCCTATCAGTCTGACAAAAAGAATAATTTATAACAAATATTCTAAATCTTAAACTTTTATTTATAGTTCACTTTTGTGGAAAACACAGGATAAAGTTCTGATGCTTTTAGAAAAACAGCATGTTACAATGTGCTTTATAGCTGAATATGCATTAGATATTGTACCTGGAAGAATAATTCTCTCCTAAAATATAAAATAATTTTGCTTTTTAGTGATTATCAAAAAATGTCCAATACATTCTAAAGAATGTATGGACAGCAAAACTTATATAGTTGCATTTCCTTAAACATGTCAGCTAACTACTTGCTGTGATCAATAAACAATTTGTGCTGTATAGGCATCAACATGAGTTATTTTACTGCAAGTTCTAGGTGGAATTTCTAAAGTCGTTCTTTAAATTTCAAAGGTCCTCACATTGTACTAAAGTTTATCTTCTTATTTTTTGACCCTTGAGTTCAACTAATATTATATTAACTTCAAACTATAAATATAATTACAATTTTCTCAAAGATAGCAGAGAATGGTTATATGCAGTTTATAAATGGAAACTAATGAGACCACTCAAGTTAGTTCTGGATAAGGTATTGTGGTTTCTCTTTTGTCTTCGCACTGGGGAAAGCTGTTATCAATGTGCCTTTGGTTCTCTGTCTTAGAGTAAAAATGAATGTCCTCAGGAGCCATTTATTATTAAATAACTGAAGAAAATTAGTTGCAGCAATTCTGCACTTAGGAACTGTAGTTACTTGGGAAGTCTTTGTCTTTATCTGAAATTCAGTTTGTGGGGAAAAAAAACGCCAAGAAAAATTTTTTATCCTTTAAATTCATTTTCAGACTCTAGTATTATGCAAGGGAAGGAAGAACATCTCCCATGGAACTAAGAATATTAGGTTTTTTTTAAATTAAACTGCTAGGTAATTAGATATGAAGAGGAATGTAAGAGAATGTGTGTGTGGGAAAAGAACAGGTTGAGCAGAGAGAATTAGATCAAGAGAAGGATAAGCAAACAGGACTAGGCAGCAGTCACTACATCTTGGGAAATAACACAATGGTGATTCTTGAAGCATTATTTACTTTTTTTTAAATTTTTTTTTATTTTCTATATTCTATGTTTACATTCCAAAGGCTTTCCCCTTTCCCAGTTCCCACCCACCATAGTTCCCATAGTTCCTCTCCCCCCCCCAACTGTTCCCCAATCATTCCCCTCCCCCCTCGGTTTCTTTACTAAACTGGATGCAATCTTTACAGGCCCAGGGTCCTCTCCTTTCTTCTTCTTGGGAATCATTTGACTTGCTATTTGTGTCTTGAGTATTTAGGGCTTCTGGGCTCATTAATATCCACTTATCAGTGATTGCATTTCATGTGCATTCTTTTGTGATTGGGTTAATTCACTCAGGATGATATTTTCCACGTCTAACCATTTACCTACAAATTGCATGAATTCATTATTTTTAATTGCTGAGTAGTATTCCATTGTATAAATATACCACATTTTCTGTATCCATTCCTCCTTTGAGGGATATTTGGGCTCCTTCCAATTTCTGGCTATTATAAACAAGGCTGCTATAAACATAGTGGAGCATGTGTCCTTATTGCATGCAGGGGAATCCTCTGGGTATATGCCCAGGAGTGGTATGCCAGGGTCCTCTGGAAGTGACATGTTCAATTTTCTGAGGAACCGCCAAACTGATTTCCAGAGTGGTTTTACCATTTTGCAATCCGACCAACAGTGGAGGAGTGTTCCTCTTTCTCCACATCCTAGCCAGCACTTGTTGTCTCTTGAGTTTTTAATCTTAGCCATTCTGACTGGTGTGAGGTGGAATCTCAGGGTTGTTTTGATTTGCATTTCCCTGATGACTAATGATGTTGAACATCTCTTAAGATGTTTCTCGGCCATCCGAATTTCTTCTGGTGAAAATTCTTTGTTTAGCTCTGTGCCCCATTTTTTCATAGGGTTATTTGTTTCTTTGCGGTCTAACTTCTTGAGTTCTTTGTATATATTGGATATTAGCCCTCTGTCAGATGTGGAGTTGGTGAAGATCTTTTCCCACTTTGTTGGTTGCCATTTTGTCATTCTGACAGTGTCCTTTGCTTTGCAGAAACTTTGTAATTTTATGAGGTCCCATTTGTTGATTCTTGATCTTAGAGCATAAGCTAATGGTGTTCTGTTCAGGAACTTTTCCCCTGTGCCCAAGTCCTCCAGGGTCTTCCCAAGTTTCTTTTCTAATAGTTTCAGTGTGTCTGGTTTTATGTGGAGGTCCTTGATCCACTTGGAGTTGATCTTAGTGCAAAGAGATAAGAGTGGGTCAATTAGCATTCTTCTGCATGTTGACTTCCAGTTGAACCAGCACCATTTGTTGAAAAGGCTATCTTTATTCCACCGGATGGTTGTGGCTCCTTTATCAAAGATCAAGTGACCATAAGTCTGTGGGTTAATTTCTGGGTGTTCAATCCTTTCCCATTGATCTGCTTGCCTGTTGCTATACCAATACCATGCAGTTTTTAACACAATTGCTCTGTAGTACTGCTTGAGGTCAGGGATATTGATTCCCCCAGAAGTCCTTTTATTGTTGAGAATAGTTTTAGGTATCCTGGGTTTTTTGTTGCTCCAGATGAATTTGAGAATTGCTCTTTCTAGATCTATGAAGAATTGAGTTGGGATTTTGATGGAGATTGCAATGAATCTGTAGATTGCTTTTGGCAAGATAGCCATTTTTACTATATTGATCCTGCCAATCCAGGAGCAAGAAATATTTTTCCATCTTCTGAGGTCTTCTTCGATTTCTTTCTTCAAGGACTTGAAGTTCCTGTTGTACAGATCTTTCGCTTGTTTGGTTAGAGTTATGCCAAGATACTTTATGTTGTTTGTGGCTATTGTGAAGGGTGTTATTTCCCTAATTTCTTTCTCTGCCAGCTTGTCCTTTGAGTACAAGAAGGCCACTGACTTGCTTGAGTTAATTTTATAACCTGCCACTTTGCTGAAGTTGTTTATCAGCTGTAGAAGTTCTCTGGTGGAGTTTTTTGGGTCGCTTAGGTAAACTATCATATCGTCTGCAAATAATGATAGTTTCACTTCTTCCTTTCCAATTTGTATCCCTTTGACTTCCTTATGTTGTCTAATTGCTCTTGCTAGAACTTCAAGTACTATATTGAAAAGATATGGAGAGAGAGGGCAGCCTTGTCTAGTCCCTGATTTTAGTGGGAATGCTTCAAGTTTCTCTCCATTTATTTTGATGTTGGCTACTGGTTTGCTGTAGATTGCTTTTACTATGTTTAGGTATGGGCCTTGAATTCCTGCTCTTTCCAAGACTTTTAGCATGAAAGGATGCTGAATTTTGTCGAATGCTTTTTCAGCATCTAATGAGATGACCATGTGGTTTTTTTCTTTCAGTTTGTTTATGTAGTGGATTACATTGATGGATTTCCGTATATTGAACCATCCCTGCATCCCTGGGATGAAGCCTACTTGATCATGGTGGATGATCATTTTGATGTGCTCTTGGATTCGGTTAGCAAGAATTTTATTTAGTATTTTTGCATCTATATTCATAAGAGAAATTGGCCTGAAGTTCTCTTTCTTTGTTGGATCTTTTTGTGGTTTAGGTATTAGCGTAATTGTGTCTTCGAAGAATGAGTTGGGCAGTGTCCCTTCTGTCTCTATTTTGTGGAATAGTTTGAAAAGTATTGGTGTTAAGTCTTCTTTGAAGGTCTGGTAGAATTCTGCACTAAAACCATCTGGTCCTGTACTTTTTTTGGTTGGGAGACTTTCTATAACCCCTTCTATTTCTTTAGGGGTTATGGGAATATTTAGCTGATCTACTTGATGCTGATTTAATTTTGGTATTTGATATCTGTCTAGGAAATTGTCCATTTCCTCCAGATTCTCCAGTTGTTTTGAGTATAGACCTTTGTAGTAGGATCTGATGATCTTTTGAATTTCCTCAGTTTCTGTTGTTATGTCCCCCTTTTCATTTCTAATTTTGTTAATCTGTATACTGTCTCTGTGTCCTTTGGTTAGTCTGGCTAAGGGTTTATCTATCTTGTTGATTTTCTCAAAGAACCAGCTCCTGGTCTTGTTGATTCTTTGTATGGTTTTCTTTGTTTCTATTTGATTGATTTCAGCCCTGAGTTTGATGATTTCTTGTCTTCTACTCCTCCTGGGTGAATTAACTTGTTTTTCTTCCAGGGCTTTAAGGTGTGCCATTAAGCTGCTAGTATATGCTCTCTCCAGTTTCTTTTTGGATGCACTTAGAGCTATGAGTTTTCCTCTTAGCACTGCTTTGATTGTGTCCCATAGATTTGGGTAGGTTGTACCTTCATTTTCATTGAATTCTAAAAAGTCTTTGATTTCTTTTTTTATTTCTTCCTTGACCAAGGTGTCATTGAGTAGAGTATTGTTCAGTTTCCATGTGTATGTGGGATTTCTGTTGTTTTTGTTGTTATTGAAGACCACTCTTACTCCATGGTGATCTGATAGGAGGCATGGGATTAGCTCGATCTTCTTGTATTTGTTGACATCTGTCTTGTGACCAATTATATGGTCTATTTTAGAGAAGGTACCATGTGGAGCTGAGAAAAAGGTATATTCTTTAGCTTTAGGATGAAATGTTCTATATATATCTGTTAAATCCAATTGGTCCAGAGTTTCAATTAGTTTCACTGTGTCCCTGTTTAGTTTCTGCTTTCCTGAATGCTCCATTGAGGAGAGTGGAGTGTTGAAGTCACCCACAATTATTGTGTTAGGTGTAATGTGTGCTTTAAGCTTTAGTAAGGTTTCTTTTACGAATGAGGGTGCCCTTGCATTTGGAGCATAGATGTTCAGTATTGAGAGCTCTTCCTGGTGGATTTTCCCTTTGGCCAGCAAGAAGTGACCTTCTGAGTCTCTTTTGATGATTTTAGGTTGGAAGTCAATTTTATCTGATATTAGAATGGCTACTCCAGCTTGTTTCCTGAGACCATTTGCTTGTAAAATTGTCTTCCAGCCTTTTACTCTAAGGCAGTGTTTGTCTTTGACACTGAGATGTGTTTCCTGTATGCAGCAAAATGTAGGGTCCTGTTTCCGTATCTAGTCTGTTAATCTATGTCTTTTTATTGGGGAATTGAGTCCATTGATGTTAAGAGATATTAAGGAATAGTAATTATTTCCTCCAGACAGTTTTGAAATTATATTTATTTATTTTATTTATTTTTTTATATTCGAGAGATTACCTTCTTTTGGGTTTGATGAGAGGAGGTTTCTATCTTGCTTCTTCCCGGGTGTAGTTTCCGTCCTTGTCTTGGTGTTTTCCCCATATTATCCTTTGTAGGGCTGGATTTGTTGAAAGATATCGTGCAAATTTGTTTTTGTCATGGAATACCTTGATGTCTCCATCTATGGCGATTGAGAGCTTTGCTGGGTAAAGTAGTTTTGGCTGAAGTTTGTGTTCTCTTAGAGTTTGCATTATATCTGCCCAGGATCTTCTAGCTTTCATGGTCTTAGGTGAGAAGTCTGGTGTTATTCTGATAGGTCTTCCTTTATAAGTTACTTGGCCTTTTTCTCTTGCTGCCTTTAATATTCTTTCTTTGTTTAGTACATTTGGAATTTTGATTATTATGTGACGGGATGTATTTCTGTTCTGATCCAGTCTGTTTGGGGTTCTGTATGCTTCTTGTATATTCATGGGCATTTCTCTCTTTAGGTTGGGGAAGTTTTCTTCCATAATTTTGTAGAAGATATTTGCTGGCCCTTTAACTTGTACGTGTTCATTCTCGTCTATACCTATAATCCTTAGGTTTGGTCTTCTCATTGTGTCCTGGATTTCCTGGATGTTTTGGGTTACAGCCTTTTTGCATTTAGTATTTTCTTTGACTGTTGAATCAATGGTTCCTATGGTATCTTCGGCTTCTGATATTCTGTCTTCTATCTCTTGTATTCTATTGTTGATATTTGCATCTATGGCTCCTGATTTCTTCCCAAGGTTTTCTATCTCCAATGTTGTCTCCCTCTGCGATTTCTTAGTTGTTTTTACTTCTGTTTTTAGTACCTGGATGGATGTGCTCAGATTTTTCGCTTGCTTGATTGTGTTTTCATGTATTTCTTTAATAGATTTTTGTGTTTCCTCTTTCATAGCTTCTACTTGTTGGCCCACGTTCTTCTGTATTTCTTTAAGTGATTTTTGTCTTTCCTCCTTATTGTCTTCTTCTTTTTGATCCATCTTCTCCTGCATTTCTTGAAGTGATTTTTGTATTTGCCTTGTAAAGGCTTCTAACTTTTGATCCATTTTCTCCTGTATTTCTTTACGAGATTTTTCTATGTGTTCAGCTACCAGCATCCTGACCAGTGATTTTATATCCAAGTCTTGTTTTTCTGGTGTTTTGGGGTATCCAGGGCTTCCTGTTGTTGGCGAACTGGGTTCAGATGCTGTCATGTTGCCTTGATTTCTGTTAGTGACATTCCTTCATTTACCTTTTGCCATCTGGTTATTTCTGGTGTTAGTTGACCTTGTTGTCACTGGCTGGTGTTTGAATCTCCTGTGAGGCTGGGCTTACCTGTTGTTTCTCTACTGGTGGTTATGCGTGATTGCTGCTCAACGGGATCACGAGCTGGCTGCCACCCGCTGACTTTGTGCACGGCCTGAGGTCTCCGGGAAGTGTGGGGGAGTGCAGCAGAGCCTTGGCAGGCGCTGCTTGGCCTGCCTAGTAGCGAGAGCCTAGCAGATCCCCCCACGTGGTAGCCCCTGATGGAATCTGTCTACCTGTGCCTTTCCAGCTGTGTTCTGGTTGCAATATGTAGGCCTGCTGCTATCGCTGGTCCGGGGTCCTGGGGAGCTGGGTGGTTCCGGCTGCCTCGGTGCACAGCCTAAGCTCACAGGGACTTGCTGCAGAGCCTAGGCGCCTGGGCCCGCCTGTGGGCGAGAGCTTAGCAGCTCTCCCTGCTCTAGCCCCAGACGGAGTCTCTACCTGCACCTTTCCAGCTGTGTCCTGGTTGCAATATGGAGGCCTGCCGCTATCGCTGGTCCTCACTCTTCTTAATAATCAAGAGTTGTTGCTTATCCTGGTTCCGCCGGCAGGTTCTGAGCACCTGGCAAGCTGGCTAGGTCTGGCTGACCTGCTACCGGCTGGATGGGAAGCTGCAGACAAGATGGCGCATTATTTACTTTTTTAAATTTACTAGCATAATAATTTTATTAATAACTACCCATAAGCCATAACAAACCAAGTGTCCATAAGAAGATTCAAGAATAAAGAAATTATGATTCATGCATTCATTGATACAGTTCACTGATTAATAAATGTACTTCTGTAATATAAAAAACTTGTATTTGATGACTTAGAGAGGTGTTAAAATATTTTCAATACATCAAATACTGAAATATATAACACAATTCCAGTACAAATTTAATATAAAATATATATTAAGTATTCCAGTTAATTATATTCTATTAAAGGATAATTTTTGAGTCAGAAAACTACTGATGATTATTTAATCAAACTATTTTGTTTCTTTACATTCCAAAAGTTGTCCCTCTTCCTTGAGCCCCCTGCCCAAATTCTTTACTTCATCCCTCCTCCTTGGCCTCAGAGAGGGTGCTCCTCAACTCAGTCACCCATCATATTTTACCCCACCAGCATCTCATTTCCCTGGGGCATCAAGTTTCCACGGGATTAAGAACATCCTCTCCCACTGAGGCCAGAGAAGGCAGCCCCTGCTACACATGAACCTTGTTCCCTGGAGCAGCTAATGTATGCTCCTTGGTTTTGGGCTTAGTCTCTGGGAGCTCTGAGGGGTCCAGTTAGTTGACACTGTTATTCTTTCTATGGGGTGGCAACCCTCTTTAGCTCCTTTAGTCCTTCTCCTAAATCTTCCACATGGGTCTCTGATCTCAGTCCAATGATTAGCTATAAGTATCTGCATTTGCCTCAGTCAGTTGCTTGTAGAGATTCTAAGAGGACAGACACGCCAGGCTCCTGTCTGCAAGCACAATATGGCATCAATGATAATTATGATGTTTTCTGCTTTTGGTGTGCAGACATGAGATGGATCCCAACTTGTCCCTACATGTCCTTTAGGGAGAAACAATTCTGGGTAAAACATTTTGAAGATAGATGGGTGTTCCCTTTCCTCAAGTGAGGGCCATGTCTATCTACTGGAGGTGCTCTCTTCAGATTACATCTCCCCACTGTAGGAAATTTCGACTACCACTCTTATAAAACTTTCTGATAATTTACTTCTAATATTTTTGTTAATATCAAATAAAAACAATATAAAACAGTAGCAATGTATGAATTAACTAAGTGTGGTATTATATAAATTAATGAATAAAACCATGCAAAACCCTCACTACACTCATTCACATTGCATATTAATGACATATTGTATATGTTTGATAGGAATTAAACACATTCTAGTCTACTAGTGAGGTATTTGTATCTCACTACAATGAGACAAATAATGTCATTGTTCTTTTATAAATTCCACTTTTATGGAAAAACTGGAGAAGAATGAATGAATGGATCTCATGTATGTGTTTGGTAACTAGGAGCATTCAGAAAACAAGGGTTGGTTAATAAAGGACATCCTTTAATAGTTTAATTCTATCACATTCTCTTTTTACTTTAGGGCAAATGAGCAAGCATAAAATGAAGAATGAGTATAAATTCTTAAACTCTGCTTGCAAATATTATGAACCAACTTATTGGATATGATTCTTCCCTGAGAAAAGAAAAATGAATTTCAAACTCTACAGTTAGCCATGCATGAGTCTAACCTTGCCTTCAACAATAATGCTTTCAAAGTTATAATAGTTCAAAAGTTTTTATTCTCAAGGAATTCTGCTCTCATCTTGTATAGTTATAAGGATTTAATCAAAACACCCAACACTTCAGAATACATTTTTCATAATTCAAGCAAGTAATAAAGAGCTCTTGAAGTTGTGCACTGAAATATTTTTTTCTTGAAAGTGCTGTTTATGAGAAAGTTAATATAAAAACCCCAACATTTATGTGACACTAACTTGAATTTGCAGAGGTGTATAAAATCAAACCATAACCTTTCTGCTATAGTAATTATGATTAATTTGGATCTACTGAATGAAGGACAAGACTTTCTTCTGATTTCATTACATACTGGTTTAGAGGCTCTTCTAGGATGACAAATAACTCATAGAGAAATTATGCATTTCCATGTCTTGTCCTCATTCTCATGAATGCTTGGTCTAAACCACATACAGCTAAGAATTTTCCATGACTAATATTTTGAACCAATAGCATTTTTAAAACTCACATAGTTGCTGAAATTATTTCTGCCTTCATTTTGTATTCACATTGATATTTAAGTTTATAAGTTAAATTATGAATGATTAAAATTTAGCTCTCATAGCCATATATAACATGATACAGTATTAGAAATTGAATGAGAGTTAATACTAGTCTTCTGATCTGAAAACATGCAGCATCTTTGCACCATTACATCATAAGAGCATTCTATTATAGATTACACATTAAAATTGAATCATATAGACAAAATAATTTCCAGTAAATTTTCAATCCCATAATCAGGTGGTATTTTTGTCATTGTCATTAAGGCATAAATGTTTAATTGTACTCTACATAAATGTCAACTATTTAATATCTATGTACATGTGTATTTCTTTGTCACCTATCTCTATCTATCCATTGCCATTTTGTGTATAACCATCAAAATATTTTAGAAAAAATATTTTTAATATTTATTTGCATATTGTATGATTTATATATTTGTGTCTCTATATGTATGTCTCAAGCCTGGGGTTGTCCACAGAGGACAGAAGAAGATGTCAGATCCCTTGTACCTGCAGTTACAAGCAGTTGTGAGGCACCCAATGTAGGTGATTGGAACAGACAACAAGGATTTGTAGAGATAGCTCAATTCTCAAGAGTACACACTTCTCTCTTAAGATGGAGTTGTCTTCAGCACCCATATAGGACTGCTTACAAACTGCCTACTTCCATCTCCTTGGTCTCTAGTACATTCTTCTGGCCTTGTAAACACCTACTTGTAATGCTTATACATATGATAAACACACACAAACATACACATAAATACATAATTTTAAAAAATTTGGAGCAGGAAATTTCCAGCTATCTTATTAAATTTTGAGATGGAAAGATGTGTAAGTTACCTATAAATATTCCTTACTACTGAGAAAAATGATAAATATATCTATGGGTAGAAACGGATTTTTGCCTTTCATTCAATGAGATGTCAGTTTCCTCATATTGACTCTATATTTTTTTGATATAAGACTTTTCTGTCCTCAGAGGTCAGCACTCATAGCATTCATTTCTCTCAAACTCGCATTTCTTTTGTGTTACTATTGTGTCTGATGACTAAATGCTTTTTTGGATGTTAAGAGTTTGTTCTTTTATGTTTTTATAAATAAATAAAAAGAAGATGGGCATATAGTAACTTGATTCAGATCCAAATTTTTAAGAGTGAAGCTAAAACAAGTGCTAAGTCCCCAAGTATTCAGTCTTAAAATAAAACCATTGCTTTTCCAGATATCTTTCTGTACTGGAAAGAACAGATATTTAGCACATTGTCAGTCTCTGTGAGTTTAGAAGCGGCTGTCACACAATTTTAGCCAATAGTCTATAGTCACATGGAAAGACAATGTCACCATAATAATATAATATCATGGAATAATTAATGGTTTCCAAAATGTGTATAATATTTTATTTACATTAATTATTTACATTATTATATTTATAGGATTTACACTGGAATTTGCATTTTCTCCCCAAGATTGTATTGCTTTAAATAAAATAGATGAGCAATCTTGGGCATTGGTATAGAGTATCTCATTGTAGTAATTTCCAATCCCAATAAGCCCATATAAAAACACATAGTTCAGTTATTATATTTATAATCCATATGCCTAGATTGGGCAGATCCATCATTATCCTCCCTTGTTCCCCAGCTGTGAGTCTCTTTGCTCCTTGCAGTTTGGCTTCCACCTCTTCCTCTCTCTCCCTACTCTTTTCTTTTCCCACTGAGACCTCCAGTTCCCCCTTTCCATTCCATTGCCCAGTCATAGGCTCTAGCCTTCATTTGACCAGTTAGAATGGGGAGAAGGTTCAGTGAGATCTCCTGAGTAAGTGATCTACTCTTCATTGGAGGCACCCCCTTTTGAAAAAGCAGAATTAACATCAAAATACAAACAGCACTGGGATAACCCACATCAGTTTCTGTTTATACAAAACTATCAAAGATGCAGCATGTGTATCTCTAAAGCTTCATATGTCACATTTAATAACAAATTTTGCTTTGAAATGTAGAATACAAATGTCACTACTGTTATATGACTAGTCACAAAAATGAATAGTTAATAGTACATAGTGACATTAGCAATGAAAACAAGTAACAGTATGTGTGTGTTGGCAAGTACCCGTGTGCATTGTCTGTGTACACACACACACACACACACACACACACGTACCCTACCACTTCCTGCCTTTAATATGGATGCTAAAGATCAGATTTTGATATTCACACACTTTATAGATTGAGCTATCACTCAAACATAGCAAATTAATTTTTGCAGAAAAATGTACAGACCATAAGAATACATTTCTTTAGAAAGTTTTTGTTGTTGTTGTTGTTTATTCCTAAATATTAATAAGGCCACTGTTCTGTTCTAGATGCTTATTTATAATTTATATATTAAAAGAAAGCTGATTCCTATAAAATGTAGTACTTTGTAAAATTTTTATTTACTCACTTTACATTCTAATACCAAGGCCCCTCTCCTCTCAGTAACCCCTCATTCCAGTTCTCCCCCATCCCATCATGCCCTTATCTTTTGAGAAGGGGAAGTACCCATCAAGGTCACACACACACACACACACACACACACACACAAAACACACACTAACACCCTCCCCCACCACTACTCTTGCACTAGGTGCATCTTTTCTGACTGAAGTCAGACAAGGCAGTCCATTTAGGGGTTCTGAATCCACAAGCAGTCAGGCAACAGGCTCAGGACAACCCCTACTCCAGTTGTTGGGAGACCTGCATGAAGACCAAGCTGCTCATCTGGTGCATATGTGCAGGGAACCTATGTCTAGCCCAACCTTGTTATTTGGTTAGTGAGACCTCAAGAGTTCAGGTTAGTTGACTGTGCTAGTCTTCCTCTGGGGTTCCTGTCCTCCTCGGGATAACCATGCTATAATCACCAGACACAAATAAGTCAAATAACAAGGAGGGTCCAAGGGAAAATGGCTGAATCTTTCTTAGAAACGAAAACTAAAATAGATATTGGTGGTCAATAGTAGGAGAATATTGGGAGAAAGAGAGTATGGGGGATAGATCATATGTAGGGAGGGCAGGGGAGAGAAAAGGGAAATTGGCAACAGCTGGCAGTGGGTTGGGGAGCTATATCTAGGACATGCTAGAGATCTGGGATCCAGGGAGGCCCCAGACAGTGTATAGGGAAGCTGAGACTACTAGCAATGGAGGGTATGGATTCTGAAGTAGCCACTTCCTGCAACTAGCCAGGACTTTCAGGGAAGGGATAAGGATACCAACCCATCCACAAAACTACCACCCAAATGTGTTGTGCCTACAGGATGTGCAGGGTCAAAGACAGAACAGGGACTGAGGAAATGGCCAATCAATGTCTACCTCAAATTTAGACCCATCCCATGTCTAAGAACCAATCCCTGACATTATTAATGATTCTCTGTTGTGCTTGTAGACAGAAACCTAGCATAACTGTCCTCTGAGACATCTCACCCAGCAGCCAATGAAAAACCTAGTTCATTATGGGATGATGATTCAGTCAGGACAGTGGTTCCCTTGCAAACAGAATTAATGTCTTTATAAAGTGTGATAGCATCCTTAAAAACCTTGGCAGTAATATTTCTGGAGAATGAACTGTTACCAGTCAGTGGACAAAGTATTGCCTTGATTTTTGTTTTTTTCAAGTTCTAGATTAATTATGGGAAGTAAACTTGCACTGCAAAAGACCTCACTTATGGTAATTTGTTCTAGTAGATTAAACACCCGACACCTCATGATGCTATCCACTATTTCTGCTTCTGTGTTTCAAATCAACACCCCAATTCTTTGTTAAGCAGATCCAATTACAAATATAAGAGAGCTAAAGGACTTATATTTGTCAGAGTAGAGGTGGGATCCTAGCAAATACAGGACCAGCATTTTGATGATAAAAGTAACTAGTTTTACCATGAACCATTCTAGATGCAAACTTCATTCACTGAGAGAATTATGAAATTGTGCAACGCTGATTCAGTTCATCACAGGTAAATTTTAACATGGGAATTTTCTTTTAGAAAATATGACACCCAGTGTAACTCAATTTTGCATAATTGAAGCCATATAAACTCTCCAAGAAGGATCTTCTGAGGTCACAAAAAGAAAAAAGAAAGGTTAACCCAATAGATATAGTGGTGAACAAAATAAAATTTTTAATAAAATTTGAAAATATCTAAGCACATGAAAGCTATTTAACTTTCCCATCTCAGAGGAAATCTAGTTCAAAGAGCCAGTTTTTCTAAACGAATTCATTAAATGCGTCATAGATAAACAGTATGTTATTTTTTAATTCACCAATTGAGACATTCATAAATTTGTCAATTTTATAAGAATTAATTAGCTTGGTAATTTCAAATATTTCACAACAATACCTCTGAAGATGGTATTCTGCCTTGAACTTCATATTGAGCATATGTTGCTCCTGACTTTGCACATCTATAGATCACAAGGCAGGGGATAATAAGCTTTGCTTTTGGCTTGTGTTTGGAAACATGAAAACATTCCATCTGCAAGTCAGAAATAGCTGTGAGAAAGGGCTTATTTGGGGCATAAACTCTCCCTGTGGTTTAATTAAAGATTGGTAATTAGGATTATTATGTGCAATGGCTTATCTGGAATTCTGATCACTGTGTTTTGTTCCCAGTTGGCTCCTTTGATCTTTTCCTTCATGCTCCAATACTTCTACCAATTTGATTGAAAAAAATGTGATTTGATTTATAAAATAAATGTGCTACAATGATTCATGGAGAATAGTAAGAATGATGTAACAGAAATTGTATGATAACTTTATTTTATTTGAATTGTGCTCTTCCAAAAGTTAATTTCCTTATCAACTTTTCTTTAATTTTAAAATATAATTATAAAAACTCATTATAAATTACTTTTGAACTTTTACCAGATCATATGGCTCTGTTAGTTTATGTTTGTGTTCCAATATTACTTAACCCTTTCATTGGGATTTTAAGTTATAATTTATTATCTGCATAATTTATAAATGGAAAACACTATTTTTTCTGTTTTTAAAAGGGACACAGATAAAGGAGTCATTTCCACAGGTGTGGTAAATTTCAGATACTAAAACTGATGTTTCAACTTAACCAACATTATTATTTTTCTTTATAGAGGAGTAGGTGGGAACTCAGTAGAAGAGACACACTATGAATAATAAATTTGAATGTTTAGACATTTGGCTGGTTCATAAACGATGTGTTTCTTGGAGGATTAAGATTATATGTTTGAGACATATACATGTTCAAACTACATTCTAGTGGTCATTGTTACACAGTGGTGAAGTGCTCTGTGTAATCTCAATTTTGACCTCATGGAACATTCACGACCACTGTGAAAAGTCCAAGCTGTAAACTTTATTAACTCGCCCTGATGCCAATAAAATCAGATGGGAAAATAGATCTAAGCATCTAGTTTGCTCATATCACTTATAACAGAATAATTTATCAAATTTGAGTTTAAGATGATTTTGTTTCTTTGCTTATTTTTATTTGGACATCAATTTACATGATGTTTTAAAAATTAGACTGCACTTTGTTAGGCAGCTGAAATTGTCCTTGAACTTCATAATCCTTCTGCTTCAGCTTCTCAAGGACTAGAATCATGTATACAAATGTCTTTGCAAGGTTTGAGCTTGAGAGTTTTTTGTTTTTTTTTTAATGAATATTCTTTATGTTTCAGCTCAAAAGGAAGTATAATGAGTATCGGTTTTAAAATAACACCATTAATACCAAAACGTCCTCAGTAATGCCGAAAATAAAACCATACATCCATGAAAAATTATGTGTCCTCATGCTCCTCATTAAAAAAATATTTGAAACATTAAATTAATTCATTTCAATTTTTCTTTCTTCTTTTTGTGTGTTTTCCATGTGTACCTGTAGTGTATATGAGTGCGTGTGTTTGTGTGTGTATGTGTGTGTTTGAAATACATCATATATCATATATCATCATATACCATATACCACATACCATATACCATATATCATATATATTAATGAATTCATATGAGTATGTTGGTGTATATATCTGTGCCACTGTCCACTGATGTTTATGATGCAAAGTCTGGAGCAGGACCTCGTGTGGCCTTCTCTATCAATATCTTCCTTAATTGTCCTGAGACAAGACCTCTAAATGAACAAGAGGCTCGCTCATTGGTTTAGCTCAGTGAGCTGGCTGTAGGACTTTCAAATTCTGCCTATATCTTTATATTTTCACAGTATCCTTATGATTCTACAAATGGTAAAGCAATGACTTACTGTCTGGAGTTTTGTTTTGCTTTATTTTGTTTTTACTGTGACATTGTTAACTATTAGTGCATGGTTAAGATTGTTCCTCTTTTTACTCTACAAAATAGACTGGATCCAAACCCAGGGCAGGAAACTCACTGTTGTAAAGGAGTTTGAACACTACATTCCTGAATGGGTGAACGATAGAAAATAAGTGTTATTATATGAAAATCTCTGCTAGGCATGGGATATTTCCCTGTGAGGTACTTGTCAGGGACACCCCTTTAGCGCCCAAGTCAGAAATGGCTATCATCATTCATTTTGGTCACCCATCCTAATCTACGTAAAAATCACTTTAATGACATCACTTTCTTTAGATTAAGGTCACAGAAAAATTAAGTTGAAAGTGAATTGAAAACCTCCTCCCTATTAGGTTTGCCATTTGGAGAGAAGATGCATTAATGTGCTAAACACTGCTGGATCCTGAATGGTACAACTAATCTGCCAGACAAGATGTGTTGACTGATTTAACAGTGGCCTGAAAGCTATGGGGATAACCAGTTTCTTTGTGACTGGATCAAAGGCTTGCTTTCGGAAAGAAATTCATGCATGGGTAAGTCTATTCAAAAGTCTGTGTCTCCATAGATTATTGGACCTAGGGCAAGGCCTAATACTGTTGTTTTACTAAATAGACATGTTATGAAACTGCCTTCTAAATGTTTGAGCTTCTATGTATTGATGAATACCCCTCTCATCCTTGGCCTATGAAGCTTCTTTCTGCAGTAGAATAGAACCATAACTGGTCAAGGTGCTAAGAATATGTGACTCTTGAATGTTCAGTTATAAATACAACACTGATATCAGTCTCCATCCCAAGGCTCAGGGAACATAATGGAAGAAGAGGCAGAAAAAAAAAATGAAACAGCTAGGAGAGGGAAGAGTGTCATGAAATGCTGTCTTCTGGATACAATGTAGCCATTGCTCCCATAAAATAACTGTAAACAGTTGCCTGCACAAGACATATGCACAGTCAAACCCATAATCTTGTTCAACTTTCCATCAGACAGCATAAACTGGACTTGGAGGATTATAAAATGTAAGAGTGCCTTCAAGCCTCCACAGTCTTGTGCTGGGTCTACTAACTTCCAGCCTATCATTTCTGACAGTATATCTAGCCCCACAGCAAAGTAAGAAGTTTCTAGATAAAATTCCACCTGAATTGTCAGCAACATGATTGGTTATCTTCTAGATGGTGGTTAAGCTGAGCCTGAGGCTAAGGAACCCTAGAACAGACAAAGAAACTGTCCAGTCAACATCATTAGTCATCAGGTAAATGCAAATCAAAAAAACCCTGAGATTCCACCTCACACCAGTCAGAATGTCCAAGATTAAAAACTCAAGAGACAACAGGTGCTGGTGAGGATGTGGAGAAAGAGGAACACTCCTCCACTGTTGGTGGGATTGCAAAATGGTAAAACCGCTCTGGAAATCAGTTTGGCGGTTCCTCAGAAAATTGGGCATGTCACTTCCAGAGGACCCTGGCATACCACTCCTGGGCATATACCCAGAGGATTCCCCTGCATACAATAAAAACACATGCTCCACTATGTTTATAGCAGCCTTGTTTATAATAGCCAGAAATTGGAAGGAGCCCAGATATCCCTCAAAGGAGGAATGGATACAGAAAATGTGGTATATTTATACAATGGAATACTACTCAGCAATTAAAAATAATGAATACATGCAATTTGTAGGCAAATGGTTAGATCTGGTAAATATCATCCTAAGTGAGTTAACCCAATCACAAAAGAATACACATGAAATTCAATCACCGATAAGTGGATATTAATGAGCCCAGAAGCCCTAAATACTCAAGGCACAATTAGCAAGTCAAATGATTCCCAAGAAGAAGGAAGGAGAGGACTCTAGGCCTGAAAAGATGGGATCCAGTTTTGTCGACCCAGAACAGAGAAATCGTGGCGGGGGGGGATGATTGAGGAATAGTTGGGGGGAGAGGAATTATGGGACATATGGTGGGGGGAACTGGGAAAGGGGAAAGCCTTTGGAATGTAAACATAGAATATAGGAAATAAAAATTAAAAAAAGAGAGACAGGCTGGAATCCACAGCTGAAGCCGATTTCTCTGTATTGCTGGCGGACAGCTCACAGCTCAAGTTGGGGACTTCTCATGCGCCCATTACAAGTCTCATTACAAACTTGAATGTGGTGTAGTGTGTAGCCATGTTTTCTAAGAGTGAATTAACTTGTCAGGAATTGTGAGAACTTCAAAACTAGCTTCCAGACTCCCTGATGGTACTATGGTTAGATACGTAGGCTTGTAACAACAGCCAGGTATTGTGGATGATTAGGACTGGATATGTGTCATTTGTCCACAGACCTCCCTCTGCAAGAAAGAACTTACCAGTCTGTTATTATTCACCTTATTTTCCCAATTATCTATGTATTTACATGCTTATTTATTTTTATTTACTTTACATCTGATTGCAGCCTCCCTCTTTCCAGTTACTCCATGCACAGCCCCTCTCCTCATACCCCCTCCCTTATTTTCTGAGAATAGAGGGGCCTCCACTGGGTAATCAACCCACTCTGGCACATCAAGTCACTGTCACTGCAGACTCATAGCTAGAGGAAGGGGATCTAATGGAAGGCAACAGAGGCAGGGACAGCCCAGTTCTCCAGCTGTTTGGGGACTTGCATGAAAACTGAGATGCATACCTGCCAAGTATGTTCAGGGACCCTAGGTTCAGCCCCTATAGTCTCATTATTTGGTGGTTCAGTCTCTGGGATTCATCAAGGATCCAGTTTAGTTGACTCTGCTGTTCCTTTGTGGAGTCCCTATTTGCTTTGGGTCCCTTAATCCTTCCCCAACTCCTCAAGACACTCTGAACTTCATCTAATGTTGTCTGTGGGTCTTTTCATCTGTTTCTATTGGCTGCTTGGCTCAGAAAACAGTTTTGCAGGGCTCCTGTCTGCAAGCATAACAGAGTATCAATAATGATAACATCAGGCATTGGTTATTGTCTATGGGATGAGTCTCAAGTTGTACCAGTCTTTGGTTGGCTGTTACCTCAGTCTCTGTTCCATCTTTGTCCATACACTTATAGGCAGGATGAATTTTTGGGCGGAAGGTTTTGTGGGTGGGTTCATGACCTTCTCCCTCCACTGGGAGTCCTTCCTGGTTACAAGAGATGTCATGTTCAGGCTCCATATTCTCCCACTGCTAGGAGTCTCAGCTAGAGTCTCCCTCAAAGACTCCCTGGTGCCTCCCCCATCACAGATCTCTGGCAAGTCTTAGAAATTCCCCAGTTCCACCTCCATTTTGGTCACTGTCCTTGCCCTCTCTCCCTAGCTCTCCCTAGACCTGTTCCCCCCACCACATTCCCCTCTCCATGCCCTCTCCCACCAGTCCTCTCCCTCCATCTACCTGTAATGACTATGCTATTTCTCCTTCTGAGTGAGATTCTACCATCCTCTCTTGGGACCATTTTGTTATTAGCTTCTTTGGGTCTGTAGATTGTAGTATGGGCATATGTACTTTATGACTAATATCCATGTCAAACCCTCTCCTCCTTCTAACAATTTTGTATGGCCTAAATCTGCACCCCAAGAAATAGCTCCTTATTATTGAGAATCTCTAGTATTCTTGTCAACTATCTTCTGATTGCATTTTTTTCTGCTGACAGGACTAAATATTTTACAGAGTAGCAACCCTACAGCTATTAATGTCAGACAGGAAATCTTTAACTACTACCACATAACAAGCTCTGAGATGATGCCCTGGAATAGAGGCACAAATAATATGTACATACAGTATAACCAGCCCAGAACTTCAAGAGTCTAGTTTGGAAGTTCCCAAATACATTACTTACCTTCAACTTTGTTTAAAAACAACCAAACCACAAATGGAACAATACTTTAAAGTTGTGTGAGATCACACCATGGGGGGTGGTTAAAATGGCTGGATTGATATTGTGGAAATTATAGTTTCCAGATCATTTAATCAATGGCCTCCTGTTCACACTGAATGCTCTAGATTGGCTGAGTTCAGGAAGCACTTGGCAGAGTTGTCCCAGTGAGGTTCCCACATTCCAGAGCTGCAAGTATTGTGGGAAGCATGGATATCTATCTAGTGTCCTTTGACACTGGTAAATGACCCATGATAATTCCATTCACATCTACTTGACCCAAAAAGTCCCCTCATGTGGAGTAAGGGTCACATCAAATGCATGCAACCACTCAAATTTCTAAAAGTAAAAGAGAATCAGGAGTATGTATGGACAGTGTGTATATAATACTTGCTGAGGTGTCTGATTTATTTTTAAAATTATTACTATGTAGTAATTATAAATTATGTTGTTTATATTTACAGTAATTATGTATAAAATTATGTATAAAATGATAAATATTAATCAGTTTTTAGGATTGTGGTATACTTTGTCAAAATGTTGGCAAAACTTCTCATTTAGAACAGTGAAGATTTCCATCTTGGTGAGTTGTACCATGAATATACTCATTAGTTTGTAGACTAACAGTGAAAGTTTCCATTTTTCTGAACTGTGCCATCAACATAGCTCTTCTGTGAAATAAAAGTAGCAGCAAGAGCCAGTAGGTAAGAGGTGTGGCTCTGTTCCGTCAAATCAAGATGATGGTTCTGTAAATCATGCTTTACTTAGCCCTGACTTTGGATAATTATCTTTTTTTTTATACCCAAGGGCTTTTGGATTCTTTTATTCACTATCAACTCATCTTGACAGAGTAACAGGGCATTCTCCTATAGCCATAATGGGCATGTAGTAAAATGCTCGTAGTAATTTCACAACAGTTATGATATAAAGATGCTTCTTTGACTTTTTTTCCACCTTGGAAATTTAAGCTTCTACACATCAAGTAGAAATCATTTAAATTTCTTCACACTTTTGTTCCCAATTTTTTCTCATCTTATTTATAACCAGTCTTTGACATAATAACTATTAGTAGCATAAACAATGCTTTGGTCACCTAAACATGAAGCAAAGCACCCCTAGTGGTTTAATATGATAATAACTACTTTAAACAAAACACTTGAAATGTGGAAACAATTCACATAAAATTATAACAGTTTTTTCTATAATTTTAATCCTGTGACTCAAATACGAAAGTTTATGTGACATGTATAATCAATTATATGTTTTTGTCTTTATTTAATGTTCCATGTTTTTACAATGTTAACACAACATTTTTTATGAAATACGTTTGACTTACTTAAATTGCCTGAATATAATTTCTTTAAACAATTTTCTTTTCGGAAGCATGTTATTTTTTGATGTGTTCCTGAAACAAAAAGTTAAATAAAATTGTATAAGCACTTTTTAAAATAAATATCTATATTCATGATTTCTTGTGCATACACTTATATAATCCTATTAATTCTAGTATGCAGAGAAGATAATAAATATTTGTATCGATAGATGTGCTGCATGCCCTGATCAATGTATGCTATAAATATGTTTTGAATGTCATATATTCCATAAGTATTCATGATTAATTAGTTTTTGGCAATTAAATATAAAAATATACTTATGAAAAGGCACATTTACCAATAGCAGATAAATGCATATGTATGTGTTATATATGTAACCTTTGTGAACATATATTTGATTACCTGAATAATTCCTATTGAAAAGTGAAAATTTTATCTGGTAATTTTAGTGAACAGAATATGTAGTTCAAAAACAGTTTTGCAGACATTAGGTATAACTATTGAAGAACATCTTTTTGCTATATATTCACTGGCATCTTTATACAAAGGAACTACTTAAGGTTTACTAGCCTTGGGATATATTGTCATTAAGATAATGCAGCGTAGAACATTCTGGAATCATAGGCAGTATTAATATACATCCATTTGTTATTACATCTTGTTGGACTTGGTTCACCTTGAATTTTTTATAATAAAAATTGGAAGTAAATAAGTACATGCCCATGAGTTGTAACTACTTTCTCTCAAGGAAATCAATATGGCTATTTAACCTTTTAATCCATACATGTACATCGGGTAGTTGAATGTTTGGTGCATGCTTTTATTTCCTTAAGCTGAGTAATAAAGAACAGTCAAGTCATTACCCCAAGAGCTTGGCAGCGAAGGGGAAGGACTGTGCACTGAGAAGAAGCACATTTGAAGGTAGTTGATGTACATGTGATAAGTACTCAGAACGTGCTGGGAGCTTTGTCTCTACAGAATAGCTGGACTTAAGCTGCCTCTTCTCTTTTAATCTTGTACTGTACACAGTTTTCTAGTCTTCTTAAATTATTTTTTATCTAAATAATTTTTCCTGTACTGGATTAAATAGGAACAAATTTACATCATTTTTCTCAGAAAATAAAACTTTAGTAATTATAATAATTATTAATTAGAAAGTATTCTTAGGGCTTCTGAAGTACAATGTACCACGTAAAGTGCTATTGCATGCATTACCCTTACATCTAGAAAATTCAGGTTGTCATGAAAACAAGACAGAAGACAAAAGGTGATTATAGTTGTTTTAATTTTAGAGTAATATTGATACAAAAGGTCTATGTTTAATTAGAATATAAAATTATACTTGTAACATGTATGAGTGAATAGAGGTAAAATATTGTTGCAGCATTTGACTATCTTTTAAATAAAGGAAACAGGTCAAAGATGTTAGTACCCTAGACTTACATGACCTGTAGCTCCAAGCTCATAGAAAAGCACAGCAGTGGCCAAAAGGCTGGAGTTCCCTACCTCTGATAGGAGAAAGGATTAGATGCTCAATTTCTCTGTAACATGTCAGTTGATATCTAAGAATTGCAGAATGAGAATGAATCAAAATGCTATATGCACTTCTAGTTGTCAAACACTCTTTACATTCTCACCTTAAAAAAATGAACTTCTTTGTCAAGGCAAGCCGTGTGAATGAGCTGCTGAAGATATTTTTCCCATCTTCTCTAATACTTAGGTACAACCATATTCCTGAGTTCTGGGGAAAGGGTGATGTGGATAATCTCAGGACACAATCTCAAAGAAAAGTGCATGACTTGCATGTTTCCTTATCTGTACTGACAACTGGGTCAGGGATATTGTGACCTGGCAGTCATATTACATAAAAAAACTCTGTATAATATATTTCAGAGCAATAATGCAAAAAATTGATAGAACCCAATAGTCCTGCAGCTCCTATGCTCATCCCAAAATGTATATATGATACATATAATAAATAATTAACCTCTAGGATATTGTGATGTTTTTCTTTGTCACTATGACCAGTGTTTGTCCCACATAAGTCAATAAGTCAAGTAAACACACACACACACACACACACACACACACACACACACACACAAGAAAATGTAAATCACCTGGAATAAGTAAGAATAAGGAATATATTCTTGTATATATTACAGTGAGGGCTGAGGCTAGGATTAAAGGTGAGACAAAGCGCTAACCCAGGAGCCTGTGACACTCTCAGAAAGGCTAACAAAAGGACTTATAATTGGATATGAGATGTCCAAACTGAGCAGGGAACAGGCAGGACAGGCATCTATGCTATGAGGGCAGGTTGACAGGCATCTCTGCAGCCAGTAAGGACCAGAGGTAAGCCCCTGTTGACCTTTATTACTTAACACAGCTGGTTTTAACCAGCTGAATTACAAGTAAGCATGGCTTCTAACCAGAAGCTTCTGCCTAGGAAACCACTTCTGAGTGCCCATTATTAGGAACCCAAAGAGTGCCGTTACGTCTTGTTGGTTATGACACAAACTGATGATGTAAACATGAGAATAAAAAAAGCTTAGCATAGCTAGCAGCATTGGAAATGCCTGTAAATTCAGAGGACCTTGGTATTGTCCAGATAACTAATAGATAACAGAGAGCCAAGGTCAATGCTGGAGTTAGATGGACAGAGGTGTGCCACAGATACCAAGAATTGGTTGGCCATGCATAAATATCATATGATTATCTCCTTGATTGGGCCAGAGGATCATGCATAAGGAGTGATATATATATATATCAGTCTGATATATATATATCAGTCTCATAGAGAGTATTTCACCCTTTGTTAATTTTCTGCCGCAGCCTCATAGAAAGCCCTAGTAAAAGGATTTTTTCCTTCTTGAAAACCTTTCATACTCTCAGGACTTTTCTCACTTTTTCTCACTGTCTCTCATTCTTGACATAGTTCCTAAGAAATTTTGCTCCCCCCTTGCACAGCTCTCAGGCCAGTTCACGTCTATAATTTCCATTGTTCTAAGATGAGTGAGACAAAGCCACTATCCCAGTGGATCGCGGATGTCTTTTCAGAAAGTACGGTGGCGTTAGGAAGAAACAAGATTGGATTGTAGTTACAACAGCCTTATTCATGTTGGGAACTTCTTGGGTTTCTGCTTTCTGTATGAGTTGAATCTGAGCAGTGACAAGAAAGGATTCCAGGTTTTGGAACTACTTAGAAGGAAAGTAACAATGTGGGCTAGAATTCATACATGTGCATAGACATTTCCTTGGCTAAACGAAGAGCAAGAATTCAAAACTCTTCAAATGCCAGACTTTTCCCTTGGGAGGGAAGGTCTTGTAATGTGTTTTCAGTATCTCGAAATTCAGTAACTCCTTTGGAGTTCATTTCTGGCTCTGTTGGAGCAGTGGTGCGAATCAGCTCACACTAGAGGCTCCGACAGCTGGGGGTTTGGATGAGTGCAATTGGCAGCCCTATTCTGACAAGTCGAGAAACTTCTAATCACAACCAAAGAGAGGTCAAAATGAGCATCCAATGAGCTTGAATTCAGGGACCATCTGAGAGGTTAAGACCTACCACTACCAGAACCTAGTGGATTCTGCTTGTTGAGAGCCTCCTGAGAACAGAAGGAACAGAGTGGAGCTCTGTGGCTTCAGAGCACAGCAATACAGCGAGCAGACACCAGAGGGAGCAGGGGACTATGAACTCCTTGGAGGAGAGAGTAGAACTGTCTCAAACCAGGAATCTGCAAGCCCAAGTACAAAAAGACTCATACACGCAAACATGCGAGCTGTCAGATACCAAGCCACGCTGACAGGCAAGGGCTTCGGCTAGCGGAATCCTGCCCTTGGGGACTAGGAACTGTCAAAAGTCCATCTGCCAATCCTAAGTGCCAACGACACAAAGGAGCAGGAAAGTATACATGAAGAAGAGTAAAGATCTATGAGCAAATCTTTAAGATATAGAGTGCTTCCATTAACTGAAAAATAAGTAAAAGTAACAATCATAATGCTGTTTACGAGTGTTTGGCTGATGCAAGAAGAGAAGTAAATCTCTCCTTTAGAAAAAGTAAAAATAAAACATAAACAGGAAAAAAAACGCAAACCAAAATATAACAAAAAAACAAAATGACAAACTAACCTCTACAATTATTATATATTTCAAAAATCTTCCTCAGAGGGTCATCCTTTTAAATAAAACTTTATAATTACAAAAACCATGCAAATTAAATTCAAAATGCAACAAAATGAGTATAAAAAGACCAGAGGGCACCCAAATCATTTAATATTACACTTCTAAATTTTTTTTTTAGTGAATGCACATAACTGTGTACGCAGTAGAAATCGAGAAGAAAATGCTTCTAAGACCTGTCCATCTCATGAGCTTTAGGCGGGAGTGAGTTCCCTCACCTTATTTGAAGGCAAGCTCTTAATTTGCCTTTATGTGTCTACATTTAGTTCATTTAACGCTCACAAAAAGTAAGATTTTGCTATGCGCTATGAAACACTAAACCTTCCCTTTTTAGTCAATGATGAAAAATCTGCAAGGGAGGCCTGATAGAGTTGCTCTCACAGTCTTGTAATAGGTGTTTTTGTCATCTCCTGGTTGTCTTAGGCTTCACCTCACAGTCACACAAACCGCTACTCAACCAGTGCATCAGAGGCATAAACAAAGAAGGAAGGAGCTGGCACACCTTTCTGTCTTCACCGCTAAGGTGAAAAGCAGGCCTATGTTGTTATGACTTTAGCTGGGATTGAGTTATGAGACCACATGCAGTTAGAATGAATGAGAAACTAAGTAGCGCTGAATCCTGTAGTTTGTGAGAGTTATGGTCCATAGAGCTGCTGCGGACATGGAGTGGGTGAACAGCAGGCCATTCATTCCGGAAGACAGGCAGAGGGAAGTGATGAGAGCCTCTGTTCACAGCATTTTCATCCGCTGATCAATATACAAGCATGTTTTATGTACCTCTGTGCAAAGAGCCCTTATTTAATACATATTACTAATCCCCAAGTATTGAATTTGTAGCTGGAATCACTATAACTCATTTTTCTCATGAGGTGCATGACTGTCATTATGGCCTTTGCTATTAGACAACACCTCAGCACTATTGGGCTTTATCAAAAGTAGGAGCACTAAGACAGAGCGTAAAGATGGAAACACACAGTCCTGGGCAGACTCTCAAGAGATGCTAATCCTTGTGTACAAAGGCTTTGGGGGAAAGCAGGGGGGTCTTCCTGGTTGGACTTGGTCAACAATATATATCAAGTTATTCATTTTTCAACAATGTGCAGATACTCACAAATGGGAACTGGCCAGGGTGTTAATTTGGGTGTTTAAATAAATTTTGGTAAATAGGTCACCTCTGAAAAGATAGAAGAAATTTTAGTAATTGACTGATAACCATGAGCTTCCTGGCACTACATCAGTGAAGAAAGGGAGTGAGGAATAGACTCAGAATAAATAGATCCTGGTGCAGAAGTGAGAACGCATGTACATGGATGTAGGTGAGCTGTTTAAATGGTAATGTTCTATATTGTTCTGGCTCTTTCTACAGCACTGTGGATGTGCGCCTTGTCTCCTTCACCAGCTTGAAGAAGTAGACTATGGCACTTTGATCTGGAGAGGGCAGGAACCCAGCAGCGTTGTAGAGCATTGTTTGAGAATCTTTAAGGAAAACCCTTCTCATAAGTAAAGGTGGCCAAACGAGGTGGCCAAACGAGCAAGGATATCAAATGTATCTACCATTTAGTTTGCACTTTTCATTTTGACATTTTTGAATCCCTAATGTTCTTCTTAAAATTTAGTAAGGTCTGTAAGATAGATGCTCAGATATGTGGTTCAGTTGCAGAAGCAGGACCAGAGTCTCCAGAATCACACGTGTGTAACTGGGAGGGATTCAGGCCCCAGTGCTTTTATTGGATGGTAAATAGAAGGTTGTTGTTACTTGAATGTACAGAAAAAGCCAAGTTTTACTTGTCCTTTATGCTCCACAAAGACATAAATAACTGGGCTTGGGAAAGTATAAAAACTGAGTTTCTACTTGCCTCTGGTGAACGGTAAGTTTCTCCCAAACTGAGGAAGGCTAACTCTATGGCAAAGGGACATGGTAAGGTACTTCTCTCATTTTCTAGAGCACATGTGGTCTCCTGAGACACAGGGGCATACTACAAAGCTTGACGTTTCTGGATTTATCTTTATCAGGGTTAAACAAAGTAGAAGGCTCTGCAGTCTGAACTGCCATATTCGTGCAATGCAGGGATTTCCAAATGCACAGGATGTTACGGGACCCACATGGAAGGGAAGCTGGGGGTATCCTTCCCAGAAACAGGAAGCTATGTTGGCAGGTGGGGTCTCTATTGCTTCTGTTCAAAGAAGGTTTTAAAATGGCTTTCCCTTGATCATGCTTCCCACACTTGGACACGTCCTCCTCCCTTCTGCTTCTCAGGAGGCACCTTTTAGTTTTGCCTTACTTCTTCTTAGCAGCTCTCTTTAACCTTTATGTGTTAGCCTACACTCAAACACACTTAGTAAAATTACTAACTGTGTGTCACTAAAATCTTTCCTATAATAAACCTGACTTCAGTAATTACCATTCATTTTTAACACAGAGTAGGAGCACCAGCACATTTATTATGATAATTGGATCATGTGATTATAGAGGCTCAGACACACCCTATTAACCTCAGTGGAATGGAAACCCAGGAAAGTCAATTGTGTAATAGAGCACTGAGGTGAGGTGGGGGTAAGCTTGCAATAGGTCCAAGTCAGAGGTCTGAAAAAACAGAAGTACCAGTACATAGGCAAGAGAACTAAAGAAACAAGAGAGTTGGTCTTTATTTCTCTTGTCTATTCTTCCTGACCTCTAAGGACTGAATGATGTCCACCCATGCTGATGAGGTCACATGACCACCCTCAGTATCACTTAATATTAGTCCCCTCCAAAAAAATTCTCACAGGCACCTCAGAAAAATGCATCCTCTCAGCTTCCTAGTCACCATATCAATCAGACAGGTGAAAAATATAGTCATCCATAGCAGACACCCAGTGCCCATGTGGGGAACTTACTAGGTACATTGCTAGGCATGTGGAATTTAATAGTGAAAAAAGACAAAGACAGAACCATAAATCAAAACTTTCTTTTCTACAAATTGCATGAATTCATTATTTTTAATTGCTGAGTAGTATTCCATTGTATAAACATACCACATTTTCTGTATCCATTCCTCCGTTGAGGGACATCTGGGTTCTTTCCAGCTTCTGGCTATTATAAATAAGGCTGCTATGAACATAGTAGAGCATGTGTCTTTATTGCATGCAGGGGAATCCTCTGGGTATATGCTTAGGAGTGGTATGACAGGGTCCTCTGGAAGTGTCATGCCCAATTTTCTGAGGAACCGCCAGACTGATTTCCAGAGCAGTTGTACCATCTTGCAATCTCACCAACAATGGAGGAGTGATCCTCTTTCTCCACATCCTCGCCAGCACCTGTTGTCTCTTGAGTTTTTAATCTTAGCCATTCTGACTGCTGTGAGGTGGAATATCAGGGTTGCTTTGATTTGCATTTCCCTGATGACTAATGATGTTGAACATCTCTTAAGGTGCTTCTCAGCCATCCGAATTTCTTCTGGTGAAAATTCCTTGTTTAGCTCTGTACCCCATTTTTAATAGGGTTATTTGATTATTTGGGGTCTAACTTCTTGAGTTCTTTGTATATATTAGATATTAGCCCTCTGTCAGATGTGGGGTTGGTGAAGATCTTTTCCCAATTTGTTGGTTGCTGTTTTGTCCTTCTGACAGTGTCTTTTGCCTTACAGAAACTTTGTAATTTTAAGAGGTCCCTTTTGTCAATCCTTGCAATTTGTAGGCAAATGGTTGGATCTGGAAAATATCATCGTAAGTTAGTCAACCCAATCACAAAGGAATTCACATGAATTGCAATCACTGATTAGTGGATATTAATGAGCCCAGAAGCTCTGAATACTCAAGACACAATTAGCTAAGCAAAAGATTCCCAAGAAAAGGGACGGAGAGGACCCTGGTCCAGAAAAGACTAAATCTGGTTTTGTAGGAGAGTACCAGAAGAGAGAAATGGTGGGGAGGGGGGTGATTGGGGAATGGGGAGGGGAAGAGGACTTATGGGACATATGGTAAGGGGGGGAACTGAAAAGGGGAAAGCCTTTGGAATGTAAACAAAGAATATAGAAAATAATAAATATATATACATATATGTATAAATATATGTGTGTGTATATATATGTATATATACATATATATGTATGTATATATATGTTTATATATGCATACATATATATGTGTATATATGTGTGTGTGTGTGTATATATATATACATACACACACATATATATAAAACTTTCTTTTCTCTAGGTTCACTTCCAGAATGGGAGACTGTAACAGGCACCATAAATGCTTGCTAGCCTATATAAAAGACACATAATCCATGCACTTTATTTATAAACCATACGCCTAGATTGGGTATATTTGGGGCTATTCTAACTTATTTCCCTGCCATAGTACCCCTTGTTACTTGATGTTTTTCCCTGACCACTTGCTCATGATTCATATCCTCTCATGATGACCTCCTGCTGAATCTTCTTTCTTCTATCTACATGCAAACCAGAGCCAGGTAACTGAAAGTCCACCTACCTTGATCTATTTCCTTTTTTTTTTTTTTTTTTTTTTATCATTTTTTTTTATTTTCTATATTCTTTGTTTACATTCCAAAGGCTTTCCCCTTTCCCAGGTACCCCCCACCATATGTCCCATAATTCCTCTCCCCCCCCATGCTATTCCCCACTCTTCCCCCCCCCCCACGATTTCTCTGTTCTGGGTCTACAATACTGGATCCAATCTTTACAGGCCCAGGGTTCTCTCCCTTTTTTCTTCTTGAGAGTCATTTGACTTGCTAATTGTGCCTTGAGTATTTAGGGCTTCTGGGCTCATTAATATCCACTTATCAGTGATTGCATTTCGTGTGTATTCTTTTGTGATTGGGTTAGCTCACTTAGGATGATAGTTTCCAGATCTAACCATTTACCTACAAATTGCATGAATTCATTATTTTTAATTGCTGAGTAGTACTCCATTGTATAAATATACCACATTTTCTGTATCCATTCCTCCTTTGAGGGATATCTGGGCTCCTTCCAATTTCTGGCTATTATAAACAAGGCTGCTATAAACATAGTGGAGCATGTGTCTTTGTTGTAAGCAGGGGAATCCTCTGGGTATATGCCCAGGAGTGGTATGCCAGGGTCCTCTGGGAGTGGCATGCCCAATTTTCTGAGGAACCGCCACACTGATTTCCAGAGTGGTTTTACCATTTTGCAATCCCACCAACAGTGGAGGAGTGTTCCTCTTTCTCCACATCCTCGCCAGCACTTGTTGTCTCTCGAGTTTTTAATCTTAGCCATTCTGACTGGAGTGAGGTGGAATCTCAGGGTTGTTTTGATTTGCATTTCCCTGATGATTAATGATGTTGAACATCTCTTAAGGTGTTTCTCGGCCATCCGAATTTCTTCTGGTGAGAATTCTTTGTTTAGCTCTGTGCCCCATTTTTTGATAGGGTCATTTGTTTCTTTGCGGTCTAACTTCTTGAGTTCTTTGTATATATTGGATATTAGCCCTCTGTCGGATGTGGGGTTGGTGAAGATCATTTCCCACGTTGTTGGTTGCCATTTTGTCTTTCTGACAGTGTCCTTTGCCTTACAGAAACTTTGTAATTTTATGAGGTCCCATTTGTCGATTCTTGATCTTAGAGCATAAGCTATTGGTGTTCTGTTCAGGAACTTTACCCCTGTGCCCATGTCCTCCAGGGTCTTCCCAAGTTTCTTTTCTAATAGTTTCAGTGTGTCTGGTTTTATGTGGAGGTCCTTGATCCATTTGGAGTTGATCTTAGTACAAGGAGATAAGAGTGGGTCAATTCGCATTCTTCTGCATGTTGACCTCCAGTTGAACCAGCACCATTTGTTGAAAAGGCTATCTTTTTTCCACCGGATGGTTGTGGCTCCTTTATCAAAGATCAAGTGACCATAAGTCTGTGGGTTAATTTCTGGGTCTTCAATCCTATTCCATTGATCTACCTGCCTGTTGCTGTACCAATACCATGCAGTTTTTAACACAATTGCTCTGTAGTACTGCTTGAGGTCAGGGATATTGATTCCCCCAGAAGTCCTTTTATTGTTGAGAATAGTTTTAGCTATCCTAGGTTTTTTGTTGCTCCAGATGAATTTGAGAATTGCTCTTTCTAGATCTATGAAGAATTGATTTGGGATTTTGATGGGGATTGCATTGAATCTGTAGATTGCTTTTGGCAAGATGGCCATTTTTACTATATTGATCCTGCCAATCCAGGAGCAAGAAATATTTTTCCATCTCCTGAGGTCTTCTTCGATTTCTTTCTTCAGGGACTTGAAGTTCCTGTCATACAGATCTTTCACTTGTTTGGTTAGAGTTACGCCAAGGTACTTTATGTTGTTTGTGGCTATTGTGAAGGGTGTTATTTCCCTAACTTCTTTCTCAGCCTGCTTGTCCTTTGAGTACAAGAAGGCTACTGATTTGCTTGAGTTAATTTTATAACCAGCCACGTTGCTGAAGTTGTTTATCAGCTGTAGAAGTTCTCTGGTGGAGTTTTTTGGATCGCTTAAGTAGACTATCATATCATCTGCAAATAATGATACTTTGACTTCTTCCTTTCCAATTTGTATCCCTTTGATATTGAACAGTGAACTTGGAAACATGGTAGAATCATTCGGTATTATGAAAATCTCCTCATTGAGGACAACCAGATCTTGGGGCCAGTATTTACCATTTGAATACAAGGAGCATCATACTAGTCTCCAATAGTAGACTCAGCACCATGAACTGTAGGTGCCTTTCTAAAAGTATCACCCATAGTCTCAGGGTATTGAATTATCTGCCTAAATGTAATCAAAAAAGAACTATATCCCTCCAAGTCTAGACTCCTGAAATAAAGCATATTTTCAACTTATTTTATATTTAATCTTACAAAGAATATATAAAAATATTATATACAATAAAATACTTATCACAGGGATTATGTGCTCATAAAGTATTAAATGTATGCTATATGAATTAAAACAAAGGAGAAATATACAAGGTTTTTATTTGTTCATTTGATTTTTTCAAGATAGGGATTATCTGTATAGCCCTGGCTGTCCTAGTGCTTGCTCTGTAGATCAGGCTGGATTCAAACTCAGAGATCCATCTGTGTCCCTGCCATGTACTGGGGTTAAAGTCTTAAGCCACTAAGTGAAAATTTACACTAATCATACATTTATGTTGGATATTAAAGGGTGTAAAAAGGAAAATGAAGATAAATCCTGTCCAGTTTTTCATTGCTGGAGTCAATGAATAGCAGAGACTTTTAAAACTACTTAAGTGTTTTATTTTCCTAGTTGTTGTTGAATAGGAAACTGGCTAGTGCATAGGAATAAAATATGAGTTGGTTTTTGATATACTATGAAAAGTATGTCCAGCTTAAAATGATAGGTGAGATTTTTTGTTAGCTACTATGTATTGTTAGCTAATATATATATATATATATATACATACATACATATATATATACATATATATATATGCTAGATTAATATAAATTGCAATATGTGGTGCTAACAGCTCATGTCAGAAATTCTCAAAAATTATTCATGATGCTTAAACTCCTTAAGCAACTTTTATATTACTTTGTATTATTAGTAGATGTGCTGTCAGATTTTGAGAATTTGTTCAAACATGTCTGTTGTGCACTAATTTTGCCTCTATTAAGATGCACAGGGAACTCAGTTTGCAGTGATTTTTCTTACTGTATGTATATTGTGTTTATATTTTCTCAGTTCCCTCCTGCCTTTCATTGCACACATGTTCATTGTTTTTTCTGCTATTTTGAAAGATAAGCTGTGTGTGTATTTTAAGACAACTTTTCAGTGACTTTATTCAACTTATACAGACTTAGGTTCCTATTAATTGTTCTCTTTAAATTTCTGAAGTAGATTTCTGCAATTGAAACTATTGTTTAGAGACATTTTCATTTGTTCCTTACACCTTACCTTATTTATACTCAACTTTAAAGATGTACTCAGTTTTATGGTGTGATTAAAATATGTGAAAACTAATATTTTAATCAGCTCACTGTTGTGTATTGTTGTAGTATTTTAGTCAATTTACTATTGCATTGCACAGCATTATCTTGCAACCAGTTCTCATGAGCCACGTGACATCATGCAAGCTTCATTCCAACCACAGACACTCTTCTGCAAAGAGCACTCTCCAGGAGAAATTCACATAACTCTATTGGTAATTTCTTAATGATATGGTTCTTTGTCTTTTGCATAAAAAAGCTCTAGGTGCTCACAGCGTTTTTCTTCCTATATAATTTTTGGAACATTAAAAAATTTTTGGTACTTTCAAATATTACTTCATTGTACAGGGTCTTCCAGAGCTGGCCAACAGTTTCAATTTGATATTTGTTTCCTTTGGAGTCCTTTAACTTTACTCATTGAAATATATAAAATACATAAATGACCAATAAATTTTAATTTAGATTAAAAATAATTTCAAAATGAGGAAATTCTTAATCATTTATTTTATTAGTAGACTAAAGGAGACTTTCTGTCAGATCATATCAACTAAGGAAAAATAGCTTACTTAACATTATGAATTGTTTTTGCTAGAAACCTACAGTACAGAGCAAATTATGACATTCATTGCCATTAGAACTAGATCTGAGGCAAAAATATTCATCTACATTCCCAAAAATGCAGACAAAGGCTGAATAAATACTAAATTCTTTTATTTTTTATTATATATTTTCTTTATTTACATTTCAAATGTTATCTTCTTTCCACATTTCCCCTCCAAAAACCCTATCCCATCCACCCTCCTCCTGCTCACTAACCCACCTACTCCTGCTTCCCTGTCATGGCATTCCCTTATACTAGGACAAGGAGCCCTCACAGATCCAAGGGTCTCTCCTCTCACTGATATCTGACAGGCAATCCTCTACTACCCATTCAGCCGGAACATTCCTCCACTGCTGGTAGGATTGCAAGGTTTCATGTTTTTATGATGGAGAAATGATTATCATTTCAATAATTCTGCCATCACATCAGCATGCACAGAAAAGAAATCATCTACTTCGGATGGTACATTCCGAGATGAAAATGCATTTGTAGAATGTTCAAGCAGATCAATGCCCATGTTTCTTAGCCTCTAAGTAGTTTCTATATTCAAATTATGTCTTTCACTTTGTCTAATGGTTAAGATAGGCATACAAGCTTACAGCTGACTAAATGACCCCAATCTTTCCAAGTGTGATGGATTACTTTTGACCAATAACAATTAAACCTGAAATATGGTTTTCGATAGATTTTCTGTAGATAAACAACATGTTTTGGATAAGTATAGATAGTTGATTTTTAGGACTACATCCCTTAATGAAGGGGAATAACTAGCAATTATCATTTCTGCTCACCTACAAGTATTATAAAACTGGACTATAAGTCACTTTTGAAATGGCCATCTTGCCAAAAGCAATCTACAGATTCAATGCAATTCCCATCAAAATCCCAACTCAATTCTTCATAGAGTTAGAAAGAGCAATTCTTAAATTCATCTGGAATAACAAAAAACCAGGATAGCTAAAACTATTCTCAACAATAAAAGAACATCTAGGGAAATCAGTATCCCAGACCTTTAGCTACACAGCTACACAGTTTTAAAAACTGCATGTTATTGGTACAGTGACAGGCAGGCAGATCAATGGAATAGAATTGAAGACACAAAAATGAACCCACACACCTATGGTCACTTGATCTTTGACAAAGGAGCTAAAACCATCCAGTGGAAAAAGATAGCCTTTTCAACAAATGGTGCTGGTTCAACTGGAGGTCAGCATGCAGAAGAATGCAAATCAATCCATTCTTATCTCCTTGTACTAATCTCAACTCCAAGTGGATCAAGGACCTTCACATTAAACCAAAATACTGAAAATAATAAAAAAGAAATTGGGGAAGACCCTTGAGGACATGGGCACAGGGGAAAAGTTCCTGAACAGAACACCAATAGCTTATGCTCTAAGATCAAGAATTGACAAATGGGAGCTCATAAAATTACAAAGTTTCCCTAAGGCAAAGGACACTGTCAATTGGACAAAACGGCCACCAACAAATTGAGAAAAGAGTTTTACCAATCCTACATCCATCAGAGGGCTAATATTCAAGATATACAAAGAATTCGAGATGTTAGACTCCAGAAAACAAAACAACCCTATTTAAAAAATGGGGTACAAAGCTAAACAAAGAATTTTCACCTGAGGAATATCGAATGGCGGAGAAGCACCTAAAGAAATGTTCAACATCCCTAGTTATCAGGGAAATGCAAATCAAAACAACCCTGATATTTCACCTCATAGAATGGCTAAGATCAAAAACTCAGGAGAAACAGGTGCTGGCAAGTGTGTGGAGAAAGAGGAACACTCCTCCACTGCTGGTGGGGTTGCAAACTGGTAAAACCACTCTGGAAATCAGTATGGCCGTTATTCAGAAAATGGGTGTGATACTACCAGCATGTTATATCACTCCGGGTCATATACCCAGAGAATTCCCCAGCATGTAATAAGGATACATGCTCCACTATGTTCATAGCAGCCCTATTTATAATAGCCAGAAGCTGGAATGATGTCCCTCAATGGAGGAATGGATAGAGAAAATGTGGCATATTTACACTATGGAATACCACTCAGATGTTATAACAACGAATTCATGAAAATCTTAGGCAAGTGGGTGGAACTGGAGAATGTCATCCTGAGTGAGGTGACCCAATCACAAAAGAACCCACATGGTATGTACTCACTGATAATCACATATTAGCCCAGAAGCTTGGAATACCCAAGAAACAATTCATATATCAAATGATGCCCAAGAAGAATAAAGGAGATACCCCTGGTTCTGGAAAGGCTCAGTGCAGCAGTGTAGGGGAATACTAGGACAGGGAAGCAGGAAGGGGTTGATTGGGGAACAAGGGAAGGGAAGAGGGCTTATGGGACTTTTGAGGAATGGGGCTCCAGGAAAGAGGAAATCATTTGAAATGTAAATAAAGAATATATCAAATAAAAATACATAAATAAATAAATGAAAGAAAAATTATATAAACTACTACATAGGTACTTTTAAACAAGGAGGTAAGTTAAAATACTAGAAAGGAGTGATTCGAGGATGGAGAGTCAACATTACAGATAATCATCATGCAAGAAATAAGATGAAAGTCATTCAAAACCACACTCCTGTGTACAATACCTTGCTATAATACTCATCAGACTTTTTAAAATACTAATTTAAATTATCAGAAAATGGGGCATTTTTAAAGATTCCACTTGCCTGCTCATAGTAGTTAGAAGTATATACTTAACATTGAAACATCCTGATGTAGAATTTTTTAATTCTAGTACTCACAGATTTTAAATCACAAAATTACTTAATTTGGGTCAAGGAAGAGCTTCATGATTAACTACTAATATTTTTATAAAAGAAAATATGAGAGAATACAAAATTAGTCAAAGAATCCCTCATTCGTATTTCATCAAAATATACATAAAAATTATCCTTTTCCAATTGGATTTTTTTTTGTAAATACTTTAAATTGAATTAAAAGCCACAGTTCTACAAGGAAACACTTACAATGGGTTTCAGATGAAGTCTTTGACAGAGCATGGGTTGTTAGTGCCTCCTTATAGAGAGTGTGAGAAAGAAGTTTCTAGGAGAGGACCCTGGGCATGTAAAGATTGCATCCAGTTTAGTAAAGAAACCGAGGGGGGAGGGGGAATGATTGGGGAATAGTTGGGGGGAGAAGAACTATGGGAACTATGGTGGGTGGGAACTGGGAAAGGGGAAAGCCTTTGAAATGTAAACATAGAATATAGAAAATAAAAATAACTAAAAAAAAAAAAAGAAAAAAAAAGAAAAAAAAAGAGAAAGAAGTTTCTATTGTTTGCGCAACCCATGGGTATGACTTAGCTCAGTGTTGCTCATCACTGTCTTCATACAAGAATGTCTTGCTATCCATAAAGACACAAAAGACTATATTTCTCAGTTTCCCAGGCCATTGTAATGTGTTAATGCTTCTCAAATGAAGTAAATCTATCTTTAACAACCTCTGCGTAAGTTTTTTTCTACAGCTTATAGGATAGTGCCAACAAGAGAAACAATATCACCAATCTAGAAAAACTATAAGCCATTTTTCTTATCATATAGGGCACAAAAATTCATGAGTAAAACATTTAAACTATTCATGGATACTATGGTGTTAAATGTTGAAGAAAAGGGACAGGACATTCTGGAAACACATTTACATCACTCTTGAGAAAATTTATATTGACTAAAAATGAATTCCAGTGTTTTTAGCTGAAGGTTTATGTATGAGTGATTCTATGGAAGAAAGGGCCATTTCCTTATGTAGACATAGGAGAAAAGGGTGAAGAGGGAGCAGACACAGTGACTGATTCCGCAGAGGGTAAAGACCAGGAGATTAGGACCAGCAAGTTCAAGGAAAAGGCCAAACAAACCTCAAAACAGATGTTGGACAAAAACAAATAAAATTTTGAGATGCATCACTGTTTTCTCTATTCAGCCCATGACCCTAAAAATGATCCTGAAACAGAAAATTCTATGTTCCTAGACACTTCTACTTAGAAATGGCTCTTTCAGGGAACTTTTTACTTGCTGGCATCCAATACCAATTGTGCAGCATTGGGAAGCAGGTTATTTTGTAAGCAACAAATTACAGTGTCTTACTTAACCACACTGCCAGTATTACTGCAAGGTTATTTCCAAAATTCATTGGTTTCATTAAAATATATTGGAATCATGTTGAAAATGGAATTCCTTTTAAATGGAATCTCTGCACGTTATATTTTAAATGGAAAATGTTCTTTTATGCTGAGTTTGAAAAAGCTTTACTACTAGAGTACATCTTTTAAAATAAATCTGGAAGGTGCTTGATTTACAAATTCTTTGTCTCACATTGTTATTTTAGCAAGTAAATCTTTGTTATTGAATGCTGTGGCTTTTGAAAATACGGTTGACCTGAAAGCAGCTACACTAAATGAAATCAACAGTCATCTAAGAACGAATACTTCTGTTTCCCCAATAAATTATTTAAATTTGATGACTTTACCTGTTAAAACTAAATATATGTGTGAGTTGAATGGGCTAGATAAAAGACTTTTAGAAAGAGAAGAAAATAATCAATATTTTGAACATAGTTATTTAATATTTATAATTTTATTAGAAAATATATCCCCATAAAATTACATACTTTATTTTGTTTTTCTTTTATATTTTATCTCATTTAATGCATCCTGTTATGGTTGTCCCTTGCTTTACTCCACCCATTTCCTCTCTTCTTGCCTTCCACCCAATTCCTTCCCCTTTGTGTTTCCCCTTAGAAAAGAAACAGACTTCTAAAGGATAATAAACTATAAAAAAATATATTAAGATAAGACAAAAACAAACACGTAGGAGGTAGATAGAACAAAGGAACAGAAGGAGAAAAACCTAAGAGAAAGTACCAGTATAAGAGACTCACTTGTTCACACACTCATGGAATTCCTTAAGAAACTAAACTGGAGCCATCATACTTTCACAGAGGACCTGGTGCAGACCAGCCCAGGTCCTGGTGTATGCTGCCTCAGACTCCATAAATTTATGTAAGCTTGGATCATGTTGATTTAGAAGGCCTTGTTTACTGATGTTCAAAATCACCAGTGGCTCTTTACACTCTTTCTATAGCTCCTTTCATGGGGTTTTCTGAGCAATGAGGGGAACAATTTAATGGAGACTCCTATGTAGTACTGAGTGCTTCAAGGTCTCTCATTGACTGCAAAATTTCTGCCTATGGGTCTCTGTATAGTTTTCAATCCACTATGGAAGGAAGTGTCTATGATGATGTCTAAGTAAGGCACTGGCCTATGAGTATAGCAGGGTGTTTTGTTGTTTTGTTTTGTTTTACCTAAGGCTTTCTGTTTCTTGGTCACCCAAGCAGTGTTGAGTTTGGGACCTTAAGTCAGATTAGTTATTGATTTGTTCCTCTCATAAGCTTGTTTGGCCATTACTCCAGCATATTTTACAGATTGAACATTATAGCAGATCCAAAGTTTTGTGGCAAGCCGGATGTATAAATTTCTCTTTAGGTGGCATGCAGAGTAACTTTCTGCACCAAAGAACCTAGAACATAGGGTAAAAGTTCTATGTAGGTAACATCTTGACTTCACTACGTTTAATGGATTGTGTTGTGTTGAGGATGGGCCAGGTGCTGTTTGTATGTTGATGCTAATTTCGCTTTCCTGGGAGAGGCTGCAGACGAGGAGTGAGTCATACTCAGGTCACCATCCCCTAATGAATAAAGGAGCCAATCACTGTCCAAGTAGGCAAGATTTCCTGTTGGAGAGTAGAAAAGAGGAAACAGGAGAGAGGTCCTTTTGGACAGGAATAGCTTGAGGACAAGATATAGCTATGTGTGTCTCCCAGATGCAATGGTGGATCAATAGGAATTCGCCACTAGGGGATTTAGATTTAATAAGGTTGACAAGATTAGGATTTTTGTTGCTGTGAGAACGATTGAGTTACCATTGTTTGTGTTGTATTTTCCTTCCTGAGGTGGCTTGTCCAGGTTCAAGAGAAAAAGGAAAAGTGTGGGTTTGCCTGAGTTACACCACAAAGGCCATGAAGGGACCCTTGAGAGTTGGGTGGAGAGATTTTGGAGTTCTGAGTCAGCCTCCATGAGTGTGTGGCCAGCTAGCCTGCCAGGTCAGAGGGTAGCAGAAAATAGCTCAGAAATATGCAGTTCATTTTATAATATTTCCTGCAACGGTGTTGTTGTTAGTGGTGGGGCTATGCAGTCAGTTTGTGGAGAGCAAACTCTTTCCTTGGCAACAGCCTGGGTTACTTTTGGATTCCCATGGGAACCTTTTAGCTTACAACCCAATTAGATGGAACCAAATTTCTGTACTGGAAACCTTAGTTGGTGACAAGAAATGGACAATTAGGACTATTTCTAATATTAGTTGGTACTTTCATCAAGATCGTCCACATATACATATATATTTTAGGAAACTTGGTATTAGGTTTCCAAATTACCTTTCAAATGGCCCTAATGTTCACTATCTCTTCCTGTATTCTTTTTCCCATTTCCTTCCCTAACCCTTGATCCTCTTATCACAGCCCACCAATGGATCAACAATTATCTATGTCTCTTCCCTAAGAGAAACTATCTATAGTCTTAATCCCTCATAAAATGCCTAACTTCTGTGCTCATACTGATTGAAGCTTGGTTATAATCAATGTAACAGCTAATATCTACATATAAGCACATCCATACCATATTCGTGTTTTGGGATTTCAGATGCCACACTCATGATTTTTTTCTAGTTCCATCCATTTACCAACAGATTTCATGAAGCCATATTTTTAATGACTATGTAACATTCCATTGTATTGATGCGCCACATTTTCTCTATCCATTCTTCTGTTGAGAAACATTGAGTTTGCTTCCAAATTCTGGATATTATGAATTAAGCAGCAATGAACATAATTGAGCAAGTGTCTTTTGATAAGATGAAAAATATTTTGGATGTATGACCCAAAGTGGTATATGTAAATCATAAAATAGATCAATTTCCATCTTTCTAGACAACATCCACAATAATTTCATGGTAGATGTACAAGTTTATACTCTTGCAAGCAATGGAGAAGGGGTGTTCCCCTTGCTCCAAATCCTCAGGAGCATGAGTTGTCCCTTGTGTTATTGATTTAGCCATTCTCACAGGTTTAAGATGAAATAACAATTTTTTTAAAAAAAAATGATTATTGGTTATCTTGTTTATTTACATGTTACCACCCTTCCAGGGTTCCTCTCCAAGAACCCCCATCCCACCCCTCACCCCTGCCTTCATGAGGGTGCACCCTCACCTACATACCCACTCCTGCCCCATAACCCTAACATTCCCCTACTCTGGGGCATCAAGCCTTCACAGGATCAAAGGCCTCTCCCTCTGATATCAGACAAGCTCATCCTCTGTTACATATGCAGCTGGAGCCATTGGGCTCTCCATGTGTATTCTTTAGTTGGTGGTTTAGTCCCTAGGAGATCTGGGAGTTTTGGTTGGTTGATATTGGTGTTCCTTCTATAGGGTTGCAAACACCTTCAGCTCCTTCAGTACTTCCCCTAACTCCTCATTGGGGTGCCTGTGCTCAGTCCAATGGTTGGTTGCAAGCCTCTACATCTGTATTGGTCAGGATCTGGCAGAGTCTCTCAGGAGACAGCTTGGATGTCAAGAACTTCTTGGCATCAGCAATAGTGTCTGGGTTTGGTGGTTGCATGTGGGATGTATTCCCAAGGAGGGAAGTGTCTGGACGGCTTTTCCTTCAGTCTCTGCTCCACTCTTTGTCTCCATATTTCCTTTAAACAGAAAGAATTCTGGGTTAAGATTTTGAGAAAGGTGGCTGGTGCCATCCCTCAATCAGGGGCTGTGTCTAAACTTTGGATAGTCTACAGGTTCTTCTCTCCTTTGTTGACTAGTTATGCTAATATCATCCCCCATTGGCTCCTGGGACCCTTTTGCTTTCCTGGCATCTGGGACATTCTTTTGGCTATCCCCTGTTTCTCACCCCCCATTGGTACACGTCTCTGCTCAATTTCTCAACCCTCTGTATATCTATACCATCTCCTCTCACACCTGATCCTGCCTCCACATTTTCCCTTTTCTCTTCCTCTCTTCCTCTCAAGTCCTGTCCACTCTCAACCTCCTGTGATTATTTTGTTCCCCCTTCTCAGTAGGACTGAGGTATCCACACTTTGGTCTTCTTTCTTGACTTTCATGTGGTCTGTAACTTGTATCGTGGATATTATGAGCTTTTTTCCTAATATCCACTTATCCATGAGTACATACCATGTGTGTTCTTTTGTGACTGTTTGTTAAAAATTTGCATTCCCCAATAGCTAAGAAATTTTGCATTCCTTTTTTTCTTTTTTATATTGAATATATTCATTTACATTTCAAATATTATACCCCTTCCCAGTTTCTCCCCTCCCAGAAAACCCCCAATCCATCCTTCCACCCCTGCCCCCAAGAACATGCTCCTCCACCCAACCTACTCCCACGACCCCCACTCGATTTCCCGACTCAGGGGACAACAAATGCTGAGGAGAATGTGGAGAAAGAGGAATACTTTTCCATTGCTGGTGGGATTGCAAGCTGGTAAAACCACTCTGAAAATCATTTTAGAGGTTACTCAGATAATTGGACACAGCAATACCTGAGGATCCAGCTATAGCACTCCTGTGCATATACCCAGAAGATACTCCAACATGTAATAAGAACACATGTGCCACTATGTTTATAGCAGCCTTATTTATAATAGCCAGAAGCTGGAAAGAATCCAAATGTCCTTTTTTGCATTTCTGTGTGTTTGAAGAAATTTGGATTTTCTCTTTTGAGAATTCTGTTTAGATCCATAACCCATTTTTAAAATTGTGTTATTTGATTTGTTGACATCTATTCTTTGAGTTATTTATATATTTGGATGTTAGTTCTTTATCTGATGTATTGCTAGTAAAAATATTTTGCCATTTTGTATCTGCTGTATTGTCCAAATGTAAGTCCCTTTTTCAGTATGAAAGCTTATCAGTTTCATAATGTAGTTTGTATTAGTTATTGATCTTAGTGCCTGTGCCAGTGACCTCAAGACTATTTCCAACTTTCTCTTCCAACAGGTGCAGTGCATCTGTTCTTATGGAGAGGTCTTTGATTTATTTGTGTATAGAGATGACAATGGATCTATTTCAATTCTTCTATATGCAGACATCCAGTTTGACAAGCACCATTTGTTGAAAGTGCTCTTGTCTTTTCCAGTGTGTGTTTCTGTCTTATTTTTCAAAAATCAGGAGTCCATTGATGTGTGAATGCATGTATTTGCCTTTAGCTAGACTCCATTCTTCAATGTGTCTGTTTTGTGACAATGACATTTTAGGTAATACTATATTTCTGTAGAACTAAATGGATGATGGTACCTCCTGCACTCCACTCCTTTAGTTAATTTATTATTTAGGATACTTTCAGCTATCTTTCTTTGTTTCTCTCTCTCTCTCTCTCTCTCTCTCTCTCTCTCTCTCTGTGTGTGTGTGTGTGTGTGTGTGTGTGTGTGTGTGTCTAACAATTGTTCTTTCCATTCTGATAAGCTGTGTTGGAATTTTGATGGGGACTGTGTTGAGCATGAAGATTCCTTTGGTAGGATAGCTATTTTCACGATGTTAATCCTATAAACTCAGGAGGATGGGGGATCTTCCCGTGCTCTAATATCTTCTTCAGTTTCTTTCTTAAACACCTTCTTCAGGTTCTTTCTTATATGAGTTTTTTTCACATGTGTTTGACTTGCTTGGTTAGATTTATCCTAAGATATTTTAACTTTTTGAGGCTGTGAAAGGGATTGCTTCCTTGATTTCTTTTCAATGTCACTTGTTGTTTGTATATAGGAGAGATACTGATTTTTTGAGTTAATTTTGTATGTTTACTGAAAGATTTTATTAGCTGTAGGAGATTCCTGGTAGAAATTTTAGGGTCACTTATGTATACTCTCATATCACCTGCAAATAAAGATACTTTGATTTCTTCCATCCAAATTTGTATCCCATTGATCTCCAATAATCGTATTAGTTTTCTAGTTAGACTTCAAGTACTACATTGAATAAATATGGAGAGAATGAGCAACCTTGTCTTGTTCCTGATTTTAATAGAATTGCTTTGAGCTTCTTTCCATTTAAATTGATGTTGATCATGGGCTGTCTGTGAACCACTTTTATTGTGTTTTGGTATGTCAGTCGTAGCCCTAGTATCTTCAAGACTATTATAAAGAATAGGGGTTGGATTATGTCACAGACCTTTCCTGAATCTAAGGAGGAGATCATGTGTTTTTTTGTCTTGTTTAAATGGTGTTTTTTTATTTATTGATTTTCATATATTGAACCATTCCTTTATCAGTACGATAAAGCCCACTAAAATATGATGGGTGATATTTTTATAAGTTCGTGGATTTGAATTGCAAGTATTTTATTAAATAGTTTTATCTCTTTTCATAAAACACATTGTTTTGTTATTTTTTCTTTGTTGGGTCTTTATATGGTTCAAGGTCTGGGAAGTGTGGTCTCATAAAATGTATGGCATAAATGATTGGGCAATGTTCCTTCTGTGTCTGTTTAGTGGCATAATTAGAGGAGTACCAGCATTAACTTTTGCAAGAATTCCCAGTTCTGGTCTTCTATTGGTTGGGAGAATTCTAGTTACTGTTTATATTTCACGGTAGATTATATGTCTCCTTAAGTTGCTTAGCTGATGCTGATTTAACTTTGGCAAATGTTATGTATTCGGGAGTAAAGCCATTTCTTTTACATTTGGTAGAGTATAGTATTTACAGTATGCTTTTTTCAAACACTAGATTTTTCTCAGTACATGTGGTTATTTCCTCTTCTTCATTTCTAATTTCATTAATCTGGATCTGCTTTCTCTATCTTTCACTTAGTGTGGATAAGGGTTTGTCTTTCTTGTTGATTTTCTCAAAGAACCTACTGTTTGATCCAATGATTCTTTATATTGTTTTTGTTATTTGTTTTTATTTGATTTCAGCCCTGACTTGATTTTTATTGCTGTTGGCCTTTTAAAAGTGTGATTTCTCCCTCTCCATCTCCCTCCGATCTCTCTCTCTCTCTCTCTCTCTCTCTCTCTCTCTCTCTCTCTCTCATGCAGACATTAATTTTAGAAAGTTTTACATTCTTAATGTTGGTCTACCCATTTTTCTTTACATAAAAAGTGGTTCTGTTTTTCACGAGTTTGTAGTCTTTCCAGTGGTTTCTGTTGTTAATGTAGAGTATTATCTCAATGTTCTTATATCTGCTGAGACTTTATTTCTGTTCAAGTAAATAGCCAATTTTAGAGAGAGTTCCAGGAGGTGATGAAAAAAAGGTATATTCTTTTGTGTTTGAATAAATTGATGTGTTAGGTTCTTTTGGTTTATAACATACGTTAACTACAGCATTTCTGTTTGTTTTTTTTTTTCCCCTTCAACCTATTAGAGTTGGGTATTGATGTCTTCCCTTAGTGTGAGGGTCAGTATATGATTTAAACTGTATTATTATTTTGTTTTTGAACTTGGGTACCCTTGTGTTTGGTTGAGAATTACAGTGTATTCGTGGTGGATTTCTTTTCTTTGATAAATACATAGTGTCCTTCCCTATCTTTTCTGATTTGTCTTGATTTGAATTCTATTTTGTCAGATATTTAAAACCTATGTGAGCTTACTTCTTAGGCACATTTGTTCAGAATATATTTTCAATCTCTTACCCTTAATGTGATATCTACCATTGATGTTAATATTTGTTTCATAGATGCATCAAAAGGATGGGGTGTCTTTTCTCTATCTATTGTAATTGGATGTTTTCCTGGGTGAGTAGTCTGGGCTGGCATCTCTGGTCTCTTAGGGTCTGTAGCACATCTGTTTAGGCCCTTCTGGATTTTAGAGAATCTATTGGGAAGTCAGATGTTATTCTGATGGGTCTGCCTTTCTATGTGACTTGGTCTTTATCCCCTGGATTTTTCTTTGTTCTGTATTCTTAGTTTTCTGATCATTACATACTGAGGGTACTTTCTTTTCTAGTCTAATCTATTTGGTGTTCTATACACTTCTTGTACCTTGATGTGCATTTCCCTTTTTCAGTTAAGAAAACTTTTTTCTATGATTTTGTTAAAAGAAATTTCTGAGCCTTAGACCTGATTGTCTTCCTCTTTCTCTATTCCTCTTAATCTTGATTTTTTTTTGTGGTATTGTTTTATGGCTGTTTTATGCTATGAGACTTTAGATTTAATATTTGTTTAGAAGATGGACCCATTTCTTCTCCTATATCTTCACTACTTGAAGTTATCCAATGTATTCTGTTGATGAAGTTTGCCTTTGTTGCTTTTAAGTTGATAAATTTTTAATTTCCATCAGTTTGGATTTTCTTTACTAATTCTATTTAAAACTTTATGTCTTGAACAGTTTTATTCATTTCCTTCCAAAGTTTGTGTTTTCATAGATTTATTTAAGGGATTTATTTACTTGTTCTTTAAGGTTTTTTTTTTTCATATTGATAAATGCTGTTTTATGGTCTTTGTCTTGTCCTTCTGCTATGTTACAATACTCAGGACCTGATATGGTAAGGTGTTTGAATTGTAGTGGATATGTATTTTCCTTGTTGCTCTTTGTTGTATTTTTACTCTGGTGTTTACGCATCTGGTATTCCAAATATTGTAATTCTAGGTACTGATATCTGGTATTATCTTTCTTGTTTCTGTGTTTTGTTTCACGGTTCCTGTCACTTTTTCTAGTTCTTAAGAGACTCTAATAGCTGTGTGTTGCTTCATAAGATATTATACTGGGATCTTGATAGCTGTGTCCAGCAGGTGTTCCAGGAAACAATGTATGTCTAGGTATTGGAATCTGACACTTAAATATGGGGATGCACTGAGCAGGGGTTACTGAAAGCATCTACAGTAGGGAAGAAAGTAGGGTGTTACATGGTAATTATACTTGATGACCTTGAAATGGGGGCAGAGGTGAGAATAGGCTATGGAAGATGGACTGGTGAAGAGATGGAGATGATGAGGCTGGTATATTATATTTGAAGGAACTGAAGGAGAGGTGAAGATCTGTAATTACTCTGCCGATTGCCATGGTCAGAGTGGCCTGTGGGCTTTCAGGTAGTTCCTGCTGGAAGCTGATGCTTTAATAAAATGATGAGTCAGTAGAGGGCATATAGAAGGGAAAGCTGTGCATAGTCCACTAGAGACTGGGAGGGGGCGGCAAGTGAGCAGGCAGAGGGCTGCAAAAGGTTTTACCGCAGAGCTGGGGAGAAGAGTGGGATATTGGATCTGGAAGAGCATAGGGAGAGGTCAAATCCTATAGTTAACCTCCTTGCTTCCTTGGCCACAGTGTCTGGATTCTTCCCTGGGATTTGGTTGGTGAATTTTGGAGCTAGAATAAATCAGTAAGTTGGGGGAGAGATGATAGGAGAAGCTTGGTGTGTTCTTGGGATAGTTGAATGGAGTTGGGAAGGACAAGCAGGAAGTCTGCTGCAGAACTAAAGATGAGGCTGGTTTTGGATTTGGAGGAGAGGTGAAGACCTGAAGCTAGCCTTTGTGTTTCCCTGGTCAGAGAGTGAAAGCATAGGCTTTATATCTGACACTCTATATGTCAGAACTGCTTTGGACATTCATCTACCACTATGCTTACTCCAATTTTTAAAAATCAATTCTTTGAGAATTTTGTAAAGGGACTTTGATGGTGTTCACTTCCCTTTCCAAATTCTCTCCAGTCCACTTCAGCTTTCTTATCCACATATGATATAAAACTGTCCCAGTCTAATCTTTGATGATCTTTGTGGGGAGGGTGTAATATAGATATCTTATTTATTGCTAAGCACACCATAGTCTCTTATTCTCTGCACCTTAACTATTTATTGGTCTCCATCTCCTTTAAAAGGAAGTTTCTCTGATGACAGCTAAGAAATTCACTACACTATGAATAAGTTATTAATAGTTGGATTAATCCTATGTCCACTTAACAGAATTGGATTGGGCCTTCCTCTATGGCCTAAGGTATGTCTAGCTAAAGGTTATTTTTGCAATTCAAGCAGGTATGGGAGGCCAGGAGTTGGTTATTTACAAAACATTGAATCAAATTTATGTCTTCTTTTACAGACACTTTTGCACCCATTTAAAGCCTGAGGAACTCAATTACTTTACCACACACTTTTTTCTTTCTTATCTTGGCCTTAATTGTTTCAGGACATAATTGAGTCTATCATAGGTTTGTGGTCCCTAAGAATATAATCGAGATGCCAGGTGGTGGTGACACACGTCTTTAATCCCAGCCCTTGGGAGGCAGAGGCAGGTGGATTTCTTAGTTCGAGGCTAGCCTGGTCTATAAAGTGAGTTCAGGACAGCCAGGGCTACACAGAGAAACCCCATCTCAAAAAAAAAACAAAAAAAAAAGAATGTAATCGAGCTGAACACTTTCTGTTACTAGTAATGTTGCAGCTGTCCTCATATAATGGTGAAATATAACAACGTCTCAGGCATTTATGGTGGTGCTGCTATAAGCAAACCTACTGTTCTTCTAGTAATATGAGATTATATAAATAATATGTTATACTAATAAATATTTAATTACTATGCTGGTTTAAATCTCCACTATTCTATATGCTATTTGAAGGTATATACTAGTTTAAATTAAACCTATGCAATAGAATTGCATGTAAGGTTATATCAGCCTCATGTTCTTAATGTTTACTAAATTGAATTTATTTAGAAATTGTGCAGAACATGCAGTGTGTATCATCCAGATACATATTGTTAAGTTTCAGATCTGACGATTTTGACTGAGGGTCTTATTTATTTAACATATCCAAGTGAATCTGGCCTCCCAGCATTCCTCAGTTCCTACCTGTTATAGGGTGGGGATCTCATCCTCTTACCTGATTTCTTCACCCTAAGGGCTGGCCTGTCCTCCCCCAACCCCCAGAGAATCTTCCCTATAAAATTCAGACATTATGGGACATATGGTGGGGGGTAATTGGGAAAGGGGAAAGCCTTTGGAATGTAAACATAGAATACAGAAAATTAAAAAAAAATTTAGACATTTTGGTTACCCGTCCCTTCTGTACCTTTGACTTACTGGCTGATGCACCTGCTTCCTCTCTTTCCCCTCTTTTCCCAACTGCCTCTCCTCCAATGGCCCAGCTCAGCCTGGTCATGGCCACTGGGGAGTCTCCCAGATGTCCCTGCTTCTTGGTTTGCAGTCTTACTTATCTATAATAAACTTTCCCCTTCACCATTGCTAGGAGCAGCCATGTGCTTTCCTTTCTTTTTATTTCTAATTATTTCTTTTCATTGACACATAAATACATTCTGTGATATTTTCTATACAATAAAATCACCTATCAGCATAAATAACAGAACTAGCCTTTGTCCCCATTGTGAGGCAGTTTATCACTAGAGTCTGCATCTCTGAAGCTCAAATAGATTGCTTTGTAAAGAATGTTTAAAAAATACTACTAGTAATATATTTTCATACATTTAGATGTTGTAGCCATCTATTTGCTACCGAACTACATTTACTGAGTAAATAGTCTACTAAATAGGCTTAGTGAACTCTATCAAACTGTGAACATTTAAACAAGAGAAGTCAATCCAGTTCAAAGCTGTACATTCACTCTAATGTCATGACAATTTACATAACAAGAGAATTAGCAGAGATTAGAGTTTCTTTCTTTAAGCCTGAATAGTACACTTACCTTAGTAAGTTATTGTAAATTCTCCTCTCTACTTTTTATAAATACAGAATTGTATTCTTTGAGAAAGGTACTTTGCTAGTTATTTTAAATAGCATAAGCAAAAACCAAGCTTGGCTGTTCTCATAAGTCTCTCCGATTCATTCAGAGTCATTCTTATAATTTACATTTTAAGTTCTAACAGCAAAGGAAACCAGGTGAATAAAAGAAAATATTAAAAAGAATAGTACAGACATAAAAGAAAAAGAATGTCAAGAAAAGAGAAAAAGAGCTATAATCTTTCAAACAGACAGACAGGCAGACAGACACACATACAAGCATGCAAGCTTCTTAGTAAAGATAATGACTGTGTGTGTGTGTGTGTGTGTGTGTGTGTGTGTGTGTGTGTGTTTTCTATACCAGAGCAGATAGCAGGCTATGAATTTAGGTGGATGTGGGTGTTTATCATGTGTCTTTCTTTTAGATAGTAGCTTAGGAGTTGTCAGAAGCATGATCAGTGGGCTGACAACTTGGGGAACTTACATGAAAATGTAGATGCCCTTTAAATATTATCTGACTTATGGAGACTTACTATGGTCTCCATAGTATTTAATAAAAAATCCTGCCTAGGATAACATTTAATTATTCAAATAGCAAATATAAATTCCATAAACCAGGATTCAAATTGCCCTGTTTACTTACATATCCTGGGCAGACTAAGTTAGAATGGTCTGGAGAGAAATCTTTTATGCCAAAGTCATTCAAGGCATGATGAAAGAGTCAAATTTTGGAAAGAGTGTGAGAATATAAATGAAAGCTTGGGTTGTAAGCTACTTTAAGCTTGCGGATAAATACTTCAAAGAAAGTACATTAGTTATGCTAGTTGTAAATGAAAAAAATACCTGGCAAAGCAACTTAGAAGGCACAGGTCGGTTTGGGGCCACATTTGAAGCTATGAGCATCACAATGAGGAAAGCATGGCTTCAAGACCACACGACAGCTCATCACATTCTGTTAGCATCAGTTAGCAGAGAGACTATAAATACTGCTATTATGATTGCTTTCTTTTAAGTAGTCTAGGACTCAGTCCAAAGAATGGTGCGTTCAAGGGATGTTGCTACCTATAATGTTCAGAGTGGGCCTTCCCATATTAGTTAAATGTCCCTGAAATACTCACATAGCCACAACCATAAGTGTGTCTCCAGAGTGAACATAAATTCAGTCAATTTGACAATTCAATCAAAATTATGCATCACAGGATAAATATGGCAAATAAAGAAATCAGAATATTAGATCTGTGATCAATTCCTGAATTCTAATTTCAGACCACCAATAATACCTCAGCAGCAAGCATTTTTATTTTATTTTAATAATTTTGTGGATATATATATATATGTATATATATATATATATATATATATGCCATTTCTAAATGTCTTAGGTTAATTTTGAGTCCTGTGGGACATCTCAAGGTTCATGAAATTGATGGAGAATATAATTTCTAAATTTAAAGTAACATCAATATATCAAAAATTCCATATTTTGTCATATGGCTTCTCACCTTCAAATTTTCTTCATGATAAGTCCTCCAGGAAGTTAGCCCATGTTCACATCTTGACTTTATGATCTCTGAAATTTACCACTAAAATCATTTTTTCACATTAAAAAGTGTTCCTTTTGTCCTGTACCTGGAATTGTTTTTGCTGCATAACCAGTGTTTATTTTATCATAAAATGTGACATATTTGGAATTTCATATTTTAAAATTGTTAGAAACACATTATCAGTGTTATATAACATATCAGGGTAGACTGAGGCAAAATGCAGTGCTGTCATTCAGAGTCTTGCCAACAAGAACCGAGGCTTGCCTGTGTGACTTCCCAGCTGTGGACTATGGGGGGAGACCACCATATGTGGTCTCATATCAATGTTTCAGTAATACCATAGAAATAATATCCATTTGTCAAATTTTTGCATTTGTCATTCTTTTTATTCCTGAAGTGCCTGAGAAGTATTGCCAGAAAGGAAGGGCTCATGATTTGAAAAAGATGTTATACTCCAAGACGGCAGGAAATCAGGGCAAGAGGAACATGAGGAGACAACCTGTCACATGGCATTTTCAGACACAAATAGATGAATGATGGTAGTTACATATCCTTCTCTCTACTCAGTTTCAGATCCTACCCCAGGAGATGATGCTACCTACATTCAGGGTGAGGTTTCTCTCCTCAGCTAAACTCATCACTCTTATAAACATTGGGAGTATATCTCCTAGGTGATTCTAAGACAATTTGACAATGAAGACTAACCACCAAGTACTTCCCTGCAATTACTCTCAGTATTAATGAGGGTTATTACTGAAAAATGCATGTTATTCCCATTTTAATTAAACAGATGGAAAGTGTTCAGTATTTTCATTTGTTATTAATTTTACTATCAGTGTAAAATAACTGAGCAAGTTGATCTCATAAACCTATTGGTACCTCAAAGTAGTCTACCCCTGAACTTTTTTAGCATAGAAATTTTTAAATAACATGTTGCTTAAAAATTGTATATTTGTCCAAGACAGAAAAGTCAGAGTGATTTATATTACTTGTGAAACTTGAAAATAAGTTAAAATTTTCAAGTGGCTTCTGGAATATAAATTGTAAGTCTGAATTTATACTTAGTAAACAATGGTCCAAAAGAGCTTCTGTAGACAAGCTTTCCCTATACTTCTCTATCAGAAACATTAAATGCAACCAGTAATCTAAACACAAATGGTGAATGAAGACCTTATCTATCATCTCCCAGAACATAGGCTATCTCCAGAGCTTCTGAAGCATTGTCTTTATTTATACACTCATGGCAACTCAACACTGAACAACAAGTATAGCAATAAAGTTTTCTCAAAATAGGGATTTCGAGGATTTGCATGTATTGGAAGGATGCATGTTTTGGATTTGCATGTTCATTGGGAGGAGACAAGGAACTTATCTAATAGGAAGTTCGTGGGAGATAGTTTGCTTAAAGTATCACAATTGGGCCCACATTTCTCTATTTGGTTTCATGGCCTATCTTGTGGCCTCTCACTCTTGCAGGGCCTTTACCATCTGACTTTTGACCCTCCCCAGTAGTTAAAATGAAGGAGTTTCCCCACCAAGACAAGACAAGTGCCTTGTCTTTTAGCACCTAAACTTGAGGCTTTACAAATCTGTTTATATATTACCCAGTGCTTGTCATTTAGTCATAAAAGTAGAAAACTAGCAAGCAAGGAGGAGAACACTAGCTTAACAGTACAAAACTAGCTATTCAGTTGAGATTAAAATACAATTTGCAGTAGAGGAGTGTTTCTCTTTCTCCACATCCTTGCAAACACCTGTTGTCTCCTGAGTTTTTAATCTTAGCCATTCTGACTGGTGTGAGGTGGAATCTCAGGGTTGTTTTGAATTGCATTTCCCTAATGACTAATGATATTGAACATGTCTTAAGGTGCTTCTCAGCCATCCGAAGTTCTTCAGGTGAAAATTCTTTGTTTAGCTCTGCACCCCATTTTTAAATAGGGTTATTTTTTCTGGGGTCTAACTTCTTGAGTTCTTTGTATACACTGGATATTAGCCCTCTGTCAGATGTAGGGTTGGTGAAGATCTTTTCCCAATTTGTTGGTTGCCGATTTGTCCTTTTAGCGATGTCCTTTGCCTTACAGAATCTTTGTAATTTTATGAGGTCCCATTTGTCAGTTCTTGATCTTAGAGCATAAGCTATTTGTGTTCTGTTCAGGAACTTTCCCCCTGTGCCCATGTCCTCAAGGGTCTTCCCCAGTTTCTTGTCTATTAGTTTCAGTGTGTCTGGTTTTATGTGGATGTTCTTGATCCACTTGTAGTTGAGCTTAGTACAAGGAGATAAGAATGGATCAATTTGAATTCTTCTGCTTGCTGACTGCCAAATGAACCATCACCATTTGTTGAAAAGGCTATCTTTTTTCCACTGGATGTTTTCATCTCCTTTGTCGAAGATCCAGTGACCATAGGTATGTGGGTTCATTTCTGGGTCTTCAATCCTATTTCATTAATTCACAATAAAATAAAATAAAATAAAATAAAATAAAATAAAATAAAATAAAATAAAATAAAATAAAATAAAATAAAGTAAAGTAAAGTAAAGTAAAGTAAAGTAAAGTAAAATAAAATAAAATAATAAAATAAAATAAAATAATAAAATTTGTTAATTTAAGTTGTTTCCATTACAGCTCTCATTATGAAGCCTATAAACAATGGGTTGTCATATGGACTCACCTCTCAAACCCTTCTAAGCTTTCTCTGTCTTACTGTAGGAGACAATTTATACACAAATAATTGCTGTAGAAGTAATGTCTGAGTGAGTTCTAAACATTAAAAATTTACATTAGTCCCCCATATCTTTGTCAACTAAGAAAAGTAGGGTCATTTTACTAAATTAATTGTACTCTAAGTTTTTTGCCTTCAGCACACTAACTGACAGTTGTATTAGAAATCAGGAAAATACCGAGCTTTTCAAAACCAGCAGTGCTGAAGGGTACTCTTGAAAGAACTGGAATTTGGTGCATCCTCCAGTTATTCAAAAGATCTAGGAAAAACAGCATGAGGTCACATGACATAGTTCTCAAAATCAATTAAAATTTAGTGTGGGTGATATTGGTGGGAATACATTACTGAAAATCAGATTGATTGTTCTCTGTAAGGTAAAGCTCATGATACCTCAGTGAAAAGAGTAAAATCCTCTACTCAATAGCAGGCATTTCCTATATACATATAAAAATATGAGAAAACAAAGAAAATCTAGCAATTGGGTCAATTCTGTTCAAGTACCATAAAAAAGAGCTCTTGAAGAAAGGTAGGTGTGATTTTTTTTATTCTATAAACCCTCCTCAGTCTTCCCTTTGCTAGAGTCAAACATCTACATTTTCAACTGCTTCAGGTCATTTGGATTGTCCACATGGCCTCTTCCTTTTAGACTGCAATGATCTTTCTAATTTTAACCTTTTGAACAATCTATTTTAGTCCACTGGTGAACAGTAGAAATTAAGGCCACACACCTTCTACATTTCTAATGAAACGTTCCTTTTAGGCTGTTTCAGATTGCTTCAATCACTTTTGAAATTGCCCATGTATTACCCTGCAGTAGTCCAGGATATGTGGCCAAGTTATTTAACTTAATTTACCTTCTACAAAATTGCTTCAGCTTACACTTTAGTTTATGCTTTGAACATTTGCTTGACATCTTAGAGCTAATCATTATGGTTACATCTATCAACATATTATTAACCATATTTATCATAGCATAAACAAATGAGAGATAGCTTCTGTTTTTAGTTTTCAATATCCTTTAGGTAGAAAGGGAAACATTCTATCATGAGTTTATGCTTCCATAAGTGACTAATTTGTTCTATATGTTGTAATTTCTGCTAGTAAGATCATATATTGTTACCACATCTCATATATTACCTCAAATTTGGCTTGTTTAATGGCCACTGGCTGCAGTAGAACCTTACTGCACTTAGGACTACTATGCTCTAAAGCTCACAGACATTGGAACTTATCAGACCATAGACAAGTTGATGCAAAGTCACAGTCTATATCACTAAAACCATCTTGGAAGTATATGTGTGAATCTGACCATTATGTATACTTTATTAGTCTGATTGTGTGCCATTTAGATGTGCAGCCTGTAGAGCACACATAAAATGAACAAAACATTAGTATGTATCATTGTCTTTTGTGTTCTAACTATGCATTTCAATGGCTGATCAAAGTCAAGTATTATTGATTAGAAACTGAACTTCAAGATGTATACAAATTAATTAACATTATACCACATGCAAGCTTTCTCCAACATGACAGAGCATTTGCAAGAATTTTTCTTAAAGCAGTGATCACATTGGTCCAGGATATTGTAAGATACTTTAGGGGAAATGATTTTGATGGAATCAAAATGAAAGTTATAAACGTGAATTTATCCACAGCATATGTTTTGCAGACCAAAGAAAATCTTCTTGCAGTATTGAAAGGACTTCAGGAGTCTAAGGATGAAGCACTGAACACAGAGAAAAACACACCATGCACCAAACTCCTTGATAACCTAAGTCTGGACCTTTTTGACTTGATTTGAGTTAGGGGCTTGGAATGATTAGAAATGGATATATAGCTCGTATGTAATATGTTACCTCAATTTTGTAATTTTGATTTGCCAACAGTTTAGTAACCCTGAGTATACAACCAAATCTTGCAGTAAGATGAGTAGCTGCATTATAGCATCATCACAAGCTGAACTTTCTTACAACTTCCAGTTTGTATCTAGAAAATATTTTCATGTCTGGAATAAATAATTCATATTATACTATACTTTGAAATGCAAGTTTTATGCCAATAAATTAGAAAATAATACATGAAACCCATTGTATAGGATATCTACAAAATACTTACTGAGTATTCTGGACTTGGAAGTGGCTGTGTACACTTTGACCTTGCTCCAGGCTGTGGCCCTCTGAGCTTTGAAGTACACAATCTCTCATCCACATGTCTACAGTCATCCACTCTCCCCTAAGGTAAAGGGCTCAGTGTACCTTTTTAAATATTTCTCAAGCATAAGGAGACGTCAGATTTGCTGAGAGTCTTAATATGTTCATTTGACTGAAATACACAAAAGACCTAACTCTTCATCTTCAAGAGCTTTTGAGATGAAAGCTGTTGAGCCCTTAATTATACATCAGGGGTTTTTCTGCATTGTGATGCTATTAAAGTACTTTAATCCAATTTCAAAGAATGGAACAAGTCCTGGAGACTTTCCAAAAAGTAAGATAGTTTCTTTTACTCATTCTTCGCCACTTTCCTTAGATTACACTGTGATGGCATTAATAGTATTGTTTTCAACATCTTGCAGACTCAGAACAGAGGCATCAGAAAACAGTAGACAGTGCAACAACCAATCGACCCCACAGATATGTTAATGATACTACAGTGACATGTCAACAGAGCTTTGTTGGTATTTTTAAGGGAAGAATTTTGAGATGGAGAGCCTATTCTGGACTGTCCAGAAGAACCTTCTAAGTAAACATTGGTGTCCTTACAGGAAATTTAAACTTAATTTAATGTACATTAGAGAGGCTAAGAGATGCATAAAAACATACAGATACCATGATACTGGCTCTGAAGGGATAGAAGAAGTTATAACCCATGGGCAGGAAGGAATACAGTTTCATATGCTAGAAATGCCAGTAAAGGTATTATCTAAGACTTTTACATTTTGAAACATCCACGTAATATCAAAAGTGGTCCCCTGAATTGTTATGAATCTACTTGACATTTCTAAAATTATTGATGAAGCAGCACAAAATTTTATTGCAAAATCTTGTTTATTGTATCTCCTTTTCACTATTTCTGTCCATACTTTCTTCATCTTTCTGGGCTAGAGACCAGAATATGATATAAATACAGACAACTTCTGAGAAGCCAGAAAATCAAGGTCTGGAATGAAAGGGTAAGGAAAAACAATAATAGCTCTAGCTCTCTTGTCTGGGTTTTATAATGTATAGTAAATAAGTTTGTAGTTTGTGAATGGACTTATTTCATTTAGATACACTATCTTTTCTTATCCTTTATAAAGAGATGTCATTAGAGTCAGACCATCTTTTATATTACTGAACTAGCAGTAATATATGTATTATATGAAGTCGATACAAATCACTAAAAACAAAGGCTATGGCGTCGAATGCATCTGGTTTGAGCTCACCTTTGTCATTTAGCATCAATGAAATCTTGACAAACAACTAAATTAAATGAACTCTGAACATTCTTATTGAAAACCATGTCTTAGAGTAAATATAAAAAGCATTTGACCATGAATCTGGCAAATATAACTATTGGGCAACTACTGATAATCTCTTTGTTGCCATGAAATTCTTAAAATGCCTACTTGCTTGTATCAGAGAGGTAGGAGTTTTTGAGATGTTTATGCTATGTACTTTAATGTTATCTTTACTTTGCCATTGCCTTTAACCCACATAATACTAAGTACAAGGCCAATTCTTGGCTCTTCTTCTTCCTCACATTCTCTTTTGCAGTTCATGAGGTCTCTTTCTTGAAGACTGTGCTTTCAGATCCTTCTGCCTATTCGTTGTTAGCAGGGACCACCCCATAAGAATGATTTACAAACATCTCAAACATGGGAGAGAACAAGAAACCAAATTATCTATTTTATTATTCCCAAACCAGGGCATGGTTCAATGTATAGCATTTATTCGCTATTTCCAACTGCAATCAAATAAAAACCCCATAAATGCCATCAAGCTTCCATTCAAGAAGCACCATTTCAATCTGGAGTACAATCATATGGACTCCAACAACACTATTTATCTCCCTGTTTATTTATGTTGGGTTATTTTTGTCTTCCTAAAATATAAGCAGATTCCTTTTGTTGCTTGTCTTCTTAAGTTTGAATTACCTGTTTTATTTTTCTGATGTTTTGTTTTGTTTGTTTGTTTGAATGATTGTTTTTGTTGTTGTTTTAACTTGAATGTTGACATATAAAAGGTCCCTTCTCTTATCTCTGAGCCTTTGTGATAGTTTGCTCTGTGAACTTTGACCATCATCTCCTTGCCATATCCTTCTTTTGTTATCTCAGAATGAGACTCTTGCTCATTGACTTTCTCATGTACAGCATGAAAGGAGGGTAAAACTGTTTAAATTATGGTTATTCCCTATGTTTTGTGATGTCTGTCACAACATATTAATCAACATTGATTGAAGTGGCTTTCTAAATATCGGCAAAATATTTAAAGTTGTTGATGACACTTTATCAGTGCCTATACAACACAATAATAGCACTCATGTAAGGCAGATGGCCTAGTGATCAAAAGTAAAATGTAAAAAAGTAAATTTAAGATTGTTTATTTTACAATGAGAAACCAAAAACAGATTATGAAAAAATCAAGAAGTCTTAATTTTTATCACATTTTTAAGAAGAATCTTTAACCACATTTAAGATGAACCTTAAATTTTACCTGTAAGAATATGACGATAAGAAAACAAAGAACTCAATTTTAAAGGAAGCACAAGACTGGGTGTATCTGTACATCATCAAGAAGAAAAATATGTGACTAATAAAATATGAAAATATGCTCAACATCAGTTGCAATTAGGGAAATGAAAATTTTACTTCACACTTATTAAAATGACCTCAGTTCATATAAACCTGACAACACCAATTGCTAGTCAGAATGTGGAATATCCAACCTCAAATATTGTTGTGCAGAATTCAAAATGATGCAGCCAGTTGGAAGAGAATATGGCCATTTCATTAAAAGTTGAATGCAGAGTACAGCAATGACTCTCAGAAGGACTTTTACATGGATTTAGTAATCTATTGCCACCCAATCTCAGGCATGCTAGTATTATATGTATTTGCAGCTGTAATCAGCACTGTGCAAACACTGGAATAGTCACTGTTTGGTAAACAAAATTTATAGAAACCTTGCTAATATGCATATTTAGATATTAAAGAAATAACTTTTTAATGTGCTATTAGGACTTTTAAAGTATATTAATCATAATTATTCATCACTAAGGTAAATAAAGAAGTAAATAAACATATAATAAAGCCAATTTTAAGTAGTTACAAATTATCAGAATCTAACTGTGACATTCTAGGAATGTTGGACAACCATATCATTCATTTGTTATAAGGGTGAGTCTCTTCTTGTATACTAATTGCTTTATTCCCAGATTCCTGAGGCTTTTTTGTTCCACTGCAGGAAGGCATTTTTTGGTCTGGCAAACATTTGCTGTTGGATGCATTCAGTTATATGCTCTTGGTTTATTTCACAAAACTAATTTCCTCTACAGCAATTAGCACATCCCAACACACCATTCAGTGCTACCACTGGCTTAAGACAAGTCACTGCAGACTGCCGTTTTATAAAAAACTGGAGGTAACAGAAGATAAAGGAATGCTTATGAATGGCATAATTGTCATTCATTTTATACATTGTAGAATTCTGCCTTTGAACAGAATCACTCTTACACCATAAAAAGTGGGCTATAAATTGCATACCTAAAAATAAAAAAAATAATTAAAATTTGGAAATATAGTATGATGTATGGAATGTAACAAAAAAAATAAAAAAAAAACCTGTGTTACGAAGCATAAACCAATTGTAATGAGAGGGCTGTGGAAAGCTGTTAATCTATATTCTTTAGGATGTACATGAACTGAATAAAGCAGAACAGTGCTTAAGCAATGTGCTATATCCAATCATATCATGTATTATACAAAGTGTACACTAAATAATCCTGAGTTGAGGATATGTATATGAAAGAATGTAATTAAGAAAAAAGGATGGAATGGGCTCCCATTCAAGTAATTGCTAAATTCTTGTAACAATGAGAAAGTAAAATATGTAGTTTACTGTCAAGGGAGAAATGGTGTATTGTGGAAATTAATGTGGAGAAAATTACACCAAAATGAATCAATCTAAAAAATTCATTAAGATACAAATTAGCTACAGGATCCTACTTCTATTTAAAAGTTAAGCTCGTTTGGAGGAAAATTTGCATTTTTTGAATATAAATTTAGCTCATAAAAATACCAAATGTGTATAGGAAAGACACATACAAAAGTTGAGGTGGGGAGTACCTTAGAGGATAGGAGAGGAAAAGATTGAGAACCAGAAAGGAGGGTGAAGTAATCATATTTATATAGTATTTTATTTCTTAACCTAAGAGGTAGATATTTAATTTTCTGTTTATAGTGTGAGTAAAATGTTGCATTTCCACACACACCCACAAAAACCTGATGAACAAAATTCAATAAACCAAACCATTTAAAGATTAGTGTGAGACTATTTTGCTATTCAAGTGGATAAATCAAATTTTGAAGCTCCCTTAGAGTTAAGGACTGTTATATTTTCTATAATTCTTCCATGTGAAGTCATCATATTTCAACCCATGTTTAAACTTTGATTGTTGCCCCAGAAAGTGTTCAGTTTTCTTGACCACTTGAATCCCAGAGTGAACATGTTATACACGTTGGTGTAGAGAATTTCGCACGGCAACTGTTCTTCACCAAACCTGCTTGTAAATATGAGAATTATTACAGAGTGAACTCTCAGTCGCATGTGGGTATAACGCAAGCTGAATCTGTTTAAATATTAAGTTTACCTAGGGCAAAATGACACTTCCCAGTTCAGGTTTTTATACTAAAACTGAAGTGTCTTTGCAAATGAATGCAAGGAGCTGGTGGGTGGGAGCCAACTTGCCAATGTCAGAGAAGGGCTGATTCCAAAGGCATAGGAATGCAGCACAGAACTCAGCGTGTGGATCTCCATTTCCACAGGCTAGATGGAGCTCTGACTCATTTCAGGGCAAGCTTTGTTTCCCAGGTATACTCCATTTATTTGAAATTATAAATTAAATTGATGACAAACATTATCAGCGGCCTTACAGTGTATCTGTGTCATGGTTAACTGATGACCACTTGGAAAAAGACAGATGACGGGACAGAGGAGGCCATTTGATGTAATGAAGACGGATGGCTTCTGTCTTTGTGGAGGGAAGCCCAAGTGCCATCAATTTAACTACCGACAGTTCATTTCAGGCAGAATCAGACAAAATAAGAACGAAAGAACAAGGAAAGAATCTGCATTTCCACAAAGATCAGAATGCAGTGATTGGAAATGTCAGCAGGAGAAATGTGTATGCTAACTACATGGAGGTGAGCCACAAAGATAGCATGAGCTATATTTTCCACTCATTCAAATAGACATTTCCTGCTCTTTAAAAATCCTAACTTTTATATTTCAATGATATTTGTGTTTCATATGCATGATTCTCATAAGAAAAATATGGGAAAAAATAACATTATCTCCAAGGAAAACTATCCCAAATCAGAAATAGAACATTACTCAAACAATTGTATCTTTCTACTCTCAGATCTCAATATTTTTGTTCTCTGCTTTGTGTGTGTGTGTTGGGGTGGAGGGTGCTAGTGTGTATGTGTGGCTAATATTTCACTATATAACCCATGTTGACCTAGTGCGACTCTAGAGCTCAAGATGCACCTTCTACCTCATAATACTGAGTGCTTGGTTTAGAAGCATGAGATTGCATGTATTGTAAATAGCATGTTTTGTTTTTATAGATTATTAACTATACATGGTTTTTACTATTTGGCTTTTCTTTTTTTTCTTCTTTTCTTTTTCTTTTTTCTTTTATCTTTTTTTTTTTGTGTGAGACAGGGTTTCTCTGTATAGTCCTCGATGTCCTGGAACTCACTCTGTAGACCAGGCTGGCCTCGAACTCAGAAAAGCACCTGTCTCTGCCTCCCGAGTGCTGGGATTAAAGGCATGCGCCACCACCGCCCTGCTTTCTTTGGCCTTTCTTTCTTTTTTTTTTAATTTTTTTTATTTATGTTTACATTCCAAAGGCTTTCCCCTTTCCCAGTTTCCTCCCCACCATAGGTCCCATAATTCCTCTCCCCCCCAACTATTCCCCAATCATCCCCCCCCCCTACGATTTCTCTGTTCTAGGTCTACAAAACTGGATCCAATCTTTTCAGGACCAGGGTCCTCTCCTTTCTTCTTCTTGGGAATCATTTGACTTGCTAATTGTGCCTTGAGTATTTAGGGCTTCTGGGCTCATTAATATCCACTTATCAGTGATTGCATTTCATGTGTATTCTTTTGTGATTGGGTTAACTCACTTAGGATGATATTTTCCAGACCTAACCATTTACCTAAAAATTGCATGAATTCATTATTTTTAATTGCTGAGTAGTATTCCATTGTATAAATATACCACATTTTCTTTTTTTTTTAATTTTTATTTTCTATATTCTATGTTTACATTCCAAAGGCTTTCCCCTTTCCCAGTTCCCCCTCCCTATGTCCCATAATTCCTCTCCCCCCAACTATTCCCCAGTCATTTCCCCTCCCCCTATGGTTTCTCTATAAAACTGGATCCAATCTTTCCAGGCCCAGGGTCCTCTCCTTTCTTCTTGGGAATCATTTGACTTGCTAATTGTGCCTTGAGTATTTAGGGCACTGGGCTCATTAATATCCACTTATCAGTGATTGCATTTCATTTGTATTCTTTTGTGATTGGGTTAGCTCACTCAGGATGATATTTTCCAGGTCTAACCATTTACTTACAAATTGCATGAATTCATTATTTTTAATTGCTGAGTAGTATTCCATTGTATAAATATACCACATTTTCTGTATCCATTCCTCCTTTGAGGGATATTTGGGCTCCTTCCAATTTCTGGCTATTATAAACAAGGCTGCTATAAACATAGTGGAGCATGTGTCTTTATTGTATGCAGGGGAATCCTCTGGGTATATGCCCAGGAGTGGTATGCCAGGGTCCCCTGGAAGGGACATGCCCAATTTTCTGAGAAATGCCACACTGATTTCCAGAGCGGTTTTACCATTTTGCAATCCCACCAACAGTGTAGGAGTGTTCCCCTTTCTCCACATCCTCGCCAGCACTTGTTGTCTCCTGAGTTTTTAATCTTAGCCATTCTGACTGGTGTGAGGTGGAATCTCAGGGTTGTTTTGATTTGCATTTCTCTGATGACTAATGATGTTGAACATCTCTTAAGGTGTTTCTCGGCCATCCGAATTTCTTCTGGTGAAAATTATTTGTTTAGCTCTGTGCCTCATTTTTGATAGGGTTATTTGGTTCTTTGGGGTCTAACTTCTTGAGTTCTTTGTATATAATGAGTATTAGCCCTCTGTCGGATGTGGGGTTGGTGAAGATCTTTTCCTACTTTGTTGATTGTCATTTTGTCCTTCTGACAGTGTCCTTTGCCTTGCAGAAACTTTGTAATTTTATGAGGTCCCATTTGTCAATTCTTGATCTTAGTGCATAAGCTATTGGTGTTCTGTTCAGGAACTTTCCCCCTGTGCCTATGTCCTCCAGGGTCTTCCCAAGTTTCTTTTCTAATAGTTTCAGTGTGTCTGCTTTTATGTGGAGGTCCTTGATCCACTTGGAGTTGATCTTAGTGCAAAGAGATAAGAGTGGGTCAATTTGCATTCTTCTGCATGTTGACCTCCAGTTGAACCAACACCATTTGTTGAAGAGGCTATCTTTATTCCACTGGATGGTTGTGGCTCTTTTATAAGATCAAGTGACCATAAGTCTGTGGGTTAATTTCTGGATCTTCAATCCTATTCCATTGATCCACTTGCCTGTTGCTGTACCAATACCATGCAGTTTTTAACACAATTGCTCTGTAGTACTGTTTAAGGTCAGGGATATTGATTCCCCCAGAAGTCCTTTTATTGTTGAGAATAGTTTTAGCTATCCTGGGTTTTTTGTTTCTCCAGATGAATTTGAGAACTGCTCTTTCTAGATCTATAAAGAATTGAGTTCATCCCAGGGATGCAGGGATGGTTCAATATACGGAAATCCATCAATGTAATCCACTACATAAATAAACTAAAAGAAAAAAAACCACATGGTCATCTCATTAGATGCTGAAAAAGCATTCGACAAAATTCAGCATCCTTTCATGCTAAAAGTCTTGGAAAGAGCAGGAATTCAAGGCCCATACCTAAACATAGTAAAAGCAATCTACAGCAAACCAGTAGCCAACATCAAAATAAATGGAGAGAAACTTGAAGCAATCCCTCTAAAATCAGGGACTAGAGAAGGCTGCCCTCTCTCTCCATATCTTTTCAATATAGTACTTGAAGTTCTAGCGAGAGCAATTAGACAACATAAGGAAGTCAAAGGGATACAAATTGGAAAGGAAGAAGTCAAACTATCATTATTTGCAGACGATATGATAGTTTACTTAAGTGACCCAAAAAACTCCACAAGAAAACTTCTACAGCTGATAAACAACTTCAGCAAAGTGGCTGGTTATAAAATTAACTCAAGCAAATCAGTAGCCTTCTTGTACTCAAAGGACAAGCAGGCTGAGAAAAAAGTTAGTGAAATAACACCCTTCACAATAGCCACAAACAACATAAAGTACCTTGGCGTAACTCTAACCAAAGAAGCTAAAGATCTGTATGACATGAACTTCAAGTCCTTGAAGAAAGAAATCGAAGAAGACCTCAGAAGATGGAAAAATATTTCTTGCTCCTGGATTGGCAGGATCAATATAGTAAAAATGGCCATCTTGCCAAAAGCAATATACAGATTCAATGCGATCCCCATCAATATACCACATTTTCTATATCCATTTCTCCTTTGAGGGATATTTGTGCTCCTTCCAATTTCTGGCTATTTAATTCTTTATTTCATTTTCTTTCCACAAGTTTAAAATTTTTATTTTCAAGCTTTTTGATATTTATTTTTTTTAGTTTCTGATGACGTCTTAATGAACTATAAGCCTTTTATATCTTCTGTAAGGCAGTAGCATTACCAGATCCATTTAGTGCAATGCCATTCCTTAGTGCATACCTATAACCATTCTGTATTTTTAGTGTCATCAATTTTATTGCTCTGTAAAATGGATTTTTTAAAAGTACAATGTTATATATCATTTTAATTTATACTAACTTGATATCTTATTAAATGATGATACATTAAAGGTAACTTTCTGAGATCATGTATTACATACAAAAGTCCTCATTGCAACCTACTTTGAGTAGAGTTTATTTTTCTTCATTGAAAACCTTTTACACAATATACAGATGATGCTTCCCCTCCAACAAATCATTACCTATCTTCCAAGCTCCCTACCTATCCAATTTCAAACACCATCCACTCTCAACAAACAAAAATTTCCAAACAAACTCAAAGCAAACAGACCATAACCAGTAAGAAATAATGCCAAACAAACAAAACAAAAGCCCACAAATAAACAAAGAAAGAAACACATAAGCCCTGTTTATGTTGACCAAATATGCCTGGGCATAGGGTAGATTATATCTCCATTGGAGAAAATGGCTGTTCCTTTTCCTGATAGTATTAGTTGCAAATGACTTCTTGGCTAGTAAAGGGGAGTTTACTGTACTTTTCAGTGCTGAGTTTTTATATGGCTTGAACTTGTGCAAGTTTTGTGCACAAAGTCTCTGTGAGCTCATGTGTTTGTCTATTCTGTTGTTCCTGGAAGACAATGGGTACCTGGACTCATCTGCTACTTGTTCTTAGAATCGTTTTACCTCATTTTCCTCATAGATCCCTGAGCCTTTAAGGGAAGGGTTTGACAAAGTCATCTCATTTAGTCCTGAGTTTTCCAATGTCTCTCCCTCTCCATACATTTTCCAGTTTCAGCACGTCTTCTCACTTACCGTCCACTACAAAGAGAAATTCCCCCAGTGAGGTTTAATTTATGCTCTGGTTTATGGGTATAGTGATATGTGGTGATGAATTATTTTATTGGTATTTTTCTTTAGCATAATAATCATAATAGATTTCTCCCTAGGCCTATGACCTACCTTGACTCCGGTTCTGGGTCATATCAGCAGTGTCAGCTATGGGTTTCATCGCATGAACTGGACCTTAAATCCCATTTTAAAAGTGGTCAGTTGTCCTCATAACATTTGTGCTTATACTGAACCAGCATATCTTGCAGGCAAGTCACCATTTTTTGTTGCTGGATTTGTAATTAGGTGATATAAATAACTATCTTTAACATCCAGCTACATGCAGTATACCTTCCAGCATCATGAATGCTAGTCCAGAGGACTTCTAAAGGAGCTCTATTTCTCAATGTTAGAATGCCTAAGTCAGTATTATTTGCAGTTTTATTGCCACCATGTTTTAGAGAGAAGCCAATAGAACTGAAAGAACCGGTGATGCTTGGAATCTCATGGAGCCTTTTTGTCCAGAGACTAAACAATGTTTAACATATACCTGCCACTGGAGGTGTTCCTTATGGTATAAACTCTCTGGTTTGGCTATTATTTCCTGCATTATACAGTTACTTTATTGAAGTACCATTCATGTATATTTATTTTAGGATAATTTTTATACTTTTGGGTTTCCATGTGGATTTTCAAAAGTCTGTTAGTGTTATTCTTTTCTTTAAGCTTCTTTCCCATTCCTCTTCATGTTTAATCCTTTATTTCTCCACAATACTTTATTCTATTTCACCTTACTTGGAAGTTCCCCTTCTCCTCACTGGCCCCTTACTACTTACCTAAACTCTGTGCTTATTTGGATTGTAGTACACATACCAAAAATTACAAAGCTAATACCCACCTATAAATATCAACACATGATATAAAACATGCAATATTTGTCTTAATGCATCTGCATTTGCTCACTCATAGTAAATGTCTCCAGTTCTATCCAGTTACCTCCAAATCTCATTGATTTTAACAGTTAAATAATATCTTATACAAATGTACCATATTTTCATTATCCCTTCACTACTTGATGGATATTTGGGTTGTTTCCAGTTGTAGGCTATTATGAATAATGTATAAATAAATATGCATGAGCAAGTGTCTCTGTAATAAGAGGTAGAATTTTTTAAGCATATGACTAACCGTAGCATAGCTGAATCTGGATTTAGATCAGCTCACAACTTTCTGAGAGCTACCAGTAGAAGAATTAAAATAGATCCATATCTACCACCCTACATAGGACTCAGCATCAAATGGATCAAGACCTGATCATAAGACAAAGTACGTTGAATCCAACAATAGAAGAAAAAGTGGGTCATTGACCTAAACTTATTGACACAGAAAAAGACACTCTAAAGATGACCAAAGCATCACAAGTTCATTGTACGGATATTTGTTTGTGATCTTCAGTGTGCACTATTTTTTGTCCAGTTACTCCATTTGTTCAGTGTACTACAATTAAAATGCTTAGCACTGAAAATGAAGCCAGTTGGACATAGCAACACAGTTAATCCTATTACAAGAACAATGTAATCCTCCAGGCCAAAGTTGTCAGAACTAAGGCAAGATATTTTTTCTGTTAAAATAGAACAAGCAAAACCAATCACTAAAACAATATCCTATCCAGGCATGGGGATATACACCAAAAATACAGCACCCTGATGGCTAGGGCAGGAATATCATGAGCTCAAAATACCAAATTTTTAATAGAATTAATATAAAACTAAGAAAACTTGATAATTATCACCAGTTTAGGAAGAAGACTAATTTTCAGACTTAGAGTCACTTTTTCTACCATGTAACAATGATTGATTGGACTTGGAAAATTTTTAAATTTTCACTTAGTTTCTTTCACTTTTTCCTTTCTTTCCATTTTTCTTTTTTACTTTACTTTTACAATAATCTTCCCCTTCTTTTCCCTCTCCTTCTTTTCTTCCCTCTCTCATTCTTTTTCTTCCCTCTGCATGTCTCTGACCCTCTTTTCACTCTTCTTGTTTCCTCTCATTCATCTCCTTTTCCTCCCTGCCCCCTCCCTGTTTTTTACACTACAAAATTGATTTGTTTTCCTAGGAAAGTGAAAAACAAAAAAACAAAACAAAACAAAACAAAACAAAACAAAACAAAACAGCACTCATCATGCAACTAGAAAAGATGAACACTTTATATCACTGAGGTTTGGCCTCCCACCATGTGAAGATGTTTTCCAGTCCCACGTGTAGTTCGCCTGCCAGGTTCTCTGTCAGGCTTAGACAAGCTTTCTGTCGCCCTGTGTGGACTCTTCTGCTTGCTTCTGATAAGCAATTTCTCTTTCCAAATGCTCATCATTCCTCTTCTGCCTAATCAGGAGTCTCCACGAGTCTTACGAAATTGTTGCTGCACTCTCAGAGGCTGATCTCCAAGGACTTTTATTAATAAAAATTTCTGTTCAGAGCACACACACATCAAAACTCTTATTATAGGTCCCTGCTCATATACTTTAAGCCTCTGGATGCCTAGAATGCAGATCCTATTTTTTTCTGTTATATTTTAAGTTTCATCTCATCTGGAAAGACTTGACTTCACTGTGGTCGTTAAGGCACTCCTGTCTTTCCGTTTACTACCAGCCTCCCTATCTCTTTCTCTTTACCCCATTTTTCTTCACTCCTTAAAAATCTTGCTGTTGTTGGTGAGTCTCAAAAGCTCATTGGGTCATGCTGTCTGAGCACAGCTCTGTTCTCAATTTCTTTGTACATGATACTGGAAAAGAAATATATGTAGCATCAAGTTGTACAGCAAACAGAACAAAAATTCATAAATATCAAAGTGCAGAAGATGATTGATTTTGGAAGCTTTTAAATGCACATTTCATTTAATTTTATGGATATATATATATATATATATATATATATATATATATATCCATTAATGACTTGGAAGGATGCAAATGTCATTCACTTAAAATGATAAAATTAATTTTTTATGACTAGAGTTTGAAAGCATATGATTCTGTAGTAGCTTCTGAATGAGAATCGCTTCCTTGCCTTTGGCTAAATATTTTCATAGCCAATAGTCTCTAACCTGCTTAAGAGACTTGGCAATATCAAGAACCAAATATCTGGATTCAATTAGAACCCTTTCTCACCCATACCCAGAACTGGAAGAACTTAGGAAACTTTGCATTTAATAAAAAAAATACTCATTGTCTTTTCAAATAACCTCTTTTCCTTAACTTCAAGGATCTCCAATAAGACAGCAAGAACCATTTGAGACTGCATAGAAAAATAATCAAAAGGATTGAATGCTTTAGTCTGTCTCTTTTTAAAATGTAGCATACATTTAAGAAAACTTATAAGATAATTTTTTTAAAGCAAGTGCACTTGGCATCTGAAAGAGACATTGAAAAAATAAAATTTAAAGGCAGACACTCTGAGCAAAGGACGAGACAGGAGCAAAGCACTGAGTGTCCAGACTGTGTCTGCATCAGTGTCTTCCTGTAACCTAAAGTGGTTGGAGTCAGCAGACTGTGCACACACAGAGAGACATACATATGCGTGTACATGCACACACACACACACACACACACACACACACATACACACACATGCACACACAAATGCAGAATAATTTTAACATCTAAAACTTAAGTGTCACATAAGCTAAAGAAATGAAAGCACACGTTCCAGTATGTTCACAGCAGCCTTATTTGTGATAGCCAAAAGTGGGAACCAACCCAGAATGGATACAGAAAATGTGGTTCATTTACGCAATGTTATACTACTCAGCTATTAAGAAGGGAGACATCCTAAGTTTTGCAGGCAAATGGATGGAACTAGAAACTATTATACTGAGTGAGGTAACTCAGACACAACAGGACATGCATGGTATTCTAATAAGTGGATATTATATTAACAAAAAAAACTAATACAAAAACAAAACAGTACAAAACAATACAGTCCACAGAACTCAAAAAAGTCAACAAGCTAAAGGGCCCAAATGAAGATTCCTCAGTCCCATTTGGGAGGGAGAAGAAAGCAACCACAAGACGGGAGAAGGGGGACTTGGGAGAGAAAGGGGATGGGGGGATGGAGAGGGGAACATGGTCAGGTATTGGGTAGGGGAAAAGGACTGAAATCCCTGAGGGCCAGGAGAAAGAATGAAAACATGCAAATTCAGGAGGTAGATAGGAGGTTGCGGGCACCCTCCAGAATGTACTGGAGACCTGGGAGGTGAGAAAATCTCAGGACTCTGAGAGGGACTTTAGATAAAATGCCATACATTGGGGAGATGGAACTTGTAGAACCTACCTCCAGTAGAAATACAGGGCATTGAGTGACAGTGGGGTTCCCATCCCAGAGTCAAAACTCTGACCCATAATTGTTTTGAAAAAACTGCAGGGATAGAAATGGAGGGGAGCCTGAGGAAAAGAAGGGCCAGCAACAAGCTAGATGTGGGATCCAGCTCAAGGAGAGACCCCCAAGACCTGACACTATTACTGAGGCTATGTAGTGCTCACAAAAAGAGACCTAACATTTCTGCCCTCTGAAATATGCAACAAACAGCTAAAAGGGTCAGATGCAGATATATGCACCCAAATGATGAACAGAAGAATCTGATGACCCCTGTGGTTGAACTAGGGAAAAGCTGGAAGAAGCAGAGGAGGAGGGTGACCCTATAAGAGGATCAGCAGTCTCAATTAATCTGAGATCTCTGGGATACTGGAACACTAACCAGGCAGCATGCACCAGATGATATGAGGCCCCCAACACATATAGAGCAGAGGACTGCCAGGTCCACGTTTAGTCAGAGAAGATACACCTAACCCTCAAGAGATTGCAGGTCCCAAGAAGTTTAGAAGCCTGGTGGATTGGGGGTAGGTGGTGGGAACATCTTTTTGGAGGCAGGGTGGTGGGGAGGATTATGAGATGTGGAACAGTCAGAGGGTGGACTGGGAGGAAAATAAAATATGGAGTTTAAAACAAACAAACAAACAAATAAATAAATAAATCACCCCACACCTGACTCTCATGGCCTTATTTAATCTTAATCAGCTTCTTAAGATTTTGTTTCTCTCTGCATTTTAGCAATTACATTTTCAACAGTTAAATTTTAGAAGGGTATATTTGAACCAGAGTAGTAGCTCCAGGACTAAAAACTCTAGTCCTTCAGTAGTTGGGAAAATTTAATGTTGGCAAATACTAATTCATTGCAAACTCATCTGTGTATAAACAGTTAATAATCTCTTATATATATATATATATATATATATATATATATATATATAAAATTATTTTTCTGTTTATCTCTACTTGGGGCTCTTTGGTTGAAGAAGATGCATAATTCTGACTGCAAACACTGAGAACAATAAATATTTATTATGCCAGACATTTTAAGAGAATCAATATTATTAGTTTTCACTTTGAAAACCTTGCCAATAATGACTCATTCCTTAAGTTTAAAGAGAAATTCACTTTTATTTAGCAAAAACACTTCAGAAATAAAACCATTAATTCAAAAAGTTCTTATGTTGGACTACATGGTTTTACTTTTGATGAGCAGTTATATATACTTTATGCTATCTAGTCATCTGTATCTTAAAGCTGGATATTTGAAACAGAAATTTATTCCTACTTGAACCTTAGAACAGAATTCTATAATTATAGGATTTTTATAGAGAGAGCATATTAGATTAACATGAATTGAAATTGCTTTATATGATATCTAATGACTTGAATAATAGAATGGGATAATTTATTTCATAATCTATTCTGTTTACTAAACTAAAATATAAATAAAATTAAATTACATATAATATTATTTAATTATTAATTGGCATAAATATTAAATTGACATCTTTTAATTTAGCTTCTCATTGCTGTAAGATGGATTATTACTTTATGTTTTGGAAGGTAGATAAAGTAGATCTTCATAAAAAGCAGGACAGGACATAATTCTCTAATCTGAAAACAGACCTCTCACTTTGATGGTGCTGGGTTGATGATTTAAGGCACCATAACCAACTTGTAATAACAAGGTCAGGCTGTCTGTTCAAACAATGACACTCTACTAATAGAGACAGAGGGAATAGTGAGTCATCTTCCAAAACTTATTATTCCACTTGGAAATGTTCATGATTTAAGCAACAAAATGCCATACTTGTATGGCACAGGAATAAGATTTCTAAACACTATGTGTCTTTCAAAAACAAACTCTCACGTGATGCTTTTAAGCCATTACTACTTGAGTAATCAGGCTCCTTGACATTTCATGTGTGAAGTATTTTTGGATCAAACATTTTCTTATATTGGCCATTCCACTGTGCACATCTTTACCTGTTTTTACACCTTCAGAATATTTCCTGCTCTATCTGGCAGCCCTTCTTACATGACGCTTTTATTTCCTTGCACAAGGCCACAATTGCAAGCTACTATACCCTAAAATTTTCAACTATGGTTACAGGATCATCCTTAGCTTGAATGTGGCATACATAGTTTATAAATAGGGAATGACAAGGGACATGAGATCAAGTTAGAAACAGCAAAATAAATTTTTCTCTAGAAAAGTTAAATGTTAAACATGAAAACTCTGTATTATTTGTTATCCTAAAAATCAGTATTTTAAGAACTGACATCAACAATTATAAATTCCCAATATTTAAATTCATAGGAAAGCATTTCTAGTTTATTTTTGAAATGTATGTAGTTATTCCAGCTCTTAGCAAAACCAGTGGCACCAGAATAGTGCACCCTAAAATATTTCATTGGGGTCTTCCATAGCACCCAGCTATTAATTGATAAAATAAAATTTATACAGAATAATGTTGTGTACCAACTTTCCATTCAAGTTTCCCCTTTATTTTTGGAATGGGAAAAGGCGAAGTTACAGTGTTTTAACTTTTTTGTGGATATGATAAAACGCTTGAGATAAAATCTCTTTTGCTTTGCCATTTGAGGGTTTTCAGTCCATGAGAAATTGATTCCTTAGCTTTGACCCCATGGGGGAGAAAGAACAGCATGATAGGGGCATGGGAGAATGTCAATAGGAAGAGTGAAGGGGAGTGAGGTTACAGCCCTATAATTACTACCTGGGCTCTATGTAAAATGGCTGTGATGGTCTTGTCATCTTGACTGATTTGGGGGATGCTTCAGACTAGTGACTTTCCACGCTCACTGGCTCTGTGTGGGTATTTGCAAAGATGATTGACATGTGGGAGAATAACTGAAGGGGAATGATGGTGATACACTCCATTAGGCTATAACATGGATGGAAGGAATTCAAGAAGTAGGAGACCAGTGCATCTACACCAGCTACATATATCCCAAACAAGTGTGTCTACATTGCTACCACTGGACACTCAATGCAGGCTATTAGCCATCGCTATCATGGCCCATGAAAACTGAGTTCCAAATGCCTGCCTTTGCTGCCATTGGCCATGGATACTTAGTGACAACTATCTGCCTTTGCTGCCATTGCCCATAGACACTTAGTGACAACTATCTGTCCTTGCTTTCATTGACCATGGACACTCAGTGCCACCTTCTTCAGGATGTCAATGTCACCTCAAAAAACCCAACTTTCAGAGAGCTAAGTGAACTTCAGGATCACATTGTACTGATGAGGTTTCTAAGACTGAGAAGATACAAGTTTCTTTTTACTTCCCATGTACAAGTGGTCAATATTGAACTACCCAAATATTTACTCAAAACGCTAATACAATAAATCTCCTCTTATCATAAATGTCATATTATAGTCATAGTTTACTTCTCTTGCTCTAGAGAACTGTGACAATGCAAACCTAAAAATCTTTCACTATAGATTTTATTATCTTTTGCTATATTATCACACTATGTCTGAGTCCTTAGCACAGGAAACATGGAGGACATTGAAGATGCCTTTACATTAGCTACTCAGTAGTATATATCTTTTTCATATTATAGTTACCAGTTTTCATATTATGCAATGATAAGATAAACTCTTTTACATGCTTTATGTGTTCTAGACTTCTGATCTTTTTAGAAGCTATCAGACCCTGTGATTGGACAAATCATACATTGCTCAACTAAATAAATCCATAATGGTCTGTCATTTTTACATAATTTGAATGCTTTTTGTTTATTTTTTTGTGTTTCAATTCTCAGACACATTACCTTGAACCCAAGTTTATTGTTTTTTAAAGCACATTGAGACACAGGATATGCTTGTGTACATCTTTATTATTGTATCATGCTCCTACATGATTTCCCTACTTGCTTTCAAACCATCATTTAATTTCTGATGCTTTCTTGACACAGTCATTTAACCAACCTCCCAGCACAAAGAGGATAAGACAAACATAAAACTGTCATTAGCTCAGCATTGCTGTCAAACTAAAAATGAAGCACTGAACATGAGATTCAAGGCTCCACACCATCAAGTGATCATCTGTGTGTTCAATCAACCAGAGCTTCAAACATAAGCTGAGAATACCTTGGCTTATTCCTTGTCCCCATAAATGACAGAAAATGACAAGGGGAGGTAGATTTATATAAAAAATAAAAAGTAGCAGTGTGGTATGTCTTCAGAATAAGGTGAATGGCCATGAAAATTCAAAGTATTAAAAATTCTATGTTATCTCTAAGAACCTAAAGTTTCATCCACTATGCTTTGCAAAAGCATTAATAATTTTGGATTGATGTTTTAAAAGAACATCCTTGAAAACATGTGGATAATTGATGAAAGAGAAGTAGACAGGGAGACACATACACAGAAAAACAGAAATAGAGACTCAGAAAGAAGGTAAGAAAATTAATTCATCTGCATGTCAAAATCACAGCTGAGCCAAAAATCACAATACTGAGCCAAGATAAGAAAATGGCTTTAGAGACAGATTTTTTTAAAGGATAGGTCTATTTCTTATTTCATTTTTGCACTCTGACTACTTAAGAAATTTTTGTTATATACTCATAATTTATTTTAAATTATATTCTAAATGAAAATTGTAGCTAGTATAAAAATATTGCAAAATGTAGATTATGAACACATCTTCTAGTCTATTCACTTAACACAAGAACACTGCTGTAACCAATCTGAGAGTAATGTATTCATGACCCATTTGTTTACTTCAAGACTCCCTTTAGTAGGGCTCACCTGCTTTTACAATATGAACAGCAAGAATAAAATGACTTAACTCTCTTTTATTTTTCAGGTTTTCCCCTGTCTTAGTTCATGCTTTTTTGCAGTGAAATAACACCATGATCAAGGCAACTTCTAGAAGAAGAAAGCATTTGGTTTGGGCTGGCTTTCATTTTCACAGGTTTAGTCCACTATTCTCATGGCAGGAAGTGTGGCAGGGACAAGACAGCTTGCAGGCATACATGGTGTCTGAGAGTCTATACTTGTCTTCAAAGATGGCAGACAAAGAGAGCCTCTAGAACTGCCTCAGGCCACAAAAACCCCAAAGCCCAACCCCAGTTATATACTTCTTCCAACAAGGCCACACCTAGTCCAACAAAGCTACCCCTCTTAAGCTCTTCAAATAGTGCCACTCTCTAAGCATTCAATCAAGTATCTGAACCTATGGGGATAATTCTTATTCAAATCACCATGAAAAATAAAAATCAAAGCTAAAATGTTCCCTATTTAATAGATATGAAGATATTTCATATTTTTTAATAAATTGTATATGTTGTGTTAGGAATGACTATTGGATACACTTTGCTTTCTCAGTCTTAATATGAGGAGTATTTGTTTGCTTGCTTGCTATGTTTTGTTTTGTGTCATTGCAAGTTGTCTTGCAACAAACTTGTGTATTTCTCAATATTCACAGAACTGTACAATGTGTGCTCTAAAGTAATGTTGATTGGATAGTTATAGTGGCCAATATTCTCTTGTATTGAAATCCAATTTGGGATGTTGAATTGGTTGGAATATAAAGAAGAGTGTCTGTCCTACAAAGCTTTACAAGGTTAAAGCTTTACAAGGTTTTGCTGTCTGCAATGTCATTGCCTGCCCTTTCTTGTCCACAGAAAAAGGAACTGTAGCAATGTATGGCATGAGATGAGTTTAGATGGATAAACTAGCTCTGAAAAGAGCTTTCTCTATCAAATCCTAGCAGCTCACAATATCACCCAGACTAGTCAGGCATGGGTATCATTGATTCAGCTTCATGGGCAGTTCACTGGCATTTAATTTGTTTTTATTTTATTTATTTTCTTTTACTCTTTAGTTTTATTGGATATTTTCTTTATTTAAATTTCAAATGTTATCCCCTTTCCTGGTATCCTACCCCCAATCTCCCTATCCCATCAACCCTCCTTCTGCTTCTATGAGGTGTTTCCCCACTCCCACCTCGCTGCCCTGGCATTCCCCTACATTGGGACATTGAGCTTGCACAGGATCAAGGGCCTCTCTTCCCATTGATGTCTGACAAGGCCATCCTCTGCTACATATGTGACTAGATCTGTGGGTCCCTCCATGTGTATTCTTTGGTTGTGGTGTTTTAGTCCCTGGGAGCTCTGGAGGATCTGGTTAGTTGAAATTGTTGTCCTTCCTATGTGGTTGCAAACCCCTTCTGCTCATTCAGTCCTTTAACTCCTCTAGTGGGGGCCCATGCTCAGTCCAATGGTTGGCTGCAAACATCCACCTCTGTATTTGTCAGGTTCTGGAAAAGTCTCTCAGAAGACAGATATAACAGGCTACTGTCAGCATGCACTTTATGAGTTTTTACCCTTCATGTCCAGTGTAATTCATTAAAAAATGTCTACGACTTCAACAACCAGAAAGATGGTATGAATTCAGTAGCATATGATTAGTTTAAAGTAAGTTGTCCATAGGTATGGCTAAGACCTCACTCTCTTTAGCTGAGGTCAGTGTGAGATTGGGGAAACTAAGGCCAGTGTCAAGCTGGAGAAAGCATTACAACCCTGTTCTTTTGCTACCTTGTGTTTCCTTTGTTTCTCTGGATAATCTACCATGTCATCAGGGAAATAAAGGAGAAAAAAAATGTACACACAGTAAACATTAGTTGAGCACAAATTTAATGCCAAGCAAGACAATCACAAAGACAAAAAGGGCAAAGTTGACCCCATGTTATAACTATCTACAAGAATAATTGTAGGGCACTTTCATCCTGTGTAAAGTCACAGTGTATGTAAACCTACAGGGAATAGATTATAATATATGCTAGAATACATACTACATGTATTTAGAACTACAGTGAATTCAATGTTTAATATGCATGTTACCACATTAGTTGAGATTTGGTAGTATAGATTTTGCCCCAAATAACTGGTCTGAGATGCTCTTGAAACTTGAAAGCGAATAGTCCATCTACATGGTTTTAGAACTTATCCCTTTCATTAGCTGACAGACTATAATTTTAATTGGCTCTTCATATTTGGTGTCTTGTTCTGACTTAACCAGCTTTGTCCTTGAAACATAGTATGACATTAACTTTTCTGAACAAGCTATATGTAAGACGAATATTCTACTTTCTTTAAGGTCATTTATTGCTAAAATAGAAAAAATAGTATCTAATGACTTAATTTTTCCTGCATCTTTTCATTAATATTTTGCAGATAGCATTATTGGCTTCATTCTGTAGTGAGGTATCCATAGTTGACCATGTAGCTAAGACCCAAAGCACAGAGGCAGTATTGTTCTAGGATAAGAGTGGTCATAGCACAGCTTTCTAGAGAACAAGTGTTACACCACCATGAAGTAGTAACTGAAGTAAGGAAAGCACTGGGGCTCCTGAAGCAGCAGGAAGCCAAGAGCACTTATGTGACATGTAGCAGCCTGCAGCTAAGGGAACCAAGGTCACATGGAAGGAAAGCTAGGGCTGAAATAGAACAGGCTTGCGAGAGAAATAAGGTGCTAAGACAAGTTTTCGGTTCAAGGCTTGATGTTTAATGGGAGACTCCAAATATAAAGGTGGGGCGTGGGGGGGGGAAACTTCCCCCAAAGGCTGGAAACTTGTCTGTAAAACAGTTTGATTGCTCAGCAGGTTGCTAGTCCCTCTAAGGAAACTGCAGGTCCTTGAAGAAAAATGGGCTTCACCTTGGTCCAAGAGCTCCAACCTAGGTGGGGGAGGTTATGGCTAGCACTGAGGTCTAGAATTCCTGCTCAAAGGCTTGGGGGGGGAGGAGAAGGGAATCTGTGTGTGCGACTGAGTGCCTTCCTTTGATTTTCTTTGTCTTGATGGCTGTTTTTACTTCTATGAAAAAGATTCTAATATTATTTATGGCACATGCCACTATTAACCTAGTGGTTCCTACTGTATGGCTGATGTCAGTGGTTTTGACTTTCTTCATAACCACTTTCTGATCTCATGGGTATGTTTGCTGAGATCACAGTGATTCTTTCTATTGTGTTTTCCCCCCCCCAATGTGATGCTGTGGAATGATTAACACAGATATTTCCCTCTTACCCATAGCAGTGAGGTCATAACACATCTTTTTAAATTCTTACTTCCTACAGTAAGCTGAATGGTGTAGGAACTAGAAAGAATCCTACAATGCTCGTTTGAGGATTTCAAAGTTATGGGGTCATCCAGAACCTTGAATTCTGACTCATGATACAATTATAAAACACATTAATTTTGATGTTCAATTTCTAGTCTGAATTTGAATATATTAATATGAACATCTTGTCATGGGAAGCAAACAAGGTCTTATCAACTTATTTCACTATATTCATCTATTATCTAAATTAACTGTCACATTTTAATGCTTAGCACTAAAAATATGAAATTAGAGATTTGACATCCACATCTTACCACACCATGCATCAATCTAATGAGTCCATTAGTACAAAACACCTAGTGATCATTACCTCAATTTGTGTATGCAATATATTCTAAAGTTGTCACAGAACATTCAGGCTTAATGTCATGATATTTAGAAATGGCCATTTTCTGGAAGCAATGTTGCTGTATAGAGCCTCATTAAGTGATGAGCCATATTTGCGAGAATTTCAATTAAAAATATTTTTAGACACTAAGGGATTTTCAGAATCCTTTATTTTTAATCAACTTTTGTTTTTCAGTTAAAGATTGTAAAATAGTTTTATTTAGTAAGATATTTTATTGTCAAAAATAAGCATCCTTATCACATCATTGAAAACTGAAAAACATTCCTCAAAATTAATATAAATTAACTGCTAAGCAATTTCAGTACATTATTTTTGATGACATGTCACTAAGCTCTGAAATTGGAATGTGTCCAAGTAGCAGAGATCATGACTCTGGAAATGAAATTTCACATTATAAGATGAATCCACCATAAATATGCAGGATTTAAATCATGGAATTTTTTCAGACAACACAAAACTCAGGAAGTTTTATAGTGAACACTCACTCTGCATGATGATTATCTCTTCTGTATTTATAATTGGTATGTTTATAATACCACAGAGAAGCCTCTCACCCACCCACAGCATGGATGGAGGCCTCTCTCTTCATGCATAATCCTCACTTTGTTTTCAGAAACTCAAGCTCCTTAAAGGTCTTCTGCTATTTCTGCTTGCAGATCAAGACATTCAGAAGCAGTACCTCTTATTTCTGTAAGTAAGCATAGAGATCAGTCTCCTGTGAAGCCATTCAGCTCAAGCATTACTGAGTAGTTTTCAGAAAATCATTAGAATATGTTAAGTCTTCCTCTAACAGCCAACAAACATAGACCCAGTATTTGACCACAAATAATGACTTATTAAATGGTTTATACTGTAAGATAATATGATTCCAAATGTTAGAAATTTAAGAATCTTTAAAAGTACAGAATTTGACTTTGGGAAAGCAAACAAATCAAGAGTAAAGGCTACAGAGAGAAAACCTGTCTCATAAAAAAACAGAGAGAGAGAGAGAGAGAGAGAGAGAGAGAGAGAGAGAGAGAGAGATGTAAAACTTAGGAAATAGCAGGAGTCATAGAAGCAAGCATCAACAACAGAATACAAGAGAAAGAATAGAGAATCTCAGGTGCAGAAGATACCATAGAAAACATTGACACAATAGTCAAAGAAAATGCAAAATGTAAAATGCTCCTATCTGAAAATATCCAGGAAATGCAGGACTCAATAAAAATATCAAAATATCAAAACTAAGAATAATAGGTATAGATGAGAGCAAAGATTCCCAAATCAAACATCTTGAATAAAATTATAGAAGAAAGTTTCCTTAACCTGAAGAAAGATGCCATAAACACCCAAGAAGCCTACAGAATATCAAATACATTGAACAAAAAAGTAAATTCCTCCTGTCACATGATAATCAAAACAACAAATGCACAGATCAAAGAAAGAATGCTAAGAGCAGTAAGGGAAAAAGGTCAAGTAACATATAAAGACCTATCAGAATTACCCTGGACTATTCAACAGAGACTCTAAAAGCCAGAAGATCTTGTGCAGATGTCATACAGACCCTAAGAGAACACAAATACCAGCCCAGGCTACTATTCCCAGCAAGACGCTCAGTTAATATAGATGGAGAAATGAAGAAATTCAGTAACAAAACCAAATTTAAACAATACCTTTCCACAAATCCAGGCCTACAAAGAGATAACAGGTGGAAAACTTCAGGGCAAGGAACAAAACTACACCCAAGAAAAAGCAATAAATTAATCTTCTCAAAACAAACTCTAAAGAAGAGAGCCACACAAACATTATTCTTCCTCTAAAAATGAAAATAAGAGGAAGCAACAATTATGAGTTGTTAAGATGAGTGGAACCAATTCCTGAAGGAAAAGATATACACTAAAATACTTCATAGATAAACAGAACCATACATATTGCTGCATACAGGAAACATGCCTCAGTGACAAAGACAGACACTACCTCGGAGTAAAAGGCTAGAAAAAATTTTCCAAGCAAATGCTCCCAAGAAAAATGTTGGAGAAGCCATTCTAATATCTAATAAAATATTCTTTTTTACCTTCTTATTTTTTTAATTTATTTATTGGATATATTATATATTTACATTTCATTTCCCTTTTTCTGGTTCCCCATTCCCCAAAGGTCTCACATGCCCTTTTCCCTCCCCCTGTTCCCCCATCTACCCCTTCCCACTACTCTGTTCTGGTATTCCCCTACACTGATGTTTTGATTCTTTCCAGCACCAGTGTCCACTCCTTCCTTATTTGGTTTTCTGGGGTCTAACTTCTTGAATTCTTTGTATACATTGGATATTAGCCCTCTGTCGGATGTGGGGTTGGTGAAGATCTTTTCCCAATTTGTTGGTTGCCGATTTGTCCTTTTGACAGCGTCTTTTGCCTTGCAGAAACTTTGTAATTTTATAAGGTCCCATTTGTCTATTCTTGCTCTTAGAGCATAAGCAATTGGTGTTCTGTTAAGGAATTTTCCCCCTGAGCCAATGTCCTCAAGAGTCTTCCCCAGTTTCTTTTCTATTAGTTTTAGTGTCTGGTTTTATGTCCTTGATCCACTTGGAGTTGAGCTTAGTGCAAGGAGATAAGAGTGGATCAATTCTCATTCTTCTGCATGTTGACCTCCAGTTGAGCCAGCACCATTTGTTGAAAAGGCTATTTTTTTTCCACTGAATGTTTTCAGTTCCTTTGTCGAAGATCAATTGACCATAAATGTGTGGACTGAAAGATATCAACAAAGGCGAGGAAAGTCATTTCATCTTGGTAGGAAAAATCTACAAAGATGAACTCACAATTATACATATTTATGCCCCAAATAAAATGGAACACATATTTGTAAATGAATATTACTAAAGTTCAAAGCACATATTGCGCCTCACACAATAATAGTGGGAAACTTCAAGACCCCACTCTCACACATAGAGACATCATGGAAACACAAAGTAAACAGACACAGTTAAACTAAAAGAAGTTATGAACCAAATGATTGTAACAGATATTTATAGAACATTTCACCCTAAAACAAAATAAAATACCTTCATCTCAAAATAACATGGTTCTTTCTCCAAAATTGACCTTAGAATGAAACACAAAACAGGCCTCAATTGATACAAGAAGATGATCCCATGCATCCTACCAGTTCACAACGCACTAAGGCAGATCTTCAATAAGAACAAAAAACAACAGAAGGCCCACATATACATGGAAGCTGAACAACTCTCTACTAAATGATAACATGGTCAAGGAAGAAATAAAGAAATTAAAGACTTTTTAAAATGTAATGAAAATGAAGGCACAACATACCCAAACTTATGGAACACAATAAAAGCAATGCTAAGATCAAAAACTCAAGTGACAGCAAATGCTGGCGTGGATGTGGAGAGAGAGGAACACTCCTCCATTTTCTGTGGGATTGCAAGCTGGTACAATCACTCTGAAAAATCAGTCTGGCAGTTCCTCAGAAAATTAGACATAGTACTACCTGAGGACTCAGCTATACCACTCCTGGGGATATACCTAGAAGATACTCCAACATGTATTAAGGACACATGCTCCACTATGTTCATAGCAGCCTTATTTATAACAGTCAGAAGCAGGAAAGAACCCAGATGTCCTTCAACAGAGAAATGAATACAGAGAATTTACACAGTGGAGTACTACTCAGCTGTTAAATACAATGAATTCATGAAATTCTTAGGCAAATGAATGGAATTTAGAAATATCATCCTGAGTGAAGTTACCCAATCACAAAAGAACATACATGGTATGCACTCACTGATAAGTGGATATTAGCCCAAAACCTCTGAATACCCAAAATACAATACATAGACTACATGAAACTCAAGAAGAAGGAAGACCAAAGTGTGGATGCTTTAGTCTTTTTTATAAGGGGAACAAAATACTCATAGGAGGAAATACAGAGAAAAAGTATGGAGCAGAGTCTGAAGGAAAGGCTATCCAGACACTGCCCCACATGGCAATCCATCCTGTATAGTCACCAAACCCAGATACTATTGTGGATACCAAGAAGTATTTGCTGAAAGGAGTCAGATATAGCTATCTCCTGAGAGGCTCTACCAGATCCTGACAAATACAGAAGCAGTTGCTTGAAACCAACCGTTGGACTGAATACAGGGACCCCAATGGAGGAGTTAGGGGAAGGACTGAAGGAGTGGAAGGGTTTTGCAACCCCTATGAAGAACAAAAATATCAACCAACCAGAACTCTTAGGGATTAAACCACAAACCAAAGAGTACACATGGAGGGGCCCATGGCTCCAGCAGCATGTGTAGCAGAGGATGGTCTTGTCAGTCATCAATGGGAGATGAGGCCCTAAGTCCTGTTAAACCTCGATGACCCAATGTAGGGAATGCCAGGGCATGGACCCAGGAGTGGGTAGGTGGCTGGGGGAGCACAGTCATAGAAGCAGTGTGAGGGTGGATGGAATAGGAAGTTTTGGAGGGGAAACTAAAAAATGAATACCATTTAAAATGTACATAAAGAAAGTAACCAATATGGAAAAAAAATATTATCAATAAGGCTTTATCCCAGGAATGCAGGTATAATTCAATATGTGGAAATCCATCAACATAATCTGTTATATAAACAAACTCAAAGGGGAAAAAATCACATGATCATCTCATTACAATGTGAAAAAACATTAACAAATTCTAACACTGTTTCATTTTAAAAGTCTTGGAACAATCAGGAATTCAAGGTCCATATCCAAATATAATAAAAGCTACATACAGCAATTAAATAGCTGACATCAAACTAAATGGAGAGAAACACAATGCAATTCCACTAAAATCGGGGACTAGACAAGGCTTAAAACTCTCTTCATGTCTATTCAGTATAGTACTCCAAAAAAGTTCTAGCCAGCCCAACTAGAGAAAAAATGGAGGTCAAAGGGATATAAATTGGAAAGGAAGAAGTGAAGATATCAATATTTGCTGATAATAAGATAGTATTCTTAAGTGAGCCCAAAAATTACACTGAGAGATATCTACAGCTGAAAAACAACTTCAACAAAGTGGCTGGATATAAAATTAACTGAAACATATCAGTAGCCTTCCTCTACTCAAAGAGTAAACATGGTTAGGGAAACAACACCATTGACAATAGTCACAAAGAATATGAAATACCTCAGTGTGATTCTAACCAAGCAAGTGAAACATCTAGATGATGAGAACTTCAAGTCTCTGAAGAAAGAAATTGAAGAAGACCTCGGAGGATGAAAAGATCTCCCATGCTTGTGAATCTGTAGGATTAAAGTAGTATAAATGACTATCTTACTAACAGAAATCTACATATTCGATACAACCCTATCAAAATTCCAACTCAGACCTTCACAAAGATAGAAAGAGAAATTTTCAAGTTTATCTGGAATAACAAAAAACCCAGGGTAGTGAAAAATATTCTCAAAATAAGATAACTTCTAGGGTAATCACCACCCTAGACCTCAAGCTGTAGTACACAGCAATATTGATTAAACCTGCATGCTGTTGGTACAGCAACAGACAGGTAGATCAATGGAATAGAATTGAAGACTCAAATATAAAACCACCTGCCTATGGTCATCTGATCTTTGACTAAGAATCCAAAACCATACAGTGGAACAAAGAGATTTTCAACAAATGCTGCTGGATCAAGTGGTAGTCTGCATGTAGAAGAATGCACACTGATCCATTCTTATCTCCTTGTACAAACTCAAGTACAAGTGGATCAAAGGCCTCCACATAAAACCAGATACACTGAATCTAATAAAATCGAAATTGAGAAATATCCTTGAACATATCTGCACAGGGGAAAATTTCCTGGAAAAAAAAAACAATGGCTCAGTCTCTAAGATCAATATATATAAAAGGGATCTCATAAAATTGAAAAGCTTCTGGAAGGCAAAGGACACTGTCAATAGGACAAAATGGCAAGTTACAGATTTGGAAAAGATCTTTATAAACCCTATATCCAATAGAGGACTAATATCAAATATATACGAAGAACTCAAGAAGCTAAATTCCAGAGAACCAAATAACCCTATTAAAAATGTTATTCAGAGCTAAACAGAATTCCTAACTGAGGATCCCAAATGGGTGAGAATCACCTAAAAAAAATGTTGAACATCCTTAGACATTTGGGAAATGCAAATCAATATGTCTCTAAGACTCCACATCACACCAGTCAGAATGGCTAAGACCAAAAGCCCAGGTGAGAGCAGATGCTGGTGAGGATGTAGAAAAAGAGAAATATTTCTCCATTTCTTGTGGGATTGCAAGCTGGTACAACTCTAGAAATTAGTCTGGTGGTTCCTCAGATAATTAGATGTAATACTACCTGAGGACCCAGCAATACCACTTCTGGGCATATACCTAAAAAATGCTCCAACATATAACAAGGACACATGCTCTACTATGTTCATAGCAGCATTCTTTAAAATAGCCAGAGCCTGGAAAAAAACTAGATGTCCCTCAGCAGAGGAATGGATGCAGAATATGTGGTACATTTACACAATGTAATACTACTAAGCTATTCAAAACAATGGCTTCATAAAATTTGCAGACATATGGATGGAATTAGAAAATATTCTGTGTGAGGTAACCCAAATACAGAACAACACACATGGTATGTGTACATGATATAATTCATATACCATATGAATACCAAGAAGAAGGAAGACCAAAGTGTGCATGTTGCAGGCCTACTTCAAAAGGAGAACAAAATATTGGAGGCAGAGGAAGGGAGGGAGCTGGGAGGGAAAGAGGGAGAGAAGGGAAAAAAAGGTGTACAATCAGGTATGGGAGGAGAAGAGGGAGAAGTACTATTGGTGAGGTATTTATATGGAAATGTCTAGTAGTAGGGAATGGGAAACTGGTGGTAGCTACTAGAATGTCCCAGAAGCCAAGGATGCAACAGGTTTCCAGGATCCAATTGAGGTGACATTAGCTGAAATAATCAAGGAAGGGAGTAAAGAACCTGTAGATATCTAGTGGTTAGGCATGGTCCCCAGTTGAAGGATGGGCCTACCCATCCATGTCAAAAATATTAACCCAGAATTTCTCCTGTCTATACGAAATGCAGGGACAAAGAGTGGAGCACAGACAAAAGAAAGACCATCCAGAGACTGCCCCACCTAGGGATCCATCCCATCGGCAGATACCAAACTCAGACACTTTTGCTGATGCCAGGAAGCACTTACTGACAGGAGCCTGGTATAGCTGTCCCCTGTGAGGCTCTGCCAGAGCCTGACCAATAGAGATGTGGATGCTTGAATCCAACCATAGGAGTGTGCAAAGGGACCCCAATGGAGGAATTAGGGGAAGGACTGAAGGAGCTGAAGGGTTTTCCATCCCCATAAGAAAAACAATATCAACCAACCAGATGCCCCAGAGCTCCCAGTGAGCAAACCACCAACCAAAGCATACAACACATGGAAAGACACATGGTTTGAGCTGCATATGTAGCAGAGGATTGCCTTATCTGGCATCAATTGGAGGGGCCATTAGTCCTGTGGATGATAGATGCATAGGGAAATGCTAGGGTGGTGAGGTGGGAATGGATGGGTGGGTGAAGGGAGCACCCTCCTATAAGCAGGAGGGATGGAATATTGGTTTTGTGAAGGGGAACCTTGGAAGGAGAATAACATTAGAAATGTAAATAAATAAAATAACTAGTAAAAAGTCTATACTATTATAGATGTAGAATATCTTTAAAAATATAAATAAGAAAAACAAGAAATAAGTTAATGTGCAAAGATACACACACATGCACAGAACATGTACATAGGATGCATATGCATGCATGTGTGTAGGCAAATACACACACACATGCACATATGCACTTATGCATGCATACACACACAGAGGAAGACAGAGACAGATACAGAGATAGACAGAGTAGCATACAATTGCACATACATGCAAAAGGCATGAACACACCAACAGAACTTTTCCATTTGAAATTCAGTGTCATCACAGCAAGGTACTCTAGATTTGGGGATAATTTTGTTACTTATATGACTTAAATTGTTATCCAATTGGTGATAGGAAACATCATTCCAGTTTCCACTGAAATCAGTATTACCAAAGAATATACAAAAATTATGCAATTTTAAATGCTGAATTAATCACTTCCCATTTAAAGAGGAATAATTATTCTCAAATTCATGTTCAATAGTTATAAGCATTTCTACTCTATGCGAACAGTCTCCTTTCTTTCCTGTGATCTATATTTGTATCTAAATATTTATTTTAAACTATAACTTAAAAATTAACATATTTTTAATCTAGTTACTGAAGTAATTTATATGAGAAGAAAAGCAGAAGAATTTTAAATCTTATGTCTGAAGTTTTATTTTCTAACTGATAGTATACGGAATAGCATTGATGTATCAAGACACTGGAGAAAATCAATAGGCTCATTTCTCTTTTTTTTTCCAATATATTCTTCTTTCAAACCCATAATAGAACAGAAGAGCACCAAAGCTTTATTGTCCCATCTGAACACAAAAATATCCATTTTTATATGGAGAAAATTCTAGGCTGATCTAAACTAAAATTCAAGACCTTTCCAAATATTTTCTGTTTGTTCTTATCTCAAGTGTAGAGGAGTAGAGAACCTATGAAGTGGAATGAGTTTGATTTGTTTCTTACAGTTTTTTTTTCATTTCTTATATTTTACTTATTTGTTTAAGTTATTATATTGGATTGCCTATGTTCCACCTCAGTTTTATTTCTTCCTTATCAAGGATCATAGTGGAAAAGAAAAAAAGAATGGAAGAACACATACTTGAACCAAAACTATAATTACTATTGTAATTGAATTATTTCCTAATAAAGGACTAACAAATCAGTTTTTACTTTTAAAGATCTGACATTTGAGTTTGGTTATGTAGTGGATTACATTGATGGATTTCCTTATATTAAACATTGCTGCTTCCCTGGGATGAAACCTACTTGAACATGATGAATGATCTTTTCCATGTATACTTTGGATTCAATTGGCAACAATTTTATTAAGTAATTTTGCACCAATATGCATAAGGAAAATTGGTCTGAAGTTCTCTTTCTTTGTTGGATCTTTATGTGGTTTTTGTATCAGTGTAATTGTGGCATCATAGAATGAGTTGTGAAGTGTTACTTCTGTTTCTATTTTGTGGAATAGTTTAAGAGTATTGGTGTTAGGTATCCTTTAAAAGTCTGATAGAATTCTGCACTATAAGCATCTTGTCCTGTGCTGTTTTTTCTTGGATGGGAGACTTTCAATAACTGCTTCTATTTCTTTAGGCGTTATGGGGCTGTTTACATGATCTATCTGATGCCGATTTAACAATGAATTAATAAAATTCTTATACAAATGGATAGAATTAGAAAATATCATCCTGAATGAGATAACTCAATCACAAAAGAACACAAATGATATGCACTCACTGATAACTGGGTATTAGCCCAGAAACTTGGAATACCGAAGACACAATTCACATATTGAATGATGCTCAAGAAGTAGGAAGAACAATGTATGAATACTCTGGTCCTTCTTAGAAGGGGGAACAAAATTCCCACTGAAGGAGATACAAAGACAAAATGTGAAGCAGAGTCTGGGGGAAGGATCATCCAGAGACTACCCCACCTAGTGGTCTATCCCATATACAGCTACAAAACCCAGACACTATTTTTTTATATATTTTTTTTTTATTTTCTATATTCTTTGTTTACATTCCAAAGGCTTTCCCCTTTCCCAGGTACCCCCCACCATATGTCCCATAATTCCTCTCCCCCCATGCTATTCCCCACTCTTTCCGCCCCCCACGATTTCTCTGTTCTGGGTCTACAATACTGGATCCAATCTTAACAGGCCCAGGGTCCTCTCCTTTTTTTCTTCTTGAGAGTCATTTGACTTGCTAATTGTGCCTTGAGTATTTAGGGCTTCTGGGCTCATTAATATCCACTTATCAGTGATTGCATTTCGTGTGTATTCTTTTGTGATTGGGTTAGCTCACTTAGGATGACAGTTTCCAGATCTAACCATTTACCTACAAATTGCATGAATTCATTATTTTTAATTGCTGAGTAGTACTCCATTGTATAAATATACCACATTTTCTGTATCCATTCCTCCTTTGAGGGATATCTGGGCTCCTTCCAATTTCTGGCTATTATAAACAAGGCTGCTATAAACATAGTGGAGCATGTGTCTTTATTGTATGCAGGGGAATCCTCTGGGTATATGCCCAGGAGTGGTATGCCAGGGTCCTCTGGGAGTGGCATGCCCAATTTTCTGAGGAACCGCCACACTGATTTCCAGAGTGGTTTTACCATTTTGCAATCCCACCAACAGTGGAGGAGTGTTCCTCTTTCTCCACATCCTCGCCAGCACTTGTTGTCTCTCGAGTTTTTAATCTTAGCCATTCTGGCTGGAGAGAGGTGGAATCTCAGGGTTGTTTTGATTTGCATTTCCCTGATGACTAATGATGTTGAACATCTCTTAAGTTGTTTCTCGGCCATCCGAATTTCTTCTGGTGAAAATTCTTTGTTTAGCTCTCTACCCCATTTTTTGATAGGGTTATTTGGTTCTTTGCGGTCTAACTTCTTGAGTTCTTTGTATATATTGGATATTAGCCCTCTGTCGGATGTGGGGTTGGTGAAGATCATTTCCCACGTTGTTGGTTGCCGTTTTGTCTTTCTGACAGTGTCCTTTGCCTTACAGAAACTTTGTAATTTTATGAGGTCCCATTTGTCAATTCTTGATCTTAGAGCATAAGCTATTGGTGTTCTGTTCAGGAACTTTACCCCTGTGCCCATGTCCTCCAGGGTCTTCCCAAGTTTCTTTTCTAATAGTTTCAGTGTGTCTGGTTTTATGTGGAGGTCCTTGATCCACTTGGAGTTGATCTTAGTACAAGGAGATAAGAGTGGGTCAATTCGCATTCTTCTGCATGTTGACCTCCAGTTGAACCAGCACCATTTGTTGAAAAGGCTATCTTTTTTCAACCGGATGGTTGTGGCTCCTTTATCAAAGATCAAGTGACCATAAGTCTGTGGGTTAATTTCTGGGTCTTCAATCCTATTCCATTGATCTACCTGCCTGTTGCTGTACCAATACCATGCAGTTTTTAACACAATTGCTCTGTAGTACTGCTTGAGGTCAGGGATATTGATTCCCCCAGAAGTCCTTTTATTGTTGAGAATAGTTTTAGCTATCCTGGGTTTTTTGTTGCTCCAGATGAATTTGAGAATTGCTCTTTCTAGATCTATGAAGAATCGATTTGGGATTTTGATGGGGATTGCATTGAATCTGTAGATTGCTTTTGGCAAGATGGCCATTTTTACTATATTGATCCTGCCAATCCAGGAGCAAGAAATATTTTTCCATCTCCTGAGGTCTTCTTCGATTTCTATCTTCAGGGACTTGAAGTTCCTGTCATACAGATCTTTCACTTGTTTGGTTAGAGTTACGCCAAGGTACTTTATGTTGTTTGTGGCTATTGTGAAGGGTGTTATTTCCCTAACTTCTTTCTCAGCCTGCTTGTCCTTTGAGTACAAGAAGGCTACTGATTTGCTTGAGTTAATTTTATAACCAGCCACGTTTCTGAAGTTGTTTATCAGCTGTAGAAGTTCTCTGGTGGAGTTTTTTGGATCGCTTAAGTAGACTATCATATCATCTGCAAATAATGATACTTTGACTTCTTCCTTTCCAATTTGTATCCCTTTGACTTCCTTATGTTGTCTGATTGCTCTCGCTAGAACTTCAAGTACTATATTGAAAAGATATGGAGAGAGAGGACAGCCTTGTCTAGTCCCTGATTTTAGTGGAATTGCTTCAAGTTTCTCTCCATTTATTTTGATGTTGGCTACTAGTTTGCTGTAGATTGCTTTTACTATGTTTAGGTATGGGCCTTGAATTCCTGCTCTTTCCAAGACTTTTAGCATGTAAGGATGCTGAATTTTGTCAAATGCTTTTTCAGCATCTAATGAGATGACCATGTGGTTTTTTTCTTTTAGTTTGTTTATGTAGTGGATTACATTGATGGATTTCCGTATATTGAACCATCCCTGCATTCCTGGAATGAAGCCTACTTGATCATGGTGAATGATCGTTTTGATATGCTCTTGGATTCGGTTGGCAAGAATTTTATTTAGTATTTTTGCATCTATATTCATAAGAGAAATTGGCCTGTAGTTCTCTTTCTTTGTTGGATCTTTTTGTGGTTTAGGTATCAGCGTAATTGTGGTTTCGAAGAACGAGTTGGGCAGTGTCCCTTCTGTCTCTATTTTGTGGAATAGTTTGAAGAGTATTGGTGTTAAGTCTTCTTTGAAGGTCTGGTAGAATTCTGCACTAAAACCATCTGGTCCCGTACTTTTTTTGGTTGGGAGGCTTTCTATAACCCCTTCTATTTCTTTAAGGGTTATGGGACTGTTTAGCTGGTCTACTTGATGCTGATTTAATTTTGGTATTTGGTATCTGTCTAGGAAATTGTCCATTTCCTCCAGATTCTCCAGTTGTTTTGAGTATAGGCCTTTGTAGTAGGATCTGATGATCTTTTGAATTTCCTCTGTTTCTGTTGTTATATCCCCCTTTTCATTTTTAATTTTGTTAATTTGGATACTATCTCTGTGCCCTTTGGTTAGTCTAGCTAAGGGTTTATCTATCTTGTTGATTTTCTCGAAGAACCAGCTCTTGGTTTTGTTGATTCTTTGTATGGTTCTCTTTGTTTCTGCTTGATTGATTTCAGCCCTTAGTTTGATGATTTCCTCTCTTCTACTCCTCCTGGGTGAGTTAGCTTCTTTTTGTTCCAGCGCCTTCAGGTGTGCTGTTAAGTTGCTAGTGTATGCTCTTTCCAGTTTCTATTTGGAGGCACTCAGGGCTATGAGTTTTCCTCTTAGCACTGCTTTCATTGTATCCCAGAGATTTGGGTAGGTCGTACCTTCATTTTCATTGAAGTCTAAAAAGTCTTTGATTTCTTTCTTTATTTCTTCCTTGACCAGGGTGTCATTGAGTAGAGTATTGTTCAGTTTCCATGTGTATGTGGGCTTTCTGTTGTTCTTCTTGCTATTGAAGACCACTTTTACTCCATAGTGATCCGATAGGATACATGGGATTAGTTCGGTCTTCTTGTATTTGTTGAGGTCTGTCTTGTGACCAATTATATGATCAATTTTTGAGAAGGTACCGTGCGGTACTGAGAAAAAGGTATACTCTTTTGTTTTAGGATGGAATGTTCTATATATATCTGTTAAATCCAATTGGTCCAAAGCTTCAATTAGTTTCACTGTGTCCCTGTTTAGTTTCTGCTTTCCTGATCGGTCCATTGAGGAGAGTGGAGTGTTGAAGTCACCTACAATCATTGTGTTAGGTGCGATGTGTGCTTTAAGCTTTAGTAAAGTTTCTTTTACGAATGAGGGTGCCCTTGCATTTGGTGCATAGATGTTCAGTATTGAGAATTCTTCTTGGTGGATTTTCCCTTTGACAAGCAGGAAGTGACCGTCTGTGTCTCTTTTGATGACTTTAGGTTGAAAGTCGATTTTATCTGATATTAGAATGGCTACTCCAGCTTGTTTCCTGGGACCATTTGCTTGTAGAACTGTCTTCCAGCCTTTTACTCTAAGGTGTTGTTTGTCTTTGACACTGAGATGTGTTTCCTGTATGCAGCAAAATGTAGGGTCCTGTTTCCGTATCCAGTCTGTTAGTCTGTGTCTTTTGATTGGGGAATTGAGTCCATTGATATTAAGAGATATTAAGGAATAGTAATTATTACTTCCTGACATTTTGGGAATTGTTATTATTATTTGTATTTGAGTGGTTCTCTTCTTTTGGGTTGGATGAGATGGGGTTTCTATCTTGTTTCTTCTGGGGTGTTGTTTCCCCCCTTGTGTTGGTATTTTTCCCCTATTATCCTTTGTAGGGCTGGGTTTGTAGATAAGTATCTTGCAAATTTGGTTTTGTCGTGGAATATCTTGGTTTCCCCATCTATGGCAATTGAGAGTTTTGCTGGGTATAGTAGTCTTGGCTGAAGTTTGTGTTCTCTTAGGGTCTGCATGAGGTCTGCCCAGGATCTTCTTGCTTTCATGGTCTCAGGTGAGAAGTCTGGTGTAATTCTGATAGGTCTTCCTTTATATGTTACTTGTCCTTTTTCTCTTACTGCCTTTAATATTCTTTCTTTGTTTAGTACATTTGGGGTTTTGATTATTATGTGACGGGAAGTATTTCTGTTCTGGTCCAGTCTATTTGGGGTTCTATAGGCTTCTTGTATATTCATGGGCATCTCTCTCTTTAGGTTGGGGAAATTTTCTTCCATAATTTTGTAGAACATATTTGCTGGCCCTTTAAGTTGTAGATCTTCATTCTCATCTATCCCTATAATCCTTAGGTTTGGTCTTCTCATTGTGTCCTGGATTTCCTGAATGTTTTGGGTTACCAGCTTTTTGCATTTTGCATTTTCTTTAATTGTTGAATCCATGGTTCCTATGGTATCTTCAGCATCTGAGATTCTGTCTTCTATCTCTTGTATTCTATTGTTGATATTTGCATCTATGACTCCTGATTTCTTCCCAAGGTTTTCTATCTCCAACATTGTCTCCCTTTGCGATTGCTTAGTTGTTTCTACTTCTGTTTTTAGATTTTGTATGGTTTTGCTCAGATCTTTCAGTTGCTTGTTTGTGTTTTCCTGTAATTCTTTAAGGGATTTTTGTGTTTCCTCCTTTATGACTTCTACTCGTTGACCCATGTTCTCTTGTATTTCTTTGGGTGATTTTTGTTTCTCCGCCTTATTGGGATTCATTTTTTGCTCTATATTCTCCTGGATTTCTTTAAGTGATTTTTGTGTCTGCCTTGTATGGGCTTCTAGTTTTTGATCTATTTTCTCCTCTATTACTTTAAGAAATTTATCTAAGTGATCCTCAATCTGCATCTTTACCAGTGATTTTAGATCTGAGTCTTGTTTTTCTGGTGTGTTGAGATATCTGGGATTTAATTGTGTTTGTCTTGCAATGGCTTCTAGCTTTTGATCTATTTTCTCATGTATTACTTTAAGAGATTTATCTAAGTGTTCCTCTATCAGCATCCTGACCAGTGATTTTAGATCTGAGTCTTGTTTTTCTGGTGTTTCGGGGTATCCAATATTTATTGCTGTTGGGGAACTGGGTTCGGATGCCGCCATATTGCCTTGATTTTTGTTAGTAGTGATCTTACGTTTGCCTTTTGCCATCTGGTTAACTCTGGTGTTAGTTGGTCCTGTAGATACTAGCTGGTGCTTGACCCTCCTGTGGGGTTGTAAGGCTATTTCCCAGCGACTGGGATACCTGAATCACTGTCCTGCGTGGGTCTTGCTCACAGATTGCTGACAGGTGGCCTGAGTCCCCCGAGGTCTTAACCTCAGGATATCCCAGGTATTTGGTTCTGCCTGTTGGGCGGCTGCTCTGCACTGCTCCTGCTCAGGGTTCGCTGTCTGATATCCTGTTTCCCCAGGGGTCTTAAAGTTGGGATATCTCAGTTATCTGGTTCCGCCTGCTGGTCCCAAGCTGCTGGGAAGCTGGCTGGGTCCGGTTTCCAGCTTCCCTGCCACTGGCTGGATGGGAGGCTGGTTCGGCCTCCGGCTGGGTCTGGGCACCTGGCACACTGGCTGACTCCGGCTTCCCCACCACCAGCTGGACGGGAAGCTGCAGGCAATATGGCAGCTGCCTGCAGGGAGCTCGGGTCCGCCCCGCGCGCGAGTGCAGAGTGCAGCAGCTATTCTGTGCCCAATTCCCACTCCAGGCCTGAGTCCCCGAAGGTCTTAAGCTCAGGCTGTGTCGGGTACCTGGTTCCGCTGCCGCCGCTGGATGGTTCTGAGCACCTGGCACGCTGGGTGACCCTCCGGCTTCCCCACCACCAGCTGGGCGGGAAGCTGCAGGCAATATGGCAGCTGCCTGCAGGGAGCTCGGTGTCCGCCGAGCGAGTGCAGAGTGCACCCGCTATTCTGTGCCCAACTCCCACTCCAGGCCTGAGTCCCCGAAGGTCTTAAGCTCGGGCTGTCTCGGGTACCAGGTTCTGCCGCCGCCGGATGGTTCTGAGCACCTGGCACGCTGGGTGACACTCAGGCTTCCCCACTACCAGCTGGGCGGGAAGCTGCAGGCAATATGGCAGCTGCCTGCAGGGAGCTCGGGGTCCGCCCCGCGCGCGAGTGCAGAGTGCAGCTGCTATTCTGTGCCCAATTCCCACTCCAGGCCTGAGTCCCCGAAGGTCTTAAGCTCGGGCTGTGTCGGGTACCTGGTTCCGCCGCCGCCGCCGCCGGATGGTTCTGAGCACCTGGCACGCTGGGTGACCCTCCGGCTTCCCCACCACCAGCTGGGCGGGAAGCTGCAGGCAATATCACTATTTTTTTTTATATATTCTATATTTACAATTCATTTCCCCTTTTCTGGTTCCCCACCCCCAAGGGTCCCACATGCCCTTTTCCCTCCCCCTGCTCCCTCATCCACCCCCTCCCACCTCACTGTTCTTGTACTCCCCCACAATGATGCTTTGGTCCATTCTAGCTCCAGTGTCCACTCCTTTCTTCTTGTCAGACCTCACTTGGTATGTGATTTATGTCTTTGGTGTTCCAAGATTCTAGGCTAATATCCACTTATCAGTGACTGCATACCATGGGTATTCTTTTGAGACTGGGTAACCTCACTTAGTATGATGTTCTCCAGCTCCATCCATTTCTCTAAGAATTTCATGAATTCATTGTTTCTAATGGCTGAATAGTACTCCATTGTGTATATATACCACATTTTTTGTATCCATTCCTCTGTTGAGGGACATCTGGGTTCTTTCCAGCTTCTGGCTATTATATATAAGGCTGCTATGAACATAGTGGAGCATGTATCCTTATTGCATGCTGGGGAATCTTCTGGGTATATTTCCAGGAGTGGTATGGCTGGGTCCTCCGGATGCAAGCTGGTACAACCACTCTGGAAATCAGTATGGCGGTTCCTCAGAAAACCAGACACTATTATTGATGCCCACAAGGACTTGTTGACTGGAGCTGGATATAGCTGTTACCTGGGAGGCTCTGCTAGAGCATGACATCTACAGAGGTGGACCCTCTCAGCTAGCCCTTGAACTGAGTACAGGATGCCCAATGGGGGAGCTAAAGAAAAAATCCAAGAAGCTGAAGGTGTTTGCAGCTGCATATGAGGAACAATAATATGAGCCACCCAGTACTCCCAGAGCTCCCAGTCACAAAACTGTCAACCAGAGAGTACACATGGAGTTACCCCTAGCTCCAGATACATAAGCAGTAGAGGATGGCCTTGTTGAACATCAAAGGGAGGAGAGGCCCTTGGTCCTGGGAAGGCTAAATGCTTCAGTGTGGTAGAATACTGGGACAGGGAAGTGGGAGAAGGTTGATTGTGGAACAGGGGGAAGGGAGATGAGTTATGAGACTTTGCAGCAGGGGTGGGGAGTGGGGGGTGGGAGGGGGGACCAAGAAAGTGAACAACATTTGAAATGTAAATGAAGAATATATTTAATAAAAAAAAAAAAAGAGCTGGCCTAAAAGCTGAGGACAAGCTTTCACAGACCCAGAAGGGGCCATAAGATCTTCCCAAGGGGTAAACAACTCATCAGAACTCAGTTCTGATGTCAAAGAACCAGAACAATGACCAGCAGAGCATTGTATATCCCTAAGAGTGAATAGTGACACGTACACTTTGGCAGTAAACAACAGCTCTTTAATTGAACTTAGAGCCTGCCCAACATGAGGGAAATCATGCCTGGTCCTGCAAACCTAACCACCTATTTGGAACTAGTGCATCATGGATCTTACAGGAAACCTATGACCATCACATTACTAAAGGAGCAAAATCCCTAACTGATTTCTAAATATTTGTCCTTATACACAGAGATAAGTATAGTCCTCACCCCTCACCAATGAAATTTCTCTTTAAAACAGATGGTGACCATTACAGAAAAGCACAACTAATCAAAATGCAGATCCCATACCCAACTGATAGAAAACAAATTGTCTACCCAAAACTCAGTGGTAACTGAGGATTCAGAAAGATCCCAAGAGCCAGAGGAATTGAAAGTTTTCTGTCCTGGAAATGTCATAGGAACTACACACGTAATCTTTTACCAACATGACTGCCAAGCCACGGCCTGGGAAAAAGCAACAAGAGGCAGGCTAACTAACGTGGACAGGGGAGAGCTCACAAGACCTCCACACTTGACAGAGCACTAGACAACTAAGAAATATACAGAGGAAGAGAAATAGTCACTCTTACTGAAGAGATACCAACTAGTCACCTTCTTCATACTGTGGACACACATATAAATATATAATATGCATATATATACAAATACACACACACACACACACACACACACACATATATATATATATATATATATATATATATACATGTATATATGTAATAACAAAGAAAAATCTGTGAACTTGAAAGAAAGCAGGGGATACATAGGAGGGCTTTGTGAAGGGAAAAGAAGAAACCATGTAACTTTTATAACTTCAAAAATAATAAAATAAAATAATTAAAATTATCATCCTAATTTTTCAGAATTTCATATATTATTAATATATTTGTATTACCTCCACCTCTCCTTCCCCTTGCATTTTTTCCTTTAATTGATGACCTCTTCATAATATTATCACCTATAACATATGAACTCTATACACATCTTTCTACCTATATATCAATATGAACATCTAGATCTATATCCTACTGAGTTTATTAAATTAACATTGTTGACAAAGAGCTTGCTTTTTATTAGAGGAGGAGAGTGAGTGTACAACATATTTCTTCTGGCATAAATCTTTACTTATAGGCATTTCCCTCATATTTCCTTGGATAATTTGTCCTCTCTGCAGCCGAAAGTTGGGCATGCCCCAAAGATGCACACCCTGCTATGCATACAAGAAGCCCTGTGTTCTGTACCCTTGATTCTGAATGATTGGAACTTTAGTAGACATGATGACAGGGAAAGGACACCTTACCAAAAATCCAAAAGAAAGCACAAATTGAACTTTATTTTATATATAAATGCAAAGTTAATCAATTCTTATCTGAGTAATACACCACCAGATTTTACACCCATGATGTGGGCTAAAGCCCCTCTTTTCCTTGTAAGTAACACTATTCTAAGAAACACTAATATTAGTTGGAAGTATTTACATGGTCAGAACCGTATCATGTTTTCTATACTTTCACTGGCTACATAACTTGTAAATCATGCCCATGTATCTCATCAATTCAAAGAATAATTTGTTGCTGTCCATAAGATCACAATTTTTCAGGCAGTTTACCAAATGCCAATTCACTGAAGGGAATCTGGTCAATTCTTGGAAAAATAAACAATGTTTACTATTTCCCTTTTAAAACCTAATTGTGCTGTTGTAAATGACAAAATTTCCTTTTGTGTGAAGATTTGCAGAAGATATTCTCCGTTCCATTTATTATTTACTCAATTCCATTGACTTGGTTATATTGTGAATAATGCTAAAATAAACATGGTGATGAAGATATATTGGACCTGTAAGTTTCTAATCCTCTGTGTGTATACCTAGAGATGAGACTGTTGTATATGCTAATTCTATATACAGTTTTAATTTTTCACTAAACTGTTAACTTACAAGTGACAAGTTGGGTCAGAATTTAGATGTTTACATTACAAGTGATTACATTTACATGTAATAAGTTGTTGTAGATCATGTAGATCAGGTCAACTAGATCATGTAATCATGTTCTAGTTGACCTGTATGGAAACTTGAAATATTCCATTTTCAGAAAGAGGCAGTTATATTCTAATGCATACCTTTCTCTCACTTCATATATCTATGCCTCTTGGGCTTTTTGTCTGCCTGCCTCTTCAATGTGTCCCACTAGGTATAAGATCTAGCTCTCAATAAAGATGCAAGTCGCAGAATCAGAAACAGACTTTACATAAAATGCTGATAAGAACCAGAGATGTGCCTTTAACCCCAGCATTTGCAAAGCAGGGGCAGGTGGATCTCTGAGTCAACCTGCCCTACAAAGGAGAGTTCCAGGACAGCACACTTTGTCCACCGAAGGCAATTCAGCTCTGTGTTTTTGCTTTCAACTGGGATTCTATTTACATTAAGGTATTTCCTTTGCTGGTTAGCCATTCTTCTAGTTTTTCTGTAGTTTACTAGTTTCTATTCTTTATCCATTTTGCTGAGATATAATATTTATTTATTGTATAAAATGGAAATTACTTTTTGACAGCATCACGTATTTGCAAACATTTTATCTTCTTTTTTCTCATAATTTATCTGGTTACAGTGTTTTTCCTATTTAATGTTTTTCATTTTCAAAGGAAATATTTCACATTAAATTACATATTTTCCTTAACTTTCTTGCTTTCTTTTCTTTATAATTGTGGACTAGTTAACTCAGTACAATTCATCAAAAAGTCTCTTTTTCACAGTAATTTAAGAATGATGTTTTCTATTTGCTTTCTTTTATTGGAATATATTTCCAGTGTATTATACTATTTTCTAGAACCTACAGTCCTATACTTACATTAGTATGCTATATATTTTTAGCTTCTTTATCTTTAACACATATTTATTAGACTTTTAATACAGACAAAATGAGATTTTTTTCAGGAGCTATTACACATTCTGAACACATATTTTTCTATATGAATTATGAACCACTACAGATCTCTGAATCATAATTCCATAATTTAATCAGGAAAATCACCACTTTTATTACTATTACATTAAAAGGACAGTATTTTATTTCATATATTCAATCCTTTTCACTTTTATTTTTCATTTTTATATAAATAAATGCTGAGGCCAATAGCTTTACTCTCAGTTCCCCAACTAGCTCATATCTTAATTACTCATTTATTTTATTCCATGTTCTCTTAGGTGACTGGTAATCCAAGAACCCTGTCCCTCTATTGGTAGTTCAACCTTCTAATCCTGCCTCAGCTCACTGGACAATCGGCCTCTTACTGACAGGTGATGTTTCCATTCAGAACAAGAGATTATCTCTACAACTATCTGTGTTTGGAATTTTGCTTTGGAGCCTGGTGACATCACCAGTGGGTAACAACCAAAGAGAGTTGACTGCCTCCTTCCAAGAACCCATCAGTAGTCAATAGCTCTGTGGAAAGGAATGGAGCTCTTCCATGAGCTTCTTCCACACAGGTCCTACTTTTGCCCTGGCCCAGGGCAGGGAACCGTACCTGCTGCAACATTATGATTGCAAGTGGCTATAACAGCCTAGATTGTAGCAGTTCTTACCCCATGTCCTTATGTTTTCCCTCTTAAATTTTTTCTGACTCCTCCTCTGACATGCTCACTGAGCCCGAGAGTGGACTATATAAATATTTGTTTAGGACTGAAGATTTTATTGCCATTTATTCTCAGCACTTTAAACAGCCATGAATCTCTCTATTTCTTACTGTTCATTTCAGAGAGAAATTCCTCTGATTAAAATGGAAAGTATTTTTTCTATGGGCATAAAAATAACTGTTTAGAAGGTAGCTTGTTGGCATGTCAATTGAGTAACAGTAATAGTATTTTTCCCCCTAGGGCTTAAGGCCTCCTGAGATACTAGTTTTTTTAAATAGGCTTCAAGGACCAGGCACAAATTGCTTCCCATGGAACAAGTCTGAAATCTAATCAACAGTATAGTTGGCTGTACTGTAACAGTTTTTTGTTTTTTGTTTTGTTTTTGTTGTTGTTCTTGTTTTACCTTCTATGGATTTATTTATTTCTTCCTTTATTTTTAGTTCACTTTACATCCCGATCTCTACTTTCTCTCCCTGTCTCCACCTCCTGCAATCTCTCCCCATTTGTTTCCTCATTCACTTCTCTGAGCAAATGAAGCCCACCCTCCATATACCCCGACTCCGGTACATCAAGTCTTTGCAAGACTAGGCACTTCTTCAAATACTGAAGTCAGACAAGACAGCTGAGTTGGGGGAACAGGTTCCACAGATGTGCATCTGCTTTGATGATATTCTGCCCCAGTTGTTCTGGACCCAATGAAAATGGAGCTGCACATCTGTATGCTCTTTGTTTGATGGGTGGGTCTGATATTTCTTATATCTGTTGAGGCCTGCTTTGGAACCAACTACATGGTCAGTTTTGAAGAGGATTCATGTAATGCTGATAAGAATGCTTATACTTTTCTGTTTGGGTGAAATATTCTAGACACGTCTGTTAAGTCCATTTGATTCATGTCAGTTAGTTTCATTACTTCTCTGTTTAGGTTTTGTCTTGATGACCTGTCGATTGATGAGGGTGGGTTGTTGAGTTGTTGAAGTCTTACACTATTAATATGTGTTGTGCATTTTTTTTACAAATATGGGTTTCCTTGTTTTGGGGGCATAGATGTACAAAATTAAGATATTGTCTTGGTAGATCTTTCCTTTGATGAGTATGAAATGTTCTTCCCTTTATTGTTTTTTTATTAATTTTTGTTGAAAGTCTACTTTATTAGATATTAGAATGGTTACTCCAGTTTGCTTCTTGGGTCTATTTGTTTATAAAACTTTTTTCAGTCCTTTACTCTGAGGAAACATCTACCTTTGTTGCTGAGGTGTGTTTCTTATACGCTGCAAAATGATGGATTTTGTTTTCACATCCATTCTGTTAACCTGTGTCTTTTTATTTTGAACTTGAATCCATTGATTATGAGAGATACTAGTGACCAGTGATTGTTCTTTCCTGTTATTTTGATGTCAGGGTGTTAGTGCTTGTGTGTGTGTGTGTGTGTGTGTGTGTGAGTGTGTTGCTCTTGTTTTTGCTGGTATGGAATTGCTTATTTCTACTGTTTTCTTGGATATAGTTATCCTTCTTGGTTTGGAGTTTTTCTTCTACCATTTTTTGTAGGGTAGAATTTGTGAGTAGATCATTTTTAAATTTGGATTTGTCTTGGAACATCTTGTTTTCTCCCTCTATGGTCATTGAGAGTTTTGCTTGGTTTAGTAGTCTAGGTTGACATCTGTGGTTTTATAAAGTCTTGCATGATATGTGTCCAGATCTTTCTAACTTTTAGAGTATCTTTTGAGAAGCTGGGTGTAATTCTGATAGATCTGTCTTGTATATTATCTGGCCTTTCCCCCTTGCAGCTTTTAATATTCTTTCTTTGTTCTGTATATTTTATGTTTTGATTATTATGTGAAAGGAGGATTTTCTTTTCTGGTCCAATCTAATAGTATTCTATAAGCTTCTTGTATGTTTATAGGCATTTATTTCTTTAGTTTGGCAAATTTTTCTTCTGTAACTTTGTTGAAAGTATTTTCTGGTCCTTGGATCTGGGACTCTTCACCTTCTAATCTTATTATTCTTAGGTTAGGTCTCTTCATGGTATCCCAAATTTCCTGTATATTTTGTGCTAGGGCACTTTTTGGTATCTAAATTTTTTTGAACAATGTATCAATTTCTTCTATTGTATCTTCTTCATCTGAGAGTCTCTCTTCTAACTCTTGCGTTATGTTAGTGATGTTGTTCCTGGTCTCATCCAAAGATTTTGCATCTCCAAGATTCCCCTGAGGTTTTGTTTTCTTTATTGGTTATATTGCCATTTTTGGGTCATCCACAGTTTTATTTATTTCCTTCATGGATTTAATTCTATTTACCTGTATTTCTTTACCAGGATTTATTTGTTTCTTCTTTATAGGCCTCTCCCCGTTTGATTGTATTTTCCTGTGATTTTTAAGAGTATATTAATTTCCCTTAAATTTTCCTTGTTTCATTTCCATTAATATTCATTTCCTTTATAAAGGCCTCTATCATCTTTATAAGATTGGATTTGAAGTCATTTTTCTTGTGCTTTGTTTGTTTTAGGATATCCTGGGCCTGCTGTAGCAAGGTAGCTGTGCTTTGTGGGTATCATATTGCCCTGCATTTTGACAATTGTGTTCTTTTGAGGACCTTTATTCATCTCTAGTTCCTGGATGTTCCTGTTTTAGTCGGTTTTAGGAGGGAGCCTAACCTCGATTATCCTGATTATAGTAGGTCTCTAATGGGTATTCTTGGCAGTATTGTTCCATATCATCAGGTCTGATAGAAGTGGGCTAAGAGGTGGTGGGAGAATGGGGTTCAGCAGGGATATCTGACTGATCAAGGCAGCTGAGGATGCCGCAGATGACTCAGCAGGCAGGGAGTTTGGATGCTGGAAGGGAATCTAACCTGTATGCTTCTGGATAGGCAGGCATGATGAAGGTGGCCAGAGAGGAGACAGGATAACATATTCAATCCTTTTCCATTTTGCGATATAAAACTAAGATTTATTTAAATATTTGTGTTCTTTGACATCTTATCCTGGTGGCACTGTGTCTGTTTTTTTTTCCAACTTCACTCTATTTTCTAACTCAGTTGTTCTTATCCTGTAGGTTGTGACCTCTTTGGGATCCTCTCTTCTGCACCCCTTGACTCTTATTGTCACACTGAGCCTCCATATTCTACCCATTCTCTTCTCTCATTTCTACTTTACCCCTTCATTCTTGCTGCCTATTGAAACAACCCTTTGCTTCTCATTGTTAATTTATAACATGAAGATAATTAAGTTCTCTTCTCATCATTTTTTACATCAATACATTCATAGCCTAAAGGTATATTCCTATAATCAAATCTATTACCAATTTTTTAAAGATTAATATTCTTCTTTAAAACTTCTTGTTATAAGCTTTCAAACAGTGATAGGTGTATGTTTATATATGCACGTGTGTACATGTGTGTATGTTTATGCATGTATGTATGTATATAGCTACATGGATATTGCCCTACTGTTTCAAAGAATAAACTCTATGTAAACTATGTTTATGGCTAAAAGAAATGAATGCATTATAGCTCCAGTCACACTTGAACTAGTATCTTTGCTAATTACTTTCTAATTACAGATTTTATTTTAAGCTGAGATAATACATATTTTAGATCTTAACTCTTTAAAATTTCATTCATTAATTAGTTAATTGATTAGTTTAATGTGTGTCTATGGTTGTGTTTGAGCACACATCCTAGGTTGAATGTATAGAGGTCAGAGGACAAATAGAGTGGGTTCTGCCCTTTTACTATATGCAACCAGATTATCAACCTCTGGTATCAGCCTTGGAGACAAATCTCTAAACTCTAATTAATGATACTGATCCCTGCATATCAAGTGAAAATTTTTCTCTTAATACTTGAATTTCCTACAGAAGAATTTCCAAAAATGACTTGAAACTGTTCAGGATCTATATGTTCTGAAAAGTATTCCTCTGTGTAATATGTAACAGATATTTTAAATAGTGAAGGCATGGAACATCTGTGCAGCAGTGGCAGTGTGAGGAGAACGTTGTTAGACAAAATTGATTTCCTGTAGGAAACTGCCTCAGGAGCCAGAGAAGAATTTGAGAGGTTGACACACTCAGCCAGTAAACACAGCAATGGTGTTGAAGATGTTTAGAAGCAGGCAGATGATGGAAAGTTATAATGTAAAAATAATTAATGATAAATAATGATGAAAGTATATAATGTAAAAATAATTTTTAGAATTAAACCACACTCGCATGTATATATAAAACTATTAAGAAAGAATAAGACGGTCATAAGTAATACTTATGTAATAACCCAATTGTTAATTAGGTGTCCAACAAACATCAAGAACTATACTGTGCTAACTATAATGGATAGAGCATGAAACACACAGTAAAGAGTGTTGTCTTCACAAGGCTTACTGTTTAAGTCCTTTAGTAGGAGTGTTAGGAAACATAACTTGAAGAAGCTTGATAAAAACAACCTAATTTACCCACATAGTGAGGGAGTCTGGATTTTGGAACAAGTGTTCAGTAATCTCAGATTGCACTGGAGGCCTCAATTACAACAAATACAAATTCCTCAGTTCCTGTCATCTGTCTTCTCTTTCTCTGAGACTTCTGCACTTTTAATACACTGTTGCGCAGTGACTTCTTTTTTATTATTATTATTATTATTATTATTATTATTATTATTATTCCTGGCCAAGAGCAGCTCTGAACTTTTCCCAGTAGGTATGTTGCTAGTCCTGATTCAGACAGTCACAATATTAAAAGTTCTAAAACTAGCAAAGAGAACTCGAGAATTCTAACTAGATGGAACATCTGTATCCAGAGGAAGGGGCTGGAGATTAGTAGGTTATTTCTAAATTACAACTAATATTTACTGTCTATTGGAATTATACGAAAAAATCAAATAATAACAGACAGGAGCAGACACATTTGAAAATAAAATGTTGGGTATTTTTATGATGAAAAAGTGAATATTTTTGAGTAATTTCAAATAACTCATGGCACTCAAATAAATTTTATCTAATACCTAAGGAACACACTGAACCTAATAATTTTTTGTTTGCTTGTGTTTTGATATTTATTTGTTTGTGTTTTGAAACAGTGTTTCTCTATGCAGTCCTGGTTGTCCTGGAACTCACTCTCTAAACCAAGTTGACATCCAAGTCAGAGATCTACAATCTTCTGCTTTCAAAGGCTGGAATTAAAGGTGTGTGACCACCACCTGTCCCATAGTTTTTAGCACCATGTTGTTTTTAATCTGACTTGTAGTTGTGAATGTTTTATAACTATGGTACCTTCTATTTGTCTTCTGAGGAAAAAGGTGTAATTCTCTAGAGTTCATGCCAATTATGGACTGTAATTTTCCTTTAAATTTTTTAGCTGTATTACTGAGAATATAAAGCTAATTTGATATGACAGACTTAAATACATATGTATACAGTTGCATTCAAAGGTGAGTACGGAGGGAAAAGGGCATGTGGGACCTTTGGGGGGTGGGGAACCAGAAAAAGGGAAATGAATTGTAAATATAGAATATATCCAATAAAAAAAGAAACAATAAAAAACAATTTGTGACAAAAGATCATAGTAGGCTTTCTTCATAGAAGTGAAGTTAAAATTATAAAATAAAACTGCTAGTAGATTAATAAATTATTTTAATTTATTAAATTAACAAACCAACACTAATTTGTAGCTTCAATAAATGTAATAGACCTGTTCCCAGAAAAGGGAATAATAGATTTGGAGTTCAAGATTTATAAGCATGGTTTTATGGAAATGTACTTCCAGAAAATGCAAGTGTTTGTTTGAGAGCAGTAGGGGAAGGTTAGAGAAAGCACACGAAAAAATAGCAATAATATCTTTGCAATATTACATAGAATTTTCCTTTAAAATTATTGCTTGGTATATATAACATTCTATAGAAGATATCACTGCATGTACTTACTGTATAATTTCTACATGAAAGCTCTATACAGGTCTTTTAATGACATTATGTCATTGGAAATGACCTTCTTAATTCTATATATTTAAAAAATGTATTTATTCTCTCATATATTACATCTCATCAGCTGTTTCCCCTCCTTCCTCTCTTGCCATTCCCATCCTATTCATCTTACCTTTGCCCCCAATACACTCCTCCATTTCCCTTCAGAAATAGGCAGGCCTCCTAGGGTTATCTACCAAACATAGCATATCAAGTTGCAATAAGACAAGACATCTCCCTTATTTTAAGACTGGAAAAAGGCAATCCAGTAGGAGAATAAGGGGTCACAAAAGCAGGCAAAAAAGTCAGAGTCAGCTGCTGCTTACCCTGTTAGCAGTCCCAGAAGATGTCTAAGCTACACAACTGTAACTTATATGCAGAAGGCCAAGGCCAGGCCCATGAAAGCTCCCTGGTTGTCAGTTCAGTCTCTGTGAACCCCTATGAGCCCAGGCTAGCTGATTCTCATAGTGTCCTTGACCCCTTTGGCTCCTACAACTCTTCATCCTACCCCTTTTCTGTAGGATTCCCCAAGCTCATGTGTGCCTGTTGGTCTCTGCATCTTTTTTTCCATCCGTTGTTGAATGAAGTCTCTCTGATAACAGTTGGACTAGGCACCATTTCACAAATATTGGAGAATATCATTAGGAATCATTTCATTGACTTTTAAAGTAATTAATTAATTGATTTTTGCCTATTTATGTTTGGTTCTATCCTATATCTCTGTGCTATCCAGCTTCTGTGTCCTGTCCTTCATAAACATCAAGATTGTTTCTATCTTCTGACTATTATGAATAAAGCCTATGAACAGAGCTAAGAAAATGTCCTTGTGGTGTGATGGAGTTTCCTTTGGGTACATGTCCAAGAGTGATACAACTGAATCTTGAGTTAGATTGGTTGCCATCTTCCTGATGAAATGACACATTGATGTCCACAGGGTTGATCTTCCTCTTGTGGTATGGGTCTCAAGCTAGACTTGTCAATCGTGAGCCACTCCCACAATTTCTGCTCCATCTTTACCTCAGCACATCTTGCAAGCAGAAAAAATTGTAGGTAGAGGTTTTGCAGCTGGGTTTGTGAACCAATCATTCCACTGGAAGTCTTGTTCCACTGGAACAAATTATAGGTCAGAGGTTTTGTGGCTGGGTTTATGTCCCAATCATTCCACTGGAGATGGCTACTTCACGTTCTGTATCCCTCAATACTAGGCATCTTAGCTAGGGTTACCCTTCTAGGTTCTTGGAAGTCTCCATTGAACTAAGTGTCTAACTCATGCCAGAAATGTTCTCTAATTCCCAAAACTCTGTCCTTTCATCCTCTCCTCACTTAATGCCACATGTTCCCATCCCCCCTATAACTACCCCCATCTACTTGTGAAATCTGTTCAATTTTCCCTTCCCAGTGAGATTCACATGTTGCCATTGCATCCCTCCTTGTTACTTAATCTCTTATAGAATGTAGAAAGATTTTTCTTTCCAGCTGATTTCTACATATCAGTGAGAACAGGCTCCATTTGTCTTTTGGGGTATAGTCTACATCACTCTGGATGATATTTTTTTGTTATATCCATTTGCCAGCAAATTTTACGATATTATTAACAGCTAGGTAATACTCCATTGTATAAATATACCACATATTCTTTATCTGCTTTTGGTTGAGGGACATCAAGTTTGTTTCTAGTTCCTGGCCATTATGAATAAACATAATTGAGCAAATATTTTTGTGGTGTGATGGTATGTCTTTTGGGTATATGCCCAAGAGTAATGCAACAGGATTTTGAGTTAGGTTAGTCTCCATCCTCCTGATGAAATGACATTAATTTCCATAGTCGCTGTATGAGTTTACATCCATACCAGCAAAGGATGAATGTCCCTCTTGCTATACATCTTTGTCAGCATGAGTTTTTGATCATAACCATTCTTAGATGTATAGGATGGAATCTAAGAGTCATTTTGATTTGTGTTTTCCTGACAGCTAAAGATGTTGTGCATTTGTTATGTATTTGAGTACACTGTAGCTGTCTTCAGACACTCCAGAAGAGGGCATAGGACCCCATTACAGATGGTTGTGAGCAACCATGTGATTGCTAGGAACTGAACTCAAGACCTTTGGAAGAGCAGTCGGTGCTCTTAACCACTGAGCCATCTCTCCAGCCCCGATGTTGTGCATTTCTTAAAGTGCTTCTTGATAATTTGAAATTCCTCCATTGAGAATTCTCTGGTTAGATCTGTACCCATTTTAATTTTTTTGTTAATGTTTTGTGAATTTCACAGTCTGCACTCCAATTCCATTCCTCTCTCATCCCTCCCTATCATCCCTCTGCCCTTGCAACTCTCCCCCAAATAAAAGAAAATAGGATATAATAAAAATAATAAAAACAAAAACAATAATAAAAATAATAAAAACAAAACAAACATCTTGTCATTAAAGTTTTACTGTGCCACAGTGTGTCACACCACACAGTACACCATTTTGTCACACATCTTTACTTGCTAATGTTCCATGCTATTACCCATTGGTCTACTCCAAGTCCTCTGGCTTCTGCTACATTATCTATTTTAGATCCTCACAGTGACTCCTCTCAGACGTCTTGTTCTCCTGTGTCATGGAGTTCCTGCAGTTTTGAGTCTTAGAGGAACAGCCCTTACATGAGCTCCAATAGTTCATAGGTGGAGTGGATATTTGGGTGTGGCAACTCCAACCCTGTGATCTGCGACTGAGAAGTAGCTGAGTTGAGTTGGCCACACAGTCATCTCTCCCTCGCTCACACCAGCAGGACAAGCTCTCTAGCCCTGTCCCTGCCCTAATCCTAATAGCTCACCTAATGCTACATTTTTTTCTGTTTCCAATTATTTGTATGTGACAAGAAATCTAACTCCCATAGTAACAAATATTTCAATAAACAAATCATGTAGCATAAATATCTGTAGATAAATTTCTAATTTAAGGCTTAAAAGTATCATAATAAATAAATGGAGATATCTTACTCCAAATTAGCTTCAATTTACAGGATAAATACATTCAGTGTGAGGAACCCGTAACTCCGTTCAAGTAATAATCACTCACAAATAACTGCAAAACCAAGAAAGCAACTATAAGTTTTTAAAAATATAACTTTTGATAGTATAAATTTTCCCGGGGTTATTTTCGCTGAAATTTGATTTCAAGACAAATTGGAGCTTTCAAATAGCACTACCTGGTCATCTATTAGGCCATGCCACATAATAGAGTAGTTTCAAATGGAAAAGAAATGAAGCGGTGATGAAAAGGAAAGGCAAAAATGGTTTCAATTTCACAAGATTTCTACATTGTCAGGGACGAGTTAGTGGCTGTGCACGAGAAGTACCACAGCCTTGATCAGAGCCAGAGGGAAGCTCATATCGGGGCTTCAGTGGCAGCACAGTAACTCGGTGTAGGAGATCATATATTTTATATCATGTATAGTTGCTGCAAAGGTCTGTTGAGAAATCTTGGAGTTTGTCAGTGTATGTATGTATGTATGTATGTATGTGTGTATGTATGCATGCATGTATGTATGCATGTATGCTGTGTGTGTATGTATTACAATCATTAGCCAACACACCAAGCTTTTCTGAGCTTTTTTGTATGTGTGTGTGATGGGTTCTAACTATATAACCAACAGTGTCCTTGAATTATGATCATGCCTTCCATCAATTGATATTTACATTCCAATCTATGTTCTTTGGTATAACATTAGCAGTCTTCGAGAAATATAATGCTTAGTGAACATTCATATATAGCTTGTGCTTTGAATGGGATCAACCTAAGTACCAGGAATTTTGCTTCTCTGTCTGTCTCTATCTCTCTGTCTCAGTCTCAGTCTCTGTCTTTGTGTCTAAATGTTTGTGCCAAAATTTAGTCCTGCAATGTGTAAAAACAAAACCACATGCAAACTTAGATACATTGATTCATTTACTTCCAAATTTGAAATGATCTTTTAAAATTCTTGTTTTGGTATTTTATCATTTTCATGATTTAAACATCCAATCTTTCTTCATTATGACCTGTCGTGAGGGATGATAGCAGGCACAGGTGACATGAGGGAGAAGGGACAACAAGGAAGGGAGTATACAGGGAGAGCAAGAGGATGGCTAGACTGAGAAAGCACGTGGAAAATGGAACAACTAAGCAACTTCAAAGAATCTCATCAATGTCTTCTGATTCATAGGCTTCATGTATATGCATGTGTGCATATAAACATGCATACATTTATGCATACATACAAGTTTATGTAAGATGATTTAAGTCTTTATAGGGACTACAATCATCTCCAAAGCCGTAAATTGTCAAACAAAAAGAGCACCCCTAGTTAGAGGGTCCTTAGATTACTGATCAGAAGTGTCCGAGACATCCCTAAAGCAATCCAGACTATTGGTGATGCTCTTGCTTGCCCTCCAGAATTCAATGATAAGACCACATTACGAAAATCATGGGCCTTGATCATGGGACATGTAGAAACTAAATTATACTGACCAGAATTTTTTTCTGAAAGGTCCTATGCAGGATACCATAAGAAAGATTTATTTTACAGACTTAAAAAGATGTTAATCTTGTGTATTGAAATAATTATCAACATGGTGAGATATACCCCTGGCTATATGCTATATACATGATACTCTGGTTTTCCTTTAAAAAAAAAATAAGTTTACTTTTTTTTTCTATCTCGCTTTCCCAGATATTTATTTTATGCTGGTTAAGGGATAAAATACTGTAAATTAAATTGTTTAAATATATATAGCTCCCAATGTGCCTTAAATAAATCTTTGTTATTCAAGGACTTTTACGCACTATTTAAAAACCGTCTAATGCTATTTCCTATTTTACAGTGTTCATGTATATTGTACAAGGAAAGACCAAGCTATGTAAACTGACAAGTTTATCAGGTGAGTAAACTAAAATACATATGGAAAGAATTGAGAGGCTATGAGGGGGAAACAAAGCCCTCTGGGGTATGCACTCTGCCACCAACAACTAAAGACCTGCTGAAAGGGAAAAACAGCCTAAAATGACTATTGTCTTCCTCATTTCCTTGCTATCTCATCTGTTTATTACTTCCTTTGAATGAATTTTTTCACTTTAGGGCAGAAATTGACACTGTAATATTCTTTGGTCACACACTATATTTCATACATTAGCCATCTGTCCCTTATTCAAAAAAAAAAAGGCACTGTTTACCTCAAGAAGTCAGCCTGTTAAGGACTTTATATAACTGTGTCCATTTTTTAAATTATTTCTTTATATTTGAAATTGTAATGTACTTAATTCATAGTTTCCTTCCTTTCCCCCTCTAAATCTGCCTATATACACTTTTTTGCTCTATTTCAGTTACATGGACAATGTTTCACTAATTTTTGTTCAATGATTATATAATTATATAATATATAATGTCTATTCCTTAAGATAACCTGCCACCTGATGAATTAGAATAAATACCCTAGGAAATACCTCCTATAACCAATATTCTACAGATGAAGAAACAAAGGCTCACAGCTTCTTTACATATTTTCAGTTTTGTGAGTATGAAAATCTGAGAAGAAAAAGGTTGGGTCAAAGTTCTAGCAATGCTACACATTAAATTTTAGGGGAGAAGCTATCACATCTGTTCATGATGTCTATCCTGGTAATTGGGGTGACCTTACTTGCCCTGTGGTATTGGAAACAGCTAATATAGAAAGGAAACCAGCTGATGCAGGGTACTGAGCATTCAGAAGATAATACTTCTTACTCCTTGCCACCGCAGTGTATGAGCATAGAATTATCTTCCCACTACTTCACAGCTGCTCCTATTTTTTTTAGCATCAGGGATACTCTTTGTTCCCACGGCTTCAACTGTCTTCTCTCCCATGGAACTGACATCTCACATGTGCAGTGATCAAAGCTGTAAGTATTTACCATAAGCTACATGCTCAGAGTTGACAGCTCCAAAGTGACTTCATTTCAAAACTGAGCTCAGTATCTTGAGAAATTAGCATTCTGCAGGATGTTTTACATTCAAGAATGAGTAGCTCAGGCAATTTCTGACTGTGCAGGGGACATGGAAACAAACTGCTGCCCTTGCTATGTATTTCCCTAAAGTTGACATTTTCCAAAAGAAGCTTATCAACAGTAGTTAATCCAAAATATAATCTCTCTACAATTGCCATAATGGTTTTAATGTAGCTTTTGGTGAAAGGTCACTTACTGCTGTCACCCTAAGTAAAAGATACCAGGAACTTAAAACTCTTCTGCCTGAATAAGATTATTCTCCCATTAACCTTTTAAATATAATTATATACAATTATTTAAAAGAAAAATCTATCTGTTCATGTGAAATAGAATTCTGATTACTTATTATTTTAAAAATATATTAATCTCACTCATATTCACATCAATTTAAAACCAATTTTGGCAATTCATCTTATGTGCCATAGAAACAAGAAATAAAGGTTTATTATTACTATGTAATAATATTAATGATTTTTTCAGTGCCAATTAGCACCTTCTAATCTGATTATCAGCTATAATCTAATTTGTTATTATTAGAATGATAATATATTGAAGTGTTGATTATTTAATGTAAAGATAATCAAGTTCTACTACCATCTAATATCCCTTAGTCTTAGCAACTCTGCTGAATGATTCTTATAAATCATGTAAGAATTTATGAAGTGAAAGTAGTAACATGAGGGACAGGAGAGACCGCTCAGGGTTAAGAGCTCTGTTGCTCTTGCAACATCCCCAAGTTTCATTCCCAGCAGTAAGTCAGCCACATGTAATTCCACAATGTAGTTTTTGGGATCAGATGTCCTCTTGTAACCTTGTGGACACCAGCCACTGGAAATAATGAAGGTATACACACATACACCCTAACAAAACAGTCATGTAAAATAAAATAATAAAATAAAATAAAATAAAATAAAATAAAATAAAATAAAATAAAATAAAATAAAAGTCTAAAAGAATGAATGGAAACAGACAACCTTGGGGTCTGGGAGATAGGGGTACCCTGTAAAATGTACCAGAGACATGGAAGATGAGAGACTCTCAGGCCTCAAAGAAAGGGACATTAGATAAAATGCCCTATAGTAGGGGAAAGGGTACTAATATAGTCAACCTCCAGTGGAAGGACTGGGCATCAAGTAGAAGGATGAGGCTGCCATCCTATAGTCAAAAATTCTGACCCAGAATTGGTCTTGTCTAAAAGAACTACAGGGCCAAAATGGATGGAGAGGAGGTTCAGTGACCAGCTCAAAGTGGGATCCATCTCAAGGGGAGGTTACAAGATCTGATGCTATTACTGATGCCATGGTGTACTTACAGACAGGAGCCTATCATGGCTGTCCTCTGAGAGGCCTGACAAGCGGTTGACTGAGACAGATACAGATAATTACAGCCAGCCGTAGGAATGAAGTTGGTGACCCCTGGGGTTGAATTAGGGAAAGTCTGGAAGAAGCTGAAGAGAAGGATGACCCTATAGGATGACCAGCAGTCTCAACTAACCTGGACCCTTGAGATCTCTCAGACACTGAGCCACCAACCAAGAAGAATGCACAGCTAATATGAGGCCCCCAACACATATACAGTAGTGAACTGCCTAGTCTGGCCCCAATCAGAGAAGACACACCTAACCCTCAAGAGACTTGAGGCTCCAAGAAGTGGGTAGGGTTGATGGTTGAGAAAAACACCCTCTTGGAGACAGTGGGGTGGAGGAATGGGATAAGGAACTTTGGAAGGGCAGTCCAGGAAAGGGTCAAAGACTGGATGAAAAAAAATGTAACAAAAAGAAGAAGAAGAATTGTAAATTGTAACAAGTACACCAAGAAGTAGGCTTAACGATACAATACCTATGTGGTAAATCTTTGCACGTGAAATGAGAGCAATAATTTTAAGTGTCAGATTTTACTCATACCAAGTTATTAAATGCTCAGTTACATCAAGTCTTGTAACTACATCCTTGTTGAATAGCCTATGTTAAAAGTCATGACTTATATTTATGAAAATAATTTTCCTATTTCCACAGTCTTTCCTTATTACCACTTATGAACATTTTCCTTGGAAAATCTTCCCTTATTTGAGCCACATTCCAGCTCTCCCTTCAGGAAGAAGCAGCCTAGCCCGTCTCCAACTGATGAAATTTTAGCTACTCCTTGAGACATTTTAAAATACAGTCCCTAAGAGCTTCCTTCCCATAGCAAATCCCTAGGATTTAAATAAAATGATGTTTATATAAAATGTGGCTACTGACACAATGCTGTAACTTCAGCTATGCTCTGGAGGCTAAAAAAAAATGGGAGTCATATGGTAAAGGAATGCTTGGCTTCCAGAACAAGTTTACAGACACTCAGTATAGCTTGGTGAGACGTTATCTCCAAAGACAAAGTAAAAAGATATAGGGCAGTGATAAAGTGCAAACACAAAACTCTAAGTTCAATCACAAGCCCATTCACACACACAGAAACAGGATGTCTGTATCCATACCACTCCCTTTGTTGTCATCATAGACTAGAAAATTTACAAATTATCTAGGAAAATATAATAGCAATGAATGACTATCCTGAAGTCATGACCTGTCTCTCAGTGATTTGGGGTCTTAGTCATACATTTTAGACCAGGCACATATCAACCCAATATTGATAGTAGTCTCTGTTGTACCTTAACACTATGGCAAACTTGCATTCTATCCAGAGGAGAAAGAAGTCATGAAAGTAAACAAATAAACAGTTTTAGATAATCCTCAGCATAACAAAAATTAAATTATATAACAAAATAGTGAGTTGCCATGGCTACTTTACAAAGACAGGCAGGCAGGCAATCTGGCTCAAATAGAAAGACATTTCAATAAAACCAGGAAAATGGAGCTTATTATAGGGAACAAATTGATCAGCTGACTTGGACTATATTTAAAACCACCATCTTCTTCAAAGTGTTCATGTGGGTTTCTTGTCTATGTAAGAGTTGAAGGTCATTGTAGCACATTTTAAGACATGCTTATGATCTGGGGAGGCTAAAAGACTAACTTTTAATAGGTGAGTCTTTAATGTGACCATACTTATTAAGTGCAAAGTATTGTTTTGTGCATTTTCTTGTCAGGAGGTAAGCCAGGAGCAGCCCTCCAAATTAAAAAAAAGAAACCCAGACAGTATTGTGGATGCCAAGAAGTGCTTGCTGACAGGAGTCTGATATAGCTGTCTCCTGAGAGGCTTTGGCAGAGCCTCACAAATATAGAGGTGGATGCTCATTGCCAACCACTGGACTGAGCATGGGGACCCCAATGGAGGAATTAGAGAAAAGACTGAAGGAGCTGAAGGGGTTTGCAACCCCATAGGACAAACAACAATATAAACCAGTCAGACACCCCTAACCCTGAACTCCCAGGTACTAAACCACCAACCAAAGAGTACATATGGCCTCATGCATGTGTAGCAGAGGATGGCCTTGTTGGACATTGAGGGCAAGAATGGCCTTTGGTCATTTGAAGTTTTGATGCCCCAGTGTAGGGGAATGCCAGGGTGGGGAGGCAGAAGTGGACAGGTGGAGGGGTTGGGGGGAGATACCATTATAGAAGCAGGGGAAGGAGGAGAGGGTGAGGCTTCTGGGGGAGAAACCAGGAGAGAGAATAATGTAAATAAAGAAATTATCTTTATAAAAATTTCAAAAGAAAGAAAGAAAGAAAGAAAGAAAGAAAGAAAGAAAGAAAGAAAGAATTTACTTCTCTATGTCCAGTTTTCTGAGGAACTGCCAGATTGATTTCCAGAAGCTTGCAGTCTCACCAGCAATGGAAGAGTGTTCCTCATTCTCTTCATCCTAGCAAGCATTTGCTGTCACCTGAGATTTCTATCTTAGCCATTCTAACTAGTGTGAGGTGGTATCTCAGGATCATTTTGATTTGCATTTCCTTGATGACTAAGGATGTCTTTACGTTATTCTTGGCCATTTGAGTTTCCTCAGTTGATAATTCTTTGTTTAGTTCTGTTCCCCATTTTTAATAGGGTTATTTGGTTCTCTGGAGTCTAACTTCTTGAGTTTTTTTGTATATATTGGATATTGTCTCTCTAGCAGATGTAGTATCGTTAAAGATTTTTTCCCAATCTGTTGCTGTTTTATCCTCTTGACAATGTCCTTTGCCTTTACAGGAGCTCTGAGGACCCAACTGTAGCACTCCCGAGCATGTAGGGCATATATGCTCCTACATGCAATAAGGACACATGCTCCACTATGAATGGATATAGAAAATATCCTCCTGAGCGATGTAACTCAATCACAAAAGACAACACACAGTATGTACTCACTGATAAGTGGGTATTATGTAAAGAGACTGGAATAACCATTATACAACTCAAGGATCACATAAATCTCAAGAGATAGGAAAATCAAAGAATGAATATTTCAGTCCCACTTAGAAGGGGGAACAAAATAATCAAGGGAAGTAGAAGGTGGGATTAGCTTGGGACGAAGAGTAAAGGGGGAGAGGAAATAGAGGGGAAGAGTCAAGTATGGCAGGAGATGGTGGAGGTATACAAAGGGCCAAGAAATTGAACAGGGGTGTGTAGCAATGAGGGATTGAGAACCAGGGATAGCAACCAGAAAGTCCCAGAGGTCAGGAAAGCAAAAGCCTCCCAGGACCCCACAGGAATGATATTAGTTGAAATACCCCACGAAGAGGAGGAGACCATATCCAGAGTTTAGGCATGGTGCCCAGTTGAGGGATGGGGCCACCCACCCATCTCCAAAATTTTAAGCCATAATTTCTCTTGTCTAAAAGATATATCAAGACAAAGAGAGTGGGTCAGGGACTGAAGGAAAGGCCATCCAGAGACTGCCCCACCTAAGAATCCACCCCACATTCAAACACCAAACCCAGACTCTACTGATGATGCCAAAAGTGCTTGTTACCAGGAGTCTGATACAACTGTCTCTTTAGAGACTCTGCCAGATCATAACCAGATGTGAAGGCTGGCAGCCAACCATTGGACTGAGCACACGGACCTCAATGAGAAGCTAGGGGAAGGACTGAAGGAACTGAAGGGTACTTATATGGTATCAATGAGAGGGGAGGCCCTCGGTCCTGTGAAGGCTTGATGCCCCAGTGTAGAGGAATGCTAGGGTTGTGAGGAGGTGAGAGTGGGTGGGTGGGAGAGCTCCGTCATAGAAGCAGGATAAAGGGGGATGCAATAGAGCGTTAGCAGAGGGGAAACTGGGAAAATGAATGATATTGGAAATGTAAATGAAATAAAACAGAAATAATTTACCTCTATATTTGAGAGACATAATCTCATATTAGACTTCCCATCCTTCTGCCTCTTGAAATCTTCCCAGGCTGCCTTCTGTTGTGGTCCCTGAGTCCCAGGTGCTGGGGTTGCCTCCGAAATGTGTCAGAAGAAGTAGAGGTCATGAAGAAGATCTGGAGGGGGACTAGGAAGTGAAATAAGGAGGCAAAGGAAGGTACAAATGAGGTAATTGTGCTTTAATTAAAAAGTAAAGAGAAAACTCACAGACTAAATTGTTCTCATACATTTAAAGGAAATTTATTGAAGCTCATGAACTAGACTATTAGTATCATGAATATATGTGTATAATATAGGTATATAACATATAGGTATATATAATATATAGATGATAGATCTATCAATCTACGTTGGACAATTTTTACCTTACATTGATCTTTTAAAGCAAAGGGTACATTTCTGATTGATGACAATCTTACTCTTCCTATCTTTTTTTTCACAATCCATTCCCTTTATGTATATTTTTTGGATGTCTTAACTACTTTGATAATATTCTCAGCCAAGATATGACTTATTCTTGCATGTTTGTCCAAGTCGTCAGAGTAGGATTCATCACTGCATTCTCAAACAGAACCTTTTGGAAAGGCCATTATGATAAAGTTTTCATGGAGAGTGTTTACTAGCATACTAAATACTTTGAAAATGAAAAGGCAATATTTATAAAACTGGTCAAAAGCAGTTCAGAAAATTATAATGGCATAGTAGACAAGAAATAGTGAAAGCTATTTCTGGAATATAATATTTTGTGCCAGAAATGTTTCATGTAAGAGAATAGCTTCAGCCACACTCTTCAAAGTAGAGCATAGGATACATTATAGCATTAAAAATCAGAACAAAATAGGACTGTACTTAAGACACAAAAACTGTGTTAAATGATAAACCGTGGTCAGTACAATGTATCTAGTTTAGGGTGGCTTTGCATAAGCCAAATTTCATGAAAAGTAATAGCATCTTTGTATCAATTCATATATTTGATTTAATTGTAGGTCATAAGGAGAGTCATGTAGAGAGTGATATTAAGAATTGCCTACATATTTTAGTGTCAAGCCTTTAGTGAATAAAAAGTAATTGAAATTTTACTGGAAAAAGCATGCACACACATACACATATATCCTATTATATATATATATATATATATATATATATATATATATATATGTGTGTGTGTGTGTGTGTGTGTGTGTGTGTGTGTGTGTTTATCTGAAATACTGTATTTTCCAAATAAAAATCATTTTAGATCAAAATAAGCTAACATAATATTATAATATGAAGGAAGACTTACTTTAAAGTGTTAAACTATGCCTCTCATGTGCAAATTGACATTTTCAAAAAGTATTCAAAATTCTCTAGACACCAGGATTAGCAATTACATTTCATAACTGATTAACTTTATATAATAATTATGTGAGCATAAGAGTCTTCCATAAGCAGGTTAAGGAAAGGAAACAAGATGTTGAAGAAGAAAGTGATTAAGTTCTTCCCTTGATGTCAGGTAAAATTGTTGAATGTGTGTGTGTGTGTGTGTGTGTGTGTGTGTGTGTGTGTGTACTTATGATGGGGCACAGTCAAAATGTGCTGATATTTGATTTTGATGAATAAAACCTTAAAAAATATAATCAATTATGTAGACATTTCAATAATGTGGGGTTAGTTTCTATTATTTTTTGTCACAATTCAAACAAACCATTCACCTATGAGTTTGATTTGCTCAATAATAATATTAGAGAACGATTATTGACAATAACTTGTAACTGTATGAGTGTCTATAATTAACTAGTGTTTATAGTGTTGGTGTAGCTTATAGTATTTGTTTCTTTGTGACCTCCGAAAGGAAATCAATCCTTTCAACTTGAAACCTTTGTCAAAATATTGTTATTTATAAAAAGAATAACAAACATCAACTCAAGCTAATCCCAGGAGTTTTATTAAATGATGGACAGAGGGATCATTCCCAGAGGTGCTGTCAATGGCAAAGTTCAAGCAAAGATTATATTAAACTTTCATAAACACACTTGACACAGCTTTCCAAAACTTTTCTGCTCAGACCCGAGACTGTTTTCTTTCTCCTTCATTTCTTTTTATTACCTAATGACCCTTTCTCAGGTCACCAGATATACCCATGGGTGATAACTTCAAGTAGGCGAGAAGGAACCTTTTATAAGGCAGAGAAAAAGAAAAGAAAACATGTCCCTCACTCAGGCTTTATTGACTCTCTAACTTGTGCTGTTGCCAAATTCTGTAACAGCTGTGATGTGATAAAGTAAATGCTACTCAAGTCTCAGTCATCATTCTCAACTTATGTTACTAGTTATCAGTCTATATTTTGGAAGGATTTGAAAAGAATTGTGATGGTAGGTAGGAAGGAAGAGGAACCTATCTCAGAGAAGAGGAACCTCGTCTGAATGAAGAGGAGCCTCACTCACAGAGCCTTAGACAAATTTCTCAGACATTCTTGCCTCAGTTTTCTGATAAAAGAAAATATTGATTAGCTAAATGATTTTTCAGCCGTATTGCCCAAGACCATGTCATATGCAACATGATAGCATAGGCTGTGCTTTGGAGCTTCTTATGAATTAATTGTCATCAGAGGACACTTTGACTTTAACTCTACTTCTGTAAGATGTTTCCCTTGGTCTTGTTGCTATTTACATTGGAGCTCTTGATTCTTTAAGATTTTGGGGATTTGATTTGGGTTGTGAATGTACTGTGCCTGTTTCTATTCTCAGCATATGAACATTGCCAGCTGTGCTCCTTAGAACGCAGAAGAAATGGAAAGCATTAGTTGGCCACAGTCACCATTGCTAATAAGTGGTTCCGGTCCCAAGCCTTCAGACAAACTTGAAGCATCTGGGTTCTGTTCTCCAGCTCTAAAGTTGTCATGCTGAAGTTCAGTCTTTGAGAGTAACATTTGCTCCAATAAACTTCAGAAACACCGCTTTAAATGAAAAGAACAGTTGAAAATCTGACTGACATATTTAGAGCAATTCACAATAAGAAAAGAATTCAACTCAGAGAAGGAAGATGGAAAGTGGAAGGAAGGCAGGAAGCCATACTGTTTCAGATACTTCCAAACAAGGCATTTCTGAGCAAAACTACATACATTGTAAACAACCAAGAATTTGAGAAGTTCTTAGGTTCTTACTTGTATCTCTGAAATTACCTTATTATGGTTCTGGCTTATTTTCTGATGGCTGATGTTTCAGTCTTTTGAAACAAGGTAAAAAAATAAAGTTATCTGTTGAGTAACTAATTTTTAAAAAATATCTCCTCACTAGAACTTGTTCTATTTTCTGAACCATTGCTTTCTATAAGCCCTGACAACTGAAAATTCAATTGAGTAGAAACATAGTGTTTAAAATTCAGGTCAGTACTGTATTTCACTTCTTTACTTCTCGTAAAGGGTCCTTCCAGCCCCACCAGTGCCATAATTCAAATAAATGCCGATATGTTTCTATAGCAGCTCTTTATTTCTTCTCTAAAAATGTTTCAGCAGTTTGCTATGCTCTGTAGCTGATGTCAAACATAGTTATGCCAGCTCACTTCATTTATTAAGCAGAATTGAAAAGGGGGAAGCCAAATAAATCTTATCTCCACCGACAAAGTTCAGAAACTCCACTTTGAAAGTTCTGTGAGGTGTTTAAGGGATGCTTCACACTTTTTATTTCTTTAGTGCCATCTAATGCTTTGTATAAAATCACAACCTGAGAAAAGTAGCTTCCAAGTCTCAGCATTCAGGGCTTATCCAAGTTGACACTCAGGAGAAACAACCATCTATTCCATGACTACTTCGAAGATTCCATAGCAGTGGCTTTCAGACCCACTGTTCCTGAGATTTAGTTATATTTTATTGACAGTTTTCCAGTGCACTATTGTTGTTGTTGTTGTTGGTGGTGGTGGTGGAGGTGGTGCTGGTGCTGGTGGTGCTGGTGGTGCTGGTGGTAATGTCTTGTATTCTCCTTAAGCTGTTTCTTCACTGAGACTCCAGTGAGTACCATGTTGGTGTCAACAGCAGTCATGGCTTTTTTCTGCCTTTCAGAGCATTATATTAACGTACTGAATCTACCTGTGTATTCAGACATTAAAACAAGTTAAGAATTCATTTGAGAATGCTCTCACAGATGGCCCTCCCATTTTCAGTAAGTTAGAAGGAAGCTATTGCTTCCTAAGTCAAAATCCTAACAACAAATACAGAAAAAGATAAAATAATTTTAAGTCAGAATAGAAAGTAATGTTTCACTATGTGGAATTACCTCTTTCTTGTTTGTCTCATTCATCTTTTGCTAATGCCTGGATAAGATTAAGCCATTTTCTCACACTGATATTTTTGAATAATTCCCAGTGTTAAGGGTCAAAATTAAACATACAAAATATAGCTTGGGGTTGGGCTTGCTGTTGAGGCAGTGGCATCATCTGCCCAGCTCCTCATATTCTATATTCTGGCACAGCTAGAACAGTTGAAGTCAGGGCTCCCTGTCCTTTGGGTCATTGTTGATGTATTTTCTATATCAGCCAACATTATCCACTGAAATCACAAACAGACTATCTGTGATACAGATATAGATAGTATTCTCTGATTCTGACATCTGCCTGTCAATATAGAATAATCCAGACTCATCTCATCAAGACTCATAACCACTTTTTCAAAATGCTTCTTTCTGCTTAGGTACTGCCTCAGTAGGCATAAAGGATTCAGATATGGGCTGATGGGAAAAAAGAATTGTGATTCATTCTTCTTCAAGGATCTCTCTGTCTCTGTCACTCTCTCTGTCTCTCTCTGTCTCTCTCTCAGTGTGTGTGTGTGTGTGTGTGTGTGTGTGTGTGTGTGTGTGTTCCTTAGACAACAAAGTAATCATCTGGCTAATAGATTTATGCATTCTACCAAGTGTGTGTGCTTTTATTGATGACCCAGTATGGCCTACTAACCTGAAGGTCAGGAAGGAAGGTAACAAATCATCTTTTCCTCTTCATCTCCAGTGCTGTCACAGAGCTTTATGCTCAGCAGGCAAAACTGTATGATTGGCAGGGAGTCAACCACAGCTGAGATTAAGATTGCACCATGCTAGTTAGCATAAGTCAAGAAAGTAGATAATCTTAAGGGTCAACAATGGGAGAATAATTAAAGCATATTGCACTGATATTTTCATGTGGCTGTAGACACAAGTCTCTTCAAGAAGTCTTATTGAGGGTTAGGAGCATCTTCTCTGACAGAACCCAGACCTGGCAGTCTTCTGATGTATGTGTGTAGGAGGCCTCGTGTCGTCTGGTGTATAGTGCCTGGTTTTTTGGTCAGTGTTTGAGAGATCTTGGGGTCTCTAGGTTAATTGAGACTGATACTGGTCCTCCTACAGGGTCGCCTTCCTCCCCACCTTCTTCCAGCTTTTCCCTAATTCAACCACCTGAATCAGCAGCTTCTGTTCATTGGTTGGGTGCAGAATCTGTATCTGACTCTTCCAGGTGCTTGTTGGATATTCCAGAGTGTAGTCATGCTAGGTCCCTTTTTATGAGGATTCCATAGCCTCAATAAGAGTGTCAGGCCTTGGGGCCTCCCCTTGAGCTGGATCCCACTTTGGGCCTGAAACTAGAACTTCTTTTCCTCAGGTTCCTCTCCATTTTCATCCCTGAAATTTTTTCAGCCAGGAACAATTATGGGTCAGAGTTTAGACTCTGGGATGGCAACCCCCTCCCTCACTTGATGCCCTGTCTTTCTGCTGGAGGTGGGCTCTATAAGTTCCCTTTTCCCACTGTCAAGCAGTCAATCTAAGGTCTCTCCCATTGAGTTCTTAGAGTCTCCCACCTCCCAGGTCTCTGGTACATTCTGGAGGGTCTCTATAAGAGACTGGAGTCCCCAGGGAGTTTAGAGATCTGGTGGGGTGGGGGATAGGTGGTTCATATATCCTCGTGGAGATAGGTGAACAGAGAGGAGTTATGAAATGTGAAACAGTCAGAGGGTGGACTTGGAGGGAAATAAAATCTGGAGTGAAAGAAGAAAGAGAGAGAGAGAGAGAGAGAGAGAGAGAGAGAGAGAGAGAGAGAGAGAGAGAGATTGAGAGAGATAGAGAGAGAGAAATTAGAGTTCTTATTGATGTTAGAAAATAGTAGCAATATTTGTAAAATTCAACCTCATTTCTGTACACAACAGCAAAAAAGCATTTTGGTGAAATATTAGTCCATGCTTCTCCCCCCCTCACACACACACACTGTTTTTTTTATCAACATAAATTAATTGTACCAAGTAACAGGTTTTATTAACATTTTCCCATAAATCATTTCCTTCTTCCCATTTGAAATAAGAAGGAAGGCTGTGTAATTCTTTTCTTTTCTTTTTGATTGGATATTTTATTTATTTGTGTTTCAAATGTTATCCCCTTTCCTGATTTCCCTTCCAGAAGCCCCCTATTCCATCCTCTCCCCCTCTGCTTCTATGAGGGAGTTTTGTAACTTGAGACTTCTACATTGTTTGCTGATTGCTATGCATTGATCTCTGCTTGGTTTTTTAGAGATTATGGAATCATAGCAAAGAACATAATTAATCTATTTCAAGTCATCTATTTTCAAGGTTGACAGATAAAAATGCCAAGTCATATATTATCCCTCCATGTGTATTAGCTGATGATTTAGTCCTACTCACTTTCCCCTTCAGCCTCCAAAACTGTTATTGCATGTGTTACAGAAAACACAGTGTAGAATAATCATCTCTCGTGACTGTAAATCAGACTAGTCTCAATAAACTATTTCATAAGGAATCTGAGTCTTGTCTTCTTGGGAAAGAATATGAGCTCCATGTTGCTACATTTATTTATAAAGACTATACTTAAAATGGAAAAGTATGTATCATATTTTGAAAGATTATTGATTTTGTTCAAGTTGTTTAACAATAATGATATTATAATGATTTGGTGCTTGTTAGTGAATATGAAAATAGCAAGCATGTAGTTGGCTATGACATAAGTGACATTTTTCAATAAATGTTTTATAGGTCTGTGGCATGTTGCACAGACTGCAGTATATCTGAGGGTTTTGGGCACACTTGATTAATACTAAAAAGAACGGGGGAGTCTGGATTATTTATTGCTAACTGACAGTGATTTTCTGTGCATGTAACTCATCAGCAGCATCAGCAGGAAATAACAGGCACCAAGAGCTACAGAGCCAGGCCCCTTCTGTCATATTTCAGGGATGGGATTAGATTTTATGATCAGATCTTGACTCATTATTTCCCTCCTTTGCCAGGAGTAAAATGGAAGAGCATCAACATCATCAGATGTTCCTAAGAGCAGACTGCAGAGTAGTCTGTAGTAAGTGCCTACAGTGTGAGACAGAGTCCCCTCACACAGCTCATCATATCATTTGGGACAAAAAGTCTCTTTATTACCACTAACTAGAAGTTCAGCAAACAAGCCTTGTGTGTCTCTACACTTAGAAATTCACAACAAAACTCACAGATGTTGAGAAGAACAAGAAAAGAGAATTTCCATAAAATTATTTCAGTGATAATGGATTAAATTGAATAGTCTTCTGTCCCTTTTGCTTCTTCCTTTGTTTGTCTATAAAAGAACAATTTATTTGGCAGTATGGTATAAAAAAACATCTGGAGACTTGAGGCCCCATGGAGTGTGGAGGTCTGGTGGGGGGTGGAGCGTGGGATAGGGACATCCTCTTAAAGACAGGGGAGAGTAAGAATAGAATGAGGAACTGTGGGAGGGCCTGTGATAACTGGACTGTAAAAGAAATAAAAGTAATAATGATAAGAATTAATAATTATTATTAGTTATATATAAATATAATGTATAATTATTATAATATAATAATAATGAAACAAAATTCTAACACTTATTTAGAATAGTAACATTAGAAAAAGAAACTACAGAAAAGACAGATCCCTTGAAACTTGATTAATGGATACAGTAAAAATAAAACTTATGTTTATTTCATGCAAATAAGCATTTTCTTTTTAAAAAAAGTGTGAGAATGTTTACAGAGTAAGCTACCGCAATACTTTTTAAATTTAGAAATTAAGAAACTACATGAATGTAAAATAAATTAAATCATCTACAAGAAATATTACAGGTTAAAATAGACCTCAACTCAGTTTCTTATGCATCAGTTTTGTAGCATGACACACATTTTTAATTTAGCCATAAAATTAGAAGAATCTAGACACAGAAAAGTTTGAACCTCCAACAGAAGCAATACCCTTCAAATAAATCATTTTATTATAGTTACAAGTCATAACTGTGCTCCAAATTAAGCATACTAGTAAGTTAAGAATAAATTTAGTTTATTATCATTAAACATCTGATCATTCTATATGCCAAAAAAAAGTATTTTAAAGATTCCTCCGGAAATTGAGTTCTTCAAGAATTTTATTATTGCTTGGGTGTTTAATTTTTCTACTATTATATATTCAGCAAACCCAAGATTCTTTCACTTTCTTGTATCTCCCTCTGTGTTATATAAACATGTAAGTTCTTAACATACAGCACCCCTGAGAGAAGATTCACCTGTTTTTTGAGAAGAAAATAAAAGAGAAGAAATGAAGACAGATTTTAGTGACACTGTGGTGTCCGGCTCTTTAGACAGGCAGGAGACAGCACATCCACAGCTCTGATGTTCCCAGCCCTGCTTTGTCAGCACTATGACTACCTAAGCATACTTCTGTCTGTCTTCTCTTTTCCTCTAATGGTAGACTTTATAAAGGACACATTCTTAATGTGCCTGGGTAAGGACCTTTGTCAAGAAGCAGGAGCTCTCAAGGGAGTACACCTTGCACTCACAGTCACTTAACCTGACAAGGGTCAAACTTTCTCAAATAAATTTTCCTTAGTTAAAGGTCTAAGAAATCAGAAAATCATCATTTTAGAGAAATCTATCTAAGTGGCTTTTTAAAAACCCTACAGTAATGAGAGAAGAACCTTGTGTAATGACAAAGTCTCTCAGGACCTTGATAAGAGTTCAAGACCACTTTTTACACAACTGTTTGACAGGTGCTAATTTATCTTTAGTTTGAGGAGAAAGTTTAATGTAGATTTGTTTACATATGATTACAAACACGACGAACCATAGATATCATTTTAATTGAGTTATATATTCTCCCTTTAACAAAGATATTAAAATTCCCATTAGGGTTGTCAATTTATTTTTAATTCAGTTACTGTGAAAAAACACCCTGTCTGTAAAGACCATAGTAGGAGATAGGGTTTATTTGTCTTATAATTCCATCTTCGAAGACAGATAAAGGCAGGAATTCCAGATAGTCAAAGCCCAGAGAAAACCATCCCTTCATGATGCCTGCATTTCCCAATGCTGTAAAGTTCAGGTACTCCTCACAAGGCAATGCTGCTGGCCAGGAGGGTCAGCGTCCTCCTGTACTGACAATGAAAGCAATCCTGCACAGCCATGCCTCCAGATCAACCAGAGCTAAACCATTCCTGAGCTGATGCTCTCTTATTTAGCAGTACTTTTTTTTTAATTGGATATTTTCTTTATTGACCTTTCAAATCACATCTGCTCTCCCCCTGCCTCTTTGAGGGTGCTCCCCCACCCACCCATTCCTGTCTTCCAACCCTGGCATTCCCCTACACTGGGGCATAGAACATTCTTGGGGCCCAAGGGCCTCTCCTCCCACTGATGACCAACAAGGCCATACTCTGCCACATATGTGGCCAGCACATATGCATGTGCACATATGCACAGCTCCATGTGCATTCTTTAGTTGGTGATCCAGTCCCCAGGAGTTCTGGGGGTTTGGCCTATTGACACTGTTCCTCCCTCCATGGGGCTCTAAACCCCCTCGGCTCCTTCAGTCCCTTCTCCAACTCCTCCATTGGGGACCATGAGCTCAGTCCAATGGTTGGGTTGGCTGCTAGCTTTAGCCTCTGTATTTGTCAGGCTCTAATACACTTTTAAAACAAACTGGTACAGCTTTTTTTTTTTTTAAATCAAAATTCCAATTCTTTTGTTTGCTTGTTTATTTGTTTGTTTTAGTTCTTTCCATTAAACTTTTGTAGTCTAGTATCAATTGAGAATTGTGATCTGTCATGCGGCTTTAAAAAGAAAAAAAAAGATAAATTTTAGATTTTTTTTTATTAAAATCGCTATCACTTTTGTGCTAGTATTTTTGTATTGAACACAATGACATTTAGAATTTGAAACAATTACCCATTTCTGGGCTAAGAAAATTAAAAAGGCAGAGACTTGCTGCTCACAGTGCAATTAAAAGAAAGAAAAAAAGCAAGCAAGCAAGCAAGCAAGCTTTTACTAGAAATACAAACCCTTACACCTGCAAATGTAAATGACTCAGCACAATATGAATAACAAGGAAGTTAGTTCCTAATCTGATCAAGCAGCATCTTATACATTTTACACAAAAGCCAAAATTTGTAACATCCACAAGTGAGTTCCCAATATACACTTTCAAAAAGCATTGCTTATCTCCTTTATTTTGCAGCTTTAAAAGTATAGGAAGCTGTAAGAGCACTCCGCAGAGAGAGGGAGGAGGTAGTGAGGAGAGAGTTTGTGAGGGTGCCGCTGGGAGGAGAGGTGGCAGGCTGTGATCTGGATGTAAAGGGAATTAATGAAAAAAAAAAAACATAGTGCCTAACAGGAGAACTTCTACTCAGTGCCCATGGAATTCATTAGTTGGTATAGCATCAAATAGGAAACATTCTACAATACCCAATAAGCTAGCCTCTTGGCCTTCATTTCTCCATCTTTACATGGATACTAAAGTAAGAACATGAGATCACAAATGCTTATTTACAGGATAAGCAATCAGGCAAATAGAAAATCTGACTTTAAAGAAACATTGCGGGATGACTGGAAAGTACAATATGAAACAAAACAAGATAAACCCATATAAACATTGAGCTTATATTTGTATAGGACCATTGACTATTACTGAAGCTGAAAAATGTTTTAAGAACATACAAGACTGCTGCTTGAAATACAGAGTTTCAGAAAACAAAAAGGGAAATATTGACTTTTACCAAATGTGAAAGGGTTAGGAGCCCAAGAGGCCAAGTCCTACCAACTGCCAGGCAGGATGGTATTGATCCTTATTATGTGAAGACAAAAGATTTGGTCCAACTGTTGCCTGGAGTGAACCCTTGAGTTAGCCCAGGTAGTAACATTTATGAAAAGAATATGAAAAATTGACAATATAACCAAATTCAACAAAGAGCTATAAGGAAAGAAGAATCTTTTGGATTTGATTTATTAGATTTGCAAATTATAAATATGAAGGACTTGCAAATTCTAGGTATAAGCTGCAATCCATGTTGACTAATTCATATACTATGAACTAGCCCATGTGTTCAAGGCTTTTCCCCAGGTTCTTTTCTATTAGTTTCAGTGTGTCTGGTTTTACGTGTAGGTACTTAATCCACTTTGACTTGCGCCTAGTACAAAGAGATAAGAATGTATTGACTTGCATTCTTCTGCATGCTAGCTGCCAGTTGAACCATCACCATTTGTTGAAAAGGCTTTTTTTTTATATATTTTATTTTATTTTCTATATTCTTTGTTTACATTATAAAGGCTTTCCCCTTTCCCATTTCCCCCCTCACCATATGTCCCATAAGTCATCTTCCCTCTGCCCATTCCCCAATCATCCCCCCACCATTTCTCTGTTCTGATACTCTCCTATAAAACTGGATCCAGTCTTTTTGGGACCAGGGTCCTCTCCTTCCTTCTTCTTGAGAATCTTTTGATTTGCTAATTGTGCCTTGAGTAGTCAGAGCTTCTGGGCTCATTAATATCCACTTATCAGTAATTGCATTTCATGTGTATTCTTTTGTGATTGGGTTAGCTCACTTAGGATGATACTTTCCAGATCCAACCATTTGCCTACAAATTGCATGAATTCATTATTTTTTAATTGCTGAGTAGTATTCCATTGTATAAATATACCACATTTTCTGTATCCATTCCTCCTTTGAGGGACATCTGGGCTCTTTCCAACTTCTGACTATTATAAATAAGGCTGTTATGAAAATAGTAGAGCATGTATCCTTATTGCATGCTGGGGAATCTTCTGGATATATGCCCAGGAGTGGTATGACAGGGTCCTCTGGAAGTGTCATGCCCAGTTTTCTGAGGAACAGTCAGACTGATTTCCAGAGCGGTTGTACCATCTTGCACTCCCACCAACAGTGGAGGAGTGTTCCTCTTTCTCAATGTCCTCACCAGCACCTGTTGTTTTTTGAGTTTTTAATCTTAGCCACTCTGACTGGCGTGAGGTAGAATCTCATAGTCATTTTGATTTGCATTTCCCTGATGACTAATGATGTTGAACATCTCTTAAGGTGCTTCTCAGCCATCCGAATTTCTTCAGGTGAAAATTCTTTGTTTAGCTCTGTAACCCATTAGCTCCTTAGTCAAAGATCAAGTGGCCATAAGTGTGTGGGTTCATTTCTGGGCCTTCAATTCTATTCCATTGATCTACCTGCCTGTCACTGTATCAATACCATGCAGTTTTTAACACTTGCTCGGTAGAACTTTCTTGAGGTCCTGGATACTGAACTTGTGGGGGCACAAGTTCTTTTACTATTGAGAATATTTTTAGCTATCCTGGGTTTTTTGTTATTCCAGATAAATTTGAGAATTGCTCTTTCTATGAAGTATTGAGTTGGGATTTTGATGAGGGTTGCATTGAATCTGTATATTGCTTTTGGCAAGATGACCATTCTTACTACATTAATCCTGTCAATCCATGACCATGGGAGATCTTTCCATTTTCTGAGGTCTTCTTCGATTTCTTTCTTCAGAGCCTTAAAGTTCTTGTCATTCAGATCTTTCACTTGTTTGGTTACAGTCACACCAAGATACTTTATATTGTTTGTGACTACTGAGAAGGGTGTCATTTCCCTAATTTCTTTCTCAGCCTGTTCTTTGAGTATAGGATGGCTACTGATTTGTTTGAGTTAATTTTATATCCAGCTACTTTGCTGAAATTATCAGCTCTAGGAGTTCTCTGGGGGAGTTTTTTGGGTTGCTTAAGTATACTATCATATCATCTGTAAATAGTGATAATTGACTTCTTCCTTTCCAATTTGTATCCCTTTGACCTCCTTTACTTGTCTAATTGCTCTTGCTAGAACTTCAAGTACTCTATTGAATAGATATGGAGAGAGAGGGCAGCCTTGTCTAGTCCCTGATTTTAGTGGGATTGTTTCAAGTTTCTCTCAATTAAGTTTGATGTTGGCTACTGGTTTGCTGTATATTGCATTTACTGTGTTTAGGTATGGGCCTTGAATTCCTGATCTTTCCAAGACTTTTAACAAGAAAGGATGCTGAATTTTGTCAAATGTTTGTCAGCATCTAATGAATGACCATGTGGTTCTTTTTCTTTGAGTTTGTTTATGTAGTGGTTTACATTGATGGATTTCCCTATATTGAACAACCTTTACATCCGTGGGATGAAGCCTACTTGATTGTGGTGAATGATCGCTTTGATGTGTTCTTGGATTCGGCTTGCAAAAATTTTATTGAGTATTTATGCATTGATAGTCATAAGGGAAATTGGTCTGAAGTTCTCTTTCTTTGTGGAATCTTTGCGTGGTTTTGGTATCAGCATAATTGTGACTTCATAGGATGAGTTGGGCAATGTTCCTTCTGTTCTATTTTGTGGAATAGTTTGAATAGTATTACTGTTAGGTCTTCTTTGAAGGTCTGATAGAATTCTGCAATAAAACCATCTGGTCCTGTGCTTTTTTTGGTTGGGAGACTTTCACCTCATAAAATTACAAAATTTCTGTAAGGCAAAGGACACTGTCAATAGGAAAAAAACAGCAACCAACCAAATTGTGAAAGATCTTTCCCAACCCTACATCCATCAGACAGAGGATTAATATCCAATGTACATAAAGAACTCAAGAAGTTAGACTCTAAAGAACAAAAAACATATTAAAAATGGGGTACAGAGCTAAACAAAGAATTTTCACCTGACGAATATCAAATGGCTGTGAATCACCTAAAGAAATGTTCAACATCCTTAGTCATCAGAGAAATGTACCTTACACCAGTCAATGGCTAAGATCAAAATATCAGGAGAAAGCAGGTTCTGGCAAGGATATAGAGAAAGGGGAACACTCCTCCACTGCTTATGAGATTGCAAGCTGGTACAACTTGCACTCTTTAAATCAGTCTAGTGGTTCCCCAGAAAACTAGGCATGATCCTACCGGAGAACCCTGTTATACCACTCCAGATACTACCCCACCTAGTGATCCATCCCATATGCAGTTACAAAACCCAGACACTATTATTGATGCCCACAAGGACTTGTTGCCTGGAGATGGATATAGCTGTCACCTGGGAGGCTCTGCTAGTGCATGACAAATACACTCTCAGCCAGCCATTGAACTGAGCACAGGATCTGCAATGGAGGAGCTAGACAAAAAGACTCATGAAGCTGAGGGGTTTGCAGCAGCATAGGAGGAACAAAAATATGAGCCACCCAGTATTCCCAGAGCCCCAGAGACAAAACCAGGAACAAAAGAGTACAGATGGAGTTGCCCCTGGGCTCCAGAATCATATGCAGCAGAGGATGGCCTATTAGACATCGAAGAGACGGGAGGCCCTTGGTCCTGGAAAAGCTCAGTGCTGCAGTGTAAGGAATACTAGAACAGGGAAGCTGGAGAGGGTTGATTGGGAGGGGGGATGGCTTATGGGATTTTTTTTGCGGGGGGGGGGCAGGAAAGGGGCCAACATTTGAAATGTAATTAAAGAATGTATCTAATAATAATAAAAATGACCATGTTCTTGATTATCCAGGCATCTCCCATAAAGAACCTATCTCCTAAAAGCCCATACAAGTTTCCAATATTGTAGCTTGTTAACAATCCTTTAACATTTCAATTCTCAGGGACACAATTAATCCATACTAAAGATGTATATTTTTCATGGCCAGATGCAATATTTATGTGACTATAAAATAATTAGAAATATTTATTTTGAGTTTGTATTTGAAATAAAATGACAAAAAAGTGTTTGACCTAGAGAATGCAAGTATCAATAGATAAATAGATAAACAATAATGGAGCATCACACCCAACAAAGAGAGATAGGGGGCTGTCAGAGATTAGACAGAGACACAGAAATAATATGCACACACTAGGCTCAAGAAATCCCATTTGTGTGAAGATAGATAGACCAAGTACTCATAGCGTATTTATATAAAATAAATAACAAGGTTGTAAACAAAGGTCAAGAATATATTAGATAGGAAAAAGCAGAAGCCATGGGGATCATATCCTATTCTTAAGTTTTTATCTGTGATAAATCTTAGACATTATGAAAAAATGGCTTCTAAGTAATACCTCCCTTACTTTTATAAATATGCACAAATATTAAATTGGGATCTTATGTTAGTTACTTACACAAATAAATATTCAAGCAATGTAGTGTACAAACATGGAAGTGTTGCTTTCAACATAGGCTTCAATGATTACTATAGTGTCTTTGTCTATTATTTACCTATTAATGTATAACAAATAATTACATACCACAATGGCTTAAAACAATAATAGGGCTGGGGTATTGAACTTAGTGTCAAAACATCTGCCTACCATATATAAATAACTACTAAATGCAAATGCCTTTAAAACTCTGAGAATCTGTAGGCAAGGAATTTTGGAGTCTGGTATAATGTTCCTATGATTACCACCAGATATCTAGAGCTGTAGTTATTGGTGGTCTAGACGGGAACTAGCATTGAAAAGCAGCATATTCAAGTTTGACAATATAATGTGTTGGCCAGACTTTTTACTCTGTACTCTTTATGAGATTGCTTGATTGTACACACTGGAAGGACAACAGGATTCTTTACGCAGATTTGAGACTTCAAGGAGTTAGCTACAGTACCTCATGTCCTAGTCTCACAACTTCCATTTTCTGTTATTTTCACAAGACATGGCCTGATGCAGTGTGGCAAGGAAAAATAAGAGTCTACTGGAAGTAGGGATTGTTAAGGTTCATAAAAGAGATAACTTACTCTATGTGGAAAGTATAAAGAAACAAATTAATCTTCACATTCTAGGACTATAAAATTAACCTAAATTTTCTATCTCTAGGTTGTGTCACAATAGAGACAATTTTCTTAAGTGCTTGACACACAGCCATCTCAATGCTTTTAGCTCTCTGCTCTCTGTTTCATTTCTTTTATGTTGTTATAAATCTCAGCAATCTGTAAACATTTGACATTTTCCTACAATAAAATCTGAGGCAAAAAAAAAACCTATAGTACCTGGATTGAGTTGGGATCAATCCAAAGGCTGGCACATCTTAATAGATGGAATATCTCCATCAAGTTTGTGGAGAGTCTTGGAAATAGCTTGGGTTGTTTGGTAATTCCCAGGGTACATTTTTGGACAACAGTTCAATGAAAAGAAACCCAATCCTGATGTGGGAAGCTATATTTGGTGACAAGAGATGGTCAGTTGGGGCTTAGCCACCCCCATTATTTGGCAATTTCAGGAATACTTCATAAGTGAACATACTTTACAATTCTACTGAATTAGCCTTCCAAACTGCTCATCAAATGGGTCTTAGTTTTTAGCTGTCTTGCTTTATATTCCTTCCCTCATCACTCTTCACTCCCTATACCAACTTGATCACTGAATTCAAGCCTCCCATTTACCAACTGTCTATAATTCTTTATTTCTGTTTTCTAAATATGATCTATCTGTCCTGTTGCTTTACTGTATAGCTAACTTCGGAAGTTTTATAGATTGTAACTTGGTTATCACTAAATAAATAGCTAATATCCACATGAAAGAGAGTGCATACTATATTTCTCTTTATGATTCTGTGATTCTGTGATATCTCACTCATGTTGTCTTATTCTGGGCTGCTTCTTTTTCTTCTTCTTCTTCTTCTTCTTCTTCTTCTTCTTCTTCTTCTTCTTCTAGTTGTTGTTTGTTTTGTTTTGATTTGTTTTGGGGGGTACTGGGAGATTCCTAATTCAATTAATTTCACTACGGATTATGGGTCTGATTAATTTGTTTCATTGATTTCTATTTAACTTTGGTAAGTGGTATGTAGGAGAAAATTATCATTTTCTTTTAGATTTCCCAAGTTGGTGCAATATAGTTTTTTTAAAGTAAGCCCTCATGATTCATTGTATATTCTTGATGTCTGTTTATATATCCCCCTTTTACTTCTAATTTAATTTTTTTAAATTAAATTAAATTTAATTAATTTTAATTAATTTTTAAATATATTCTTTTTCTGCTTATACATAATTTTTAAGGGTGTGCCAATCTTACTTTTTTTTGACAGAACTAACTCCATTTTATTTATTCTTTGTATTGATTGCTGGTTTTCTTTTCTATTTAATCAATTTTAGCCTCAAGTTTGATTATTTCTTACAGTCTACTCATTTTAGATATAATATTTTCTTTTTTTTTGTTCCAGGGCTTTCAGGTGTGCTATTAAGTTGCTAGTATGAGATCCTTCATTTTCTTTTTTTAATCTAGGTCTTTGCTATAAGCTTACCTCTTACTCATACTATCTTTATTTTGTCCCATAAATCTGTGTATGTAATTTATTCATTTTCATACAATTCTGCAGTCTTTAATTTTTTAAGTCATTTTGACCTATGTGTCATGAAATAATTAGTTGTTTGGTTTTCTCAAGTTTTTAGGCTTTATGTTATTTCTATTGTTTAAATCCAGTTTTAGTACACAGTTGTCTGATTGAATGCAGACAGTTATTTCAATTTTCTTGTATCTGTTGAGATTTGCTATTTGTCCAGTTATGTGGTCAACTTTGGACAAAGTTTCAGGAGCTATTGAGAAGGTATATTCTTCTGTGTTTGGGTGAAAAGCTTTGTAAATGTCTGGTATGTTCATTTTGTTGATAATATCAGTTTAGCTTCAGAGTTTCTTTGTTATAAAGACTGGTGTAATGGTCAGAGTGAGCTACTAATACAGGCAGAGTATGTGAGTCAATATGGTTTTTTGTGCAATGAAATCTCTTTTCTTTTTTCAGATTTAATATTTTCATTGAATGAAGTATTCATTTCTTATATGGTACCTTTAATACCTGAGAGTCTTTCTTCCTTTCATATGCTATGCAGGCAATGATTTCCTCTGATGTTTCTATTTGAGTTCCTAAAATTTCTATTTTCATATTTGCTTAGTGTTTTTTTTTATTATATTTCTACTCTCGGGTCTTTCCATTCTTTGTTTTGATATATTTTAAGTATATTGTTCTTTTCCTTTTTAAGCACCAACATCATATTTGTAAAGGAATATGTTCCCACCAGGGAAGCAGGTAACTTTAAAGTGTAAGTTCTTTGTAGAGGAATTTTAATCTAGCAACCAGACTGCTCTGGCAAGAGATCACAGCCAAAGACCTAGTTCTGTGTGATCCAGCTGGAATGCAGACAGGAAACACATCTTTAATCCCTCTGGCTAGAATACAGACATGCTGTTAGTATATTAAGGTAAAACTAGTTTGTAGAGAGAAGTAGCCATATTTGAAAGTGATGTCTAATTGAGGGGCAGAGAAATTGATAAATCAAAAGATTTGACAGTGAGTCAGAGGTAGGATATACCCACCTCTCACTAGAACAGTACAGAAACAAGAAGCTATTTAAGAGCAGTATAAGGAGAGAAAGAGTCAGTTGGGAGTCAGTGCAGTACAGTGGAATTGAGTTCCTTTCTTAGTCATCACATTTCAGTGCAGGTCGGCTGAGATAGTTGATACCACAGAATAAGAAGGAGGCAGAAGATTAGAATAAATTACCAGAGTTAGTTTGAGGCCAAGCAGAAAGAATACAATAAGAAGATTAGAGAACCAGATTGAAACAGTTAGCTTGGAGAAGAGTTTGAGCCAGAATAGTTGAATTGAACCTGACAGTCACAGCTCAGAAAGGACTAGAAATAGTGAGCTTCTTTAGTATATGCACATGTTGAGTGAAATATTTAAAAAGGTAGAACTAGCACATTTCCGCACTTGTGCATCTAACTCTCTGCCCTGATGAGATTGGGTACAAGAACAAAGAGTTAGGGGAGGAAGTTTGGGGGAAAGATCTATGTGATCCAGAGATGGGGCATAGGGGAAGAAGGGAGGCTTATGCTGGCGGTATACTACAGAGTTGGGGATAATACTGGGGGCATTGGTTTTGAAGGAGCTGAGAGAAGGAATGAAGTTAAACAGTCTACCTGCTTCCATGGCTGAATTGTTCTGTGCCTTTTATTGCTTATAATCTCTACTTCTTTCTGGTTTGAATGTTTTAGCAAAGAAAGCTACTATGTGAAAGACACCTACTAGGCAAGGAACTAAGTATATCTGCCAGGAGAAGAAGATATAAGTCCTTAATCTTTAGACATGTGAAATGCCATTAGCTACTACTAGTTCAAGAATGGAGCACCCTCATAGAGGCAAAAGGGAGGAAGGAGAGGGTGGATGGCATGGAAGCATCATGGAGGGGTCACTAGGAAGGGGATACCATTTGAGATGTAAATGAATAGAATGATTAAGAAGAAGCATACCTGTAGCAAAAGTGGATGGGGGTGGGGGATAGGGGAATCTGATCTGGTTTTGGGTGAGGGAAAAGGACTGAAGCTCTGAGGGCCAGCAGAAGTAATGGAAAAAGACAACCTCAGGAGGTAGGAGGTTGGGAGCCCCTCCAGAATGCACCAGAGTTCTGGGAAGTGAGAGACTCTCAGGACTCAAAGGGAGGGACCTTAGATTAAATGCCTGACAGTAGGGAGAGGGAACTTATAGAGCTCACCTCCAGCAGAAAGACAAATTGCCATCCCACAGGCATAACTCTGACCCATACATAACTGTTCCTGTCTGAAAGAACTGCAGGGATAGAATTGGAAGGAGCCTGAGGAAAAGAAGGTCCAGTGACAGGACCAAAGTGTGGTCCAGCTCAAGGGGAGGTCCCAAGGCCTGATACTATTACTGAGGCTATGGAACACACATAAAAAGTACCTATCATGACTGTCCTCTAAAAGGCCAACCAGCTGAAATACTCAGATGCAGATATTTACACCCAACACATGCACAGAAACTAATTGACCCCTGTGGTTGAATTAGAGAAGGACTGGAGGAAGCTGAGGAGGAGGGTGATCCTATAGGAGGACCAGCAGTCTCAATTAAACTGTACCCCTGAGATCTCGCAAACAATGGACCATCAACCAGGCAGTATACACCAGCTGATATGACCACCCCAACACTTATACAGCAGAGGACTTTCAGGCCTGGGTTCAGTCAGAAAAAATGCATCTAACCCTCAAGAGACTGGAGGTCCCAGGGAGTTTAGAGGTCTAGTAGGGTGGGAGGTGGGTACATCCTCATAGAGACAGGGGAGTGGGGAGGATGTATGGGATGTGCAAAAGCTGGAGGGTGGACAGGGGCCGTTGATAAAATCTGGAGTGTAAAAAAGTAAATAAATAAATAAATAAATAAATAAGAATAAGAATAAGAATAATAAAATAGAAGAGAGTATTTCTCAATAATGAAATAAGACTAGTCTTATTCTAACACCAAATTGTTTTGTAATACTCTTCCTGGAGAGATATTAATAAATATATATTCACTACAAATAGAAAACCTACTTACTACAGAGCTAAGAATACTACCAAAGTTCAACTTGGTAAATACAAGAATTGTCTTACAGGTCTATGAGTGAAGGATTATTTATAGGAATAACAACGAACCTCAAAGACAGATCACAAATGCCTATCTTAGTATGAGGAAAATTTCATGAAATCTTAGTATGAGGGCATGTACGTGGAGCTCACTGCACAGCCTGTAGGCAGTTCAAGAGGTTAAATAGTGGGTTTTCTGGGTAGCTCTATTGGTCTGTGTGTCAATCACACAGCTTAGACTCTTGGAAGATCAATTTTCTGAAAGTGTCTCTCTGCAGTCCTTATTCCTTATATATTTGGGAAGAATGAGCCTAGTAAATCTGGCCAGTTTTAGAAACTTTATGAAGCCACTGAGTTATTTTCTTTATGAGCTCAATGGTCTCTAAAAGAAGGCTGTTTTGTCTCCCTGTACAACATCTTGAGTCTTACTAAGTTCCCACCAAGGATGAAGATTTTATTTCAGAGGAAATTGCAACACTACATAAATATGGACAAAGAATTTTAAGAAAAAGATAATATAGCTATTCCCAGTGCATACACACAATAAAACAAGTACCACCATTATTAAGGAAATGTAAAAATTCATTTAGAACAAATTATAGATCAGGTTTAAGAGACTCCTTTTAGCAAAGTATTTAAAAAGGATTCCAATTACAAGTTCAAAGAGAACATTGATTCAATCTTCCTAAGGCAAAAATGGTACTTGACAAAATCCCACATGCAATCCTAAATCACATGTGCAGAAATCAAAGCTAGAATGGTCCTCAAGTTGGATCGCTCATCAGTAAGCA